>JAHDVF020000910.1:0-299461 GCA_022606425.2 Lepidostoma basale | reverse complement strand
CGAGTTGAGGGCGTTTGCTGACGATCTCCTCTTGACAGCTGTGTCAAACGATACAGCTGATCTCGAAAGAATGGTTGATAGTGCGCTCGAGATTGTCACTTCATGGGGCTCTAAAGCCAAACTTCAATTCGCAGAAAATAAAACATACGCGATGTTTCTGACGAGAAGGAAGGACCGTCAGCCAATCATTCACATGAATGGCGTCCGTTTGAATTTCGTTGACCATTTCAAAGTCTTGGGTCTTACAATAGACCGCCATCTCAATTGGTCGAAACACGTTGATAGTATTTGTAAAAAGGCCGCTGGCATCTCAAATAAGCTTGTTCGAGCCGCTAAACCCACATGGGGTGCGTCCCCGGAGGTTATGCGACAGATTTACGTGGGCGCAGTAGAGCCCTTGATAACTTACGCTTCGAGTGTGTGGGCGGGGGCGGTCAGGAAGAGAGTCAATCGAAAGAAATTAGATTCAGTCCAACGGCAGATAGCCATTGGATCATGCAGGGGATATAGGACTATCTCCCTGGTTTCGGCACAAGTCCTAAGTGGATTTATGCCCCTCGATTTGAGAGTTAGGGAACTAGCAGAAGCATATGAGGTGAAGAAAAACCTCACTTTGCAAGACTTGCCGCAAGATCGATTTTATCAGGGTGTAGGGTGTCATTTTTCACTTCCTCATCCGGCAGAGCGTCATCCGTTAAATCACGGGTTTGACGACCAGGTAGTACCTGGTATGGTGCCGGATGAGTTGAGAATCTATACGGATGGAAGTCTTCTCGATGGTAGAGTAGGGGCAGCTTTCGTACCTTACGATGGTTTCAGAGAGCTGCCCGCGAGAAAGTTTAAGTTAGATGATTTCTTCTCCGTGTTCCAAGCGGAACTCGTTGCAATCAAAGAAGCCCTGACCTATGTTCTAAAGAAGCCACCCAATCGGTGGAAAAATATTTCAATTTTCACAGACTGTAAGTCTGGAGTTCACGCGATTTCAGACCGCAATTCGGTAAACCCCATCGTAATGGACATCAGATCGGATGTCCAAGTACTTCGTAATAGACATCAGGATGTCTATATCGGTTGGATTAGGGGACATTGTGGTATTCTTGGTAACGAAAGAGCGGATGAAAAGGCTCGGGAGGCTACGTTGAAAAAGACAGCTCCCGATTTTGCCAATTTCCCACTCAGTTTTGCAAAAAGAAAAATCAGGGGTCGAATTCTTCACCTTTGGAACGAACGGTATTTGAAGGAAGCCACCGGAAGGGTGACTAAAATATTCTTCCCTTCGATATACCATGCCAAAGAGTTTCTCAAAATACAGAATGTCGGTTTGGAGCTCACTCAGATGCTCACTGGTCACGGTAGGCTCATGAGCTACCTGTATAGATTCAAACTTTCGGAAATAGACAGTTGCCCATGTGACGATGGGACTCCTCAAGATGTCTATCACTTGCTTATGCTTTGCCCCCTTTTCAGCCGTCGGAGACATCAACTGGCGGCGCGCTGCAGAAGTGTGGGTATAGATTTATGTGACATCCCTTCGGTGATGATTCACAAAGAGTTGGCACGAGAGATCGTGTCATTTATGATTAAGATTATTCAGGACATTGGTATCATAAACCAAGCTAGGGAACAAAACGCCGTACACTCTTCTAGTGGAACGGAAGGCTTGATGACAACAGTCAACAGGCCGGCTTCTCCTGGAGAGTTTTAGGTGGTTTCCTCTCCACAAGAGCAAATGCTGAGAAGTTCCTTTTGGTCCACCATAGATTGTCCTTTCCAAATCCCGAATCAAATAGCTAGCTAGATGGAACCTTAAGTTCAATAAAAGCAGAATATCCATTTGTTGATTTATAAACCTTGTACATAATATGCAAGGTAAATAATAATGCAACTCCCATTTAAAAAAAAAAAAACCTAACCTAACCTAACCTAACCTAACCTAACCTAACCTAACCTAACCTAACCTAACCTAACCTAACCTAACCTAACCTAACCTAACCTAACCTAACCCCGAGATAGACATCGCGATTGTGCAGGAGCCGTACACCGGACGCACGGGAACTATCGCCAAATCGACGTACTCCGGCCCGGTGCACCAGAAAGGCAGTGCGGACTCGCCGGCTAAAGCTGCGGTGCTCGTCATGAACCCGGAGCTCGCCGCGAGATCCATCATGCTGACAGAGTTCAGCGACAGCGCGAACGTCTTCGTACAGATAGAGATGGAGGCGAGAGGACCGCCTTTGGTGGTCGGATCGCTCTATCTCCCCCCGGATGACGACATAGACGCCGGACTGCTCAAGGCCGGCGCGCTGATGGAAGATAAAAAATACCACCGAATTCTGGTGGGAGCCGACGTCAACGCGAAGAGCATATGGTGGGGCTGCAAAAAGACCGACACGAGAGGAGACAAGGTCGACCAGTTTGTAGCCCAGAACCAGCTCCACGTGTTGAACGAGGGCTCCACGCCGACTTTCGAAACGGTGCGGGGTGGTAATCTCCTCAGCAGCATCGTAGATGTCACCGTCTGCTCGAACAATCTCATAGAGAAAATAGAGCACTGGAGGGTGGACAGAGACATCTCCCCTCTGTCCGATCACAACGGTATCAGATTCACGGTCTCGCTGGCCGGGAGTCCCGACGCCGGGAACGACGAATCGACCTTCCTGTACAAGACGAGCAGAGCGAACTGGAAAAAGTTTGAAAGGACGCTCCAAACCAATCTCGCGAACAAACACCTCACCGCAGGGAAGATCGAATCGAACTCGCTGCACGGCGCGCTCAACAGGCAGGTGGGTGACTACGTCGACGCGATATCGGACGCGTGCCGGACGGCCATACCGACCGTCCGGCGGGCGCCCGGAACCGCTGCGCGCGTTGGAAACGTCTGGTGGAATTCGGACCTGGACGACATGAGGAAGGAGGTCATCCGGGCCAAAAGGAAGCTGGCCAACTCCTCCGCAGTCCGCAAGACCCTCCTGACGTTGCCTGCCTACCTGGAAATCAAGCAAAAATACAAAGACGCGATACACACGGCCAAGATCGCCAGCTGGAAACGGTTCTGCTCTGCCCAAAATAAAGAGACCGCCTGGTCGTCTGTGCAGAGAATGTTAAAGAGATCCCCGCGTCGGCCTCCCGCCACGTTAAAATTCGAAAACCGCACCTCGAGCTCCGCGCTTGAGACGGCGACCGCACTGCTGGAACACTTCTTCCCGAACGACGAGACTTCGCGCGAAACGCCTGAGCAGCTTTCGATCCGCAGAGGGGGACACGAGTCGCTGCTCGCCGAGGACGACCTTGCGTTTTCGCCCGAGGAGATCGCCACAGTGCTGGAAAACATGGACCCCTCCAAGGCACCCGGACGAGACCATCTCACCTCGGATATCTGCTTGAGAGCGTTCCGAACCTCTCCGGAGGTGCTGACTAGCATCTTTAACGCCTGCTTGCGGCTGGGCTGCTTTCCCTTCCTCTGGAAAGTGGCCAGAATCAAAATAATACCGAAACCTGGCAAGGACGACCTCGGAGACGTCGCCTCCTACAGGCCTCTGGGACTGATACCCGTGTTGGGGAAGGCGCTGGAGAAGCTCCTGATCGACCGAGTCTCCTGGAGACTCGGGACCCGGGGCGGACTCAGCGACCGCCAGTACGGGTTCACTCGCCAGAGGAGCACCGAGGACGCGATGCTCTCGGCGGTCGGACTCATCAAGAAAGCCAACCGCGAGGGATGTCACGCCTGCGTGATATCTCTGGACATCAAAGGCGCTTTCGACAACGCCTGGTGGCCGCACCTGCTGTCGCAGCTGGCCAAGCGCGACTGTCCCGAAAACGTGTTTCGCGTTTTCAAGGACTATCTCTCCGACAGAGTGGTCGAAATTAAATACGCGGGAGCCTACTCGAGCAGATCTTCGAGCAAGGGCTGCATCCAAGGATCGGCCTGCGGTCCGGTGCTCTGGAACGTGGCGCTCGACGAGCTCCTTTGCCTGCCGTACCGCCGAGAAGTTCACATCCAGGCCTTCGCCGACGACGTGCTGCTGGTAGCGACGCACGGGGACGTCGGTGCCCTGGAAGCGATTGTCAACGACACACTCACCCAAATCACCTCCTGGGGAGAGCGAGTCAAACTGCAGTTATCGGACGAGAAGACGAGGGCTCTGTTCATCACGAGGAAGAGGGTTCGGGCCCCCGACCTCCTGATGAATGGCAGACCTCTCCCGCTGTCGAAAGACTGCAAGGTTCTGGGAATTGTTCTTGACGACGCTCTCAACTGGAGCAAACACGCGGACATGGTATGCCGTAAAGCCGTCAACTACACCAAGAGATTGATGCACATGGCGAAAGCCACCTGGGGGCTCAGCCCCGAGGTGCTGCGGATTCTCTACGCGGGAGTCGTTGAACCGACCGTCACCTACGCGGCGAGCGTTTGGGCCGATGCAGCGCGCAGGAAAAACATCCAGCAGAAGCTGAACCGGGTGCAGAGAGCGATAGGCATCAGAATATGTAGAGCCTACAAAACCGCCTCTCTCACCTCTGTGCAGGCGATCGCCGACCTGATGCCGCTGGACCTGAAGCTGCTGGAGCTCCGGATGATAGGTGATGTAAAAAGGCAGGGAACCACCGATCTGCTGCCGGACGACCGCGACTACCAGGGAGTCGTCAAGTGGACAGCGCTGCCTCATCCCGCGGAGCGACCTGGTGTATTGACGGAGCACCCCGAAACGTACAGGAGAGAATCGTTCCCCTCGGACGAGGTGGACATCTACACGGATGGAAGCAAGACCGGAGGAAAAGTCGGGGCGGCGTTCGCCGTCCGCGGCGCGGCCGGAGAATTGAAAAGCGGAAAACTCCCGATGGCAGACTACTGCACAGTTTTCCAAGCTGAACTCTTCGCCATCGCAGAGGCCCTGAAATGGGTCGTCGCCCACGCCTCGTACAGGAAAGTCAACGTGTTGACCGACTGTATGAGCGCAACTAAGGCTTTAAGCGACGGATCGCCCACCAACCCTCTGGTCTTCGAGATACAAACCACCTCCAAACACCTCAAAGAACGGGGGACCGAATGCACCTTCCTGTGGATTCGGGGTCACAACGGGCTGGAGGGAAACGAGAGAGCCGACCAGCTGGCTAAAGAGGCCGCCTTGAAGGTCAAAACTGCCAAGCGCTACTCGGACTTTCCCCTCAGCTATGCCAAACGCAACATAAGAACACACGTACTGGGCCTGTGGGAAGACAGGTACGACGAGAGCGCCACCGGAAGCGGGACGAAATTATTTCTCCCCACCATCAGAGAGGCGAAAGAGCTGAGGAAGCTGACCTCACCGAAATTCCAGCTCACGCAAGTTCTTACCGGACACGGAGCGACACTCTCGTACCTACACAGGTTCAAAATCAAACCGACACCGTCCTGTCCCTGCGATTCGCAAACAGAACAAAACATCATGCACGCGCTGTTACACTGCCCAATACACGCCAAGGAGAGGTGGAAACTGGAGAAGGAATGCCAAAGGAGAGGCATGCAACTTGACAACCTCCCAGCCATCCTCCTGAACAAGGAAACACATAACACGTTCGTTGACTTCGCTACCACGGTAGTGGACAGACTGCGGACGGCAAACAAATAGCTGTGTACTCATTATATATATTTGTGCTGGCACGTGCATGGACGGGTGTGTCTTTGTATCGGCGTATGTGGATATAAATGCATTCATATCGGTGCATGTGTGGGTACATGTGAGTGTGTATGTGAACGTGCAGGTCTGTATGCATGAGGGCAGGTGCAAATGTAGATGCATGCAGTATATTGGTGCATAGACGTATGTGATTATATGGGCGACTATGAATATGCACTGATAGTCCTTTTGGTGCATGGAGGTATAATATGTGCATGATTATCAAGGTGAACACGTAGATGTATTTCTATTCATTATAAGGGCATGTATAGGCATTGGCATTTCTGCACAAACGCATACAGACGTATGCAAGCATTACTTAACCTAGATTGGTACAATGCATGTTTATATATTAATGCATGCATAAACATATATATTTACTAATTGTGTTATTATATCGGTATATGTAGAGTATATGTATGTATGTGTGGGTATATGATGTGGCACGTAAATATATCACTCAATCTGGATCGGCGTAGTGAATGCATGTGGTAGTGCATGCGTTCATAAGAATGATAACATAAATATATACATTTATTTATTTAACTAGGTATCAGCATCGGTGTATGCAAGATAGGTGCATGTAGGTGTGACTATCTTTATACAAATGAATTATATGTCTGTATGTCTGTGGATGTATGTATGAGTATAGCATACGGTTGCTTGTTTGGATGTATGCATGCAAGCTCGTGAGTACGTGTGTGTGCATGTGTATGTAAGTAAGTATGTAAGTACGTATGTACGGGTATGTGTGTATGCGCAGACATGTGTACATGTACATGTGTCCGTGTCCATGCACAAGTGAATGTATGCTTATATGTATGCTTGTATGTGCATCTGCATTAGAATGTATATGCATTTGTAAGTGTGTATGTGGGTATATGAGCATGTTGATTATGTAAGTACGAGTATAAGTGTATTTGAGTTCATGGGTGAATGAGTTTGAAGGCAAATGTATATATGGGTATGAGCGTGTATCGAGTGCATTGTGCATGAAAGTGTATGCAGGTGAATATGTGAATGTGTGCATGTGAGCACGTGTGTGTATGCATATGCGAGTGTATGAATGTGTATATATGTGTGTATGTGAATATATGTGTACATGTACGAGCGTAAGAATATGTATGCATGGCGATATAAAGGTCATAATATTATATTATATATGTATCTCAAATACTTATAAATATAAATATATATATATGTATGTATGTATATGTATTCGCATTAGTGTATGTATGTATTCCTATGTATATATGTACACAGATATGTATTTACGTTTATGTATGTATATGTATGTATATATATAATATCGCTTTTTAGCACCCATCTTGGCTGAGGTTTTCCATGGTTCCCTCAGCCCTAAAGACGAATGTCGGGATGGAATCACATATAGCCCATGGAACACAAGACAGGCACACTTACAAATCACTTAGATTAAAATCGCACACAGCAACACTTTTCAAACATTAGCTTACAAAACACCTTGACCCTGTAACCCGTTAAGGTATTTTAGTAGAAACCAACACATGCAAAAAAAAAAAAAAAAACCTAACCTAACCTAACCTAACCTAACCTAACCTAACCTAACCTAACCTAACCTAACCTAACCTAACCTAACCTAACCTAACCTAACCTAACCTAACCTAACCTAACCTAACCTAACCTAACCTAACCTAACCTAACCTAAACTAACCTAACCTAACCTAACCTAACCTAACCTAACCTAACCTAACCTAACCTAACCTAACCTAACCTAACCTAACCTAACCTAACCTAACCTAACCTAACCTAACCTAACCTAACCTAACCTAACCTAACCTAACCTAACCTAACCTAACCAACTTCAAGAGACGACTTTCTTAAAGGAGAAGGTCGCTCTAATTCAGAAATCCGTCTCAAGTAGCATTCACGCGTCACAATCGGTACCTTCAGTCGGACCGATGAGTTACGCTTCGATGGTAGCTTCAGGTCCTTCCCATGCCGTCATAGTTAGCTCTTTGGATAAGTCTAAGACGAGCTCCGACATCATGTCGACTCTGAGACAGGACGTGAAACCTTCTGATTTGAAGGTCGGGGTAAATGCCATGATAAAAGCGAAGGATAATAAAGTCATCATAAAGCTTCCGACATCTAATGATGCTAAACCTTGCGGGTTGCTCTTCCCGGACTCACAAAGGGAAACCTGGTTGCCAAGGAGGGCAAAAGGTTGATGCCCACAGTCCTTCTAAAGGGAATCGAAAAAGAGACCCGCGACGAGGAAGTCGTCGAGTACATTCTCCAGCAGAATGACTCGATTTTCGAGGCGGCAGGAGACAATAAAGAAGCAATAAAGCTTCAGAGGTCATTCCGTAATAGGCACAGCGAGCGCTTGCGGAATGCTGTCCTCCTAGTCAGTAAAGAAGTGAGAGAGGCAATGATCCAACAGGGTCGGATCAGTATAGGGTATCAAAGGGTACAGGTCGAAGACAGTTGCCCCTTGATTCAGTGTTATAAATGTATGGGCTTTGGTCATACTGCAGTAAGGTGCCTTGAAAGCAAGGACCGTTGTCTTCACTGCGCGGGAGATCACAAATCTGTGACCTGCACTAAAAAAGATAAAGAGGCCGATCATCGATGCTGGAATTGCATCAAAATGGCCAAGGGAAAAACTGAAGCTTCTAGGCATAGGGCTAATGATAGGGACTGTCCTTATAGGACCAAAATGATGATTAGGACAATGGAGAGAGTCAATTATGGCTAGCTCCATTCTGACTTCTATCGCCGGGATCCAATCCCACATAACCGGCGCGATCAAAGTTATTCAGTGGAACCTGGGCCGCTGTAAAGCGGCACAGGAAGAAGCACTGGTCAATAGATGGGGGGCGGATGTTATGTTGCTTCAGGAGCCTTATACAGGCAATACGGGCAGAATCAATGCTTCTGGGGTGGCCGTTTATCAGTCGTTAGGATCCCAGGAGCATGTTTGTAAAGCAGCAGTAATAGTCTTCAGGCCTAATTTCAAAGGCATACTGCTGAGTAAATACAGTGATTGCAATACTGTGCTTGTCAAAATAGTGACCGATACTGGTCCCATGATAATCGGGTCCATGTATGTGGAACCAGACTCGGACGTTGTCCCGGCTCTGGATAAACTCAGACTTCTGGAAAATATTCCCATGTTGATAGGGTGCGATTTAAACGCTAAAAATGTATGGTGGGGGAGTTCAAGGACGGACCGTAGGGGCGAGAAAGTTGCGGATTTCTTATCCGAACTCGATCTTCACATCTTAAATGATGGCAATCGGCCCACTTTCGAGGCTTTTCGTGGCCTTCTTCACATCACGAGTGTTATCGATATGACGTTTTGCTCTTCTAGTCTGTTGGACACCGTTGATGGTTGGAAAGTGGAGTCTGATAATAATCATCTCAGCGATCATAATCCCATTCAGTTCGAAATTAAAGCCAGTATATGGAATCCCAAAGAAACTTCGACGGCCATTTTCAATACCAAAAAGGCCAACTGGGAGAAATTTTTGATTAAAGTTAAGCGAGGAATGAAAGAGCGTAATATATCAGAACACTTCTTCTCTGATGTACGCAACTCGCAGGAGTTGGAAAGTAAAATCGATTTGTTGATGGAAATTCTGAACGATTCGTGCAAAGCTAGCATGCCAATCAGGAAACCTTTCAAAAGGCAACCCTGTCCTTGGTGGAATGCTGAGCTCGACAATCTTAAAAAAGAAGCTAGGAAATATAGGCATAGACTTCAAAACTCGAGTGCGCTCCGTAGAGAGACGAAGTCTCTAGATGAGTACCTCGAGGCTAAACGGGTTTACAAAAACGCCATTCAGAAGGCGAAAACAGATTCTTGGAAAAATTACTGCGGTTCTCAGAACAGAGAAACCGCCTGGTCGGCAATTCACAGGGTTCTGGTCAACCGAAAAAAGACCATTCCACTTGCGACGTTGAAAGATGGTAACGAGCACTTGGCTTCGGCCGAGGAAAGCGCTCGCCGTCTGTTGGAAAGATTCTTTCCAGACGATATTTCTGAGCGAGAGACTCGCGAACAAATAGATATCCGGCGTAGAGCGGAAATCATACCTTTCACGGATAATGATCCGATATTCACGGTCGAGGAAATTGAGGACATAATGTCCAATATTGATCCGGGAAAAGCACCCGGTGAAGATCATTTCACCGCGGACATTTGCATTCGATTCTTTAACGCGGATAGGTCACTTGTACTCGGTATGTACAATGCATGTCTTAGGGTGAGCCACTTTCCGGCTCGATGGAAATTAGCGAGGGTTATCGTCATTCCCAAATCGGGAAAGGACGATCTTCATGACACTGGGTCTTACAGACCAATCGGTCTCATTTCGGTCTTCGGCAAAGTGCTTGAAAAGTTGATGATAAATCGCATCAACTGGCATTTCCGCCGCAGGGGCTTGCTAAGCCAGAAACAATACGGGTTCACACCCCAAAAATCAACGGAAGATGCTCTTCATGCATCAGTAAATGTACTCAGAACTGCGTTGCAAAATAAGAAATTGAGCATTGCGATTTCGCTCGACATTAAAGGAGCCTTTGATAATGCCTGGTGGCCGTTTTTGATGTGCCAACTGAGCAGCAAAAAGTGCCCTCGAAATTTGTTTTCATTGGTGAAGAGCTATCACCAGCAAAGGAAGGTTGTTCTTTCGCACTTTGATGCGACTCTCGAAAAGGTAACGACAAAAGGATGCGTACAGGGTTCTTCTTGTGGGCCGAGTTTCTGGAATTACATCCTGGATGATGTACTCCAAAAAGATCTGGGTGAGGGTGTCGAGTTGAGGGCGTTTGCGGACGATCTCCTCTTGACAGCTGTGTCAAACGATACAGCTGATCTCGAAAGAATGGTTGATGGTGCGCTCGAGATTGTCACTTCATGGGGCTCTAAAGCCAAACTGCAATTCGCAGAAAATAAAACATACGCGATGTTTCTGACGAGAAGGAAGGACCGTCAGCCAATCATTCACATGAATGGCGTCCGTTTGAATTTCGTTGACCATTTCAAAGTCTTGGGTCTTACAATAGACCGCCATCTCAATTGGTCGAAACACGTTGATAGTATTTGTAAAAAGGCCGCTGGCATCTCAAATAAGCTTGTTCGAGCCGCTAAACCCACATGGGGTGCGTCCCCGGAGGTTATGCGGCAGATTTACGTGGGCGCAGTAGAGCCCTTGATAACTTACGCTTCGAGTGTGTGGGCGGGGGCGGTCAGGAAGAGAGTCAATCGAAAGAAATTAGATTCAGTCCAACGGCAGATAGCCATTAGATCATGCAGGGGATATAGGACTATCTCCCTGGTTTCGGCGCAAGTCCTAAGTGGATTTATGCCCCTCGATTTGAGAGTTAGGGAACTAGCAGAAGCATATGAGGTGAAGAAAAACCTCACTTTGCAAGACTTGCCGCAAGATCGATTTTATCAGGGTGTAGGGTGTCATTTTTCACTTCCTCATCCGGCAGAGCGTCATCCGTTAAATCACGGGTTTGACGACCAGGTAGTACCTGGTATGGTGCCGGATGAGTTGAGAATCTATACGGATGGAAGTCTTCTCGATGGTAGAGTAGGGGCAGCTTTCGTACCTTACGATGGTTTCAGAGAGCTGCCCGCGAGAAAGTTTAAGTTAGATGATTTCTGCTCCGTGTTCCAAGCGGAACTCGTTGCAATCAAAGAAGCCCTGACCTATGTTCTAAAGAAGCCACCCAATCGGTGGAAAAATATTTCAATTTTCACAGACTGTAAGTCTGGAGTTCACGCGATTTCAGACCGCAATTCGGTAAACCCCATCGTAATGGACATCAGATCGGATGTCCAAGTACTTCGTAATAGACATCAGGATGTCTATATCGGTTGGATTAGGGGACATTGTGGTATTCTTGGTAACGAAAGAGCGGATACAAAGGCTCGAGAGGCTACGTTGAAAAAGACAGCTCCCGATTTTGCCAATTTCCCACTCAGTTTTGCAAAAAGAAAAATCAGGGGTCGAATTCTTCACCTTTGGAACGAACGGTATTTGAAGGAAGCCACCGGAAGGGTGACTAAAATATTCTTCCCTTCGATATACCATGCCAAAGAGTTTCTCAAAATACAGAATGTCGGTTTCGAGCTCACTCAGATGCTCACTGGTCACGGTAGGCTCATGAGCTACCTGTATAGATTCAAACTTTCGGAAATAGACAGTTGCCCATGTGACGATGGGACTCCTCAAGATGTCTATCACTTGCTTATGCTTTGCCCCCTTTTCAGCCGTCGGAGACATCAACTGGAGGCGCGCTGCAGAAGTGTGGGTATAGATTTATGTGACATCCCTTCGGTGATGATTCACAAAGAGTTGGCACGAGAGATCGTGTCATTTATGATTAAGATTATTCAGGACATTGGTATCATTAACCAAGCTAGGGAACAAAACGCCGTACACTCTTCTAGTGGAACGGAAGGCCTGATGACAACAGTCAACAGGCCGGCTTCTCCTGGAGAGTTTTAGGTGGTTTCCTCTCCACAAGAGCAAATGCTGAGAAGTTCCTTTTGGTCCACCATAGATTGTCCTTTCCAAATCCCGAATCGAATAGCTAGATAGATGGAACCTTAAGTTCAATAAAAGCAGAATATCCATTTGTTGATTTATAAACCTTGTACATAATATGCAAGGTAAATAATAATGCAACTCCCATTTAAAAAAAAAAAAAACCTAACCTAACCTAACCTAACCTAACCTAACCTAACCTAACCTAACCTAACCTAACCTAACCTAACCTAACCTAACCTAAACCTAACCTAACCTAACCTAACCTAACCTAACCTAACCTAACCTAACCTAACCTAACCTAACCTAACCTAACCTAACCTAACCTAACCTAACCTAACCTAACCTAACCTAACCTAACCTAACCTAACCTAACCTAACCTAACCTAACCTAACCTAACGAACCTAACCTAACCTAACCTAACCTAACCTAACCTAACCTAACCTAACCTAACCTAACCTAACCTAACCTAACCTAACCTAACCAAGAGATGCATTCCCCTCTGACGAAATTGATATTTACACAGATGGAAGCAAGACCGAAGGAAAGGTTGGCGCGGCGTTCGCAGTGTTTGGCGCAGCCGGAGAGTTAAAGTGTAGGAAGCTGCCCATGGCGGATTACTGCACGGTATTCCAGGCCGAACTCTTCGCCATCGCAGAGGCCCTGAGATGGGTCGTCGCCGACACCTCGTGGAGGAAAGTCAACGTGTTGACCGACTGCATGAGCGCGACGAAGGCTCTGAGCGACGGCGCGCCCACCAATCCGATGGTCTTTCAGATTCAAAAGTCTTCCAAAATCCTTAGAGACCGAGGTACCGAGTGCAGCTTCTTGTGGATCAGAGGTCACAACGGGCTGGAAGGGAACGAAAGAGCAGATGAGCTGGCTAAAGCGGCCGCCCTTAGGGTCAAAACTGCCAAGCTCTACTCTGAGTTTCCTCTCAGCTACGCAAAGCGCACTATCAGAGAACACACGAATCAGCTGTGGGAAGAGAGATACGAGAACAGCGCCACCGGAAGCGGGACCAAGAATTTTCTCCCCTCCATAAGAGATGCGAAAGAGCTGAGGAAGAGAATAGCACCTTCGTTCCAGCTCTCGCAAATTCTCACTGGGCATGGTGCCACACTCTCGTATCTACACAGATTCAAGATCAAAGATTCACCTCACTGTCCCTGTGACTCACAAACAGACCAAACAATCGAACACGTTATCATCCATTGCCCCATCTACACGCGAGAGAGATGGAAACTGGAGAAGGAGTGTCAAAGAAGAGACATCCACATCACAGATCTCCCGGCCATCCTCCGCAACAAAGATACACTATGCAGTTTCGTGGACTTCGCAACCACGGTGGTGGATCGGTTGCGGGTCAGCAATAAATAACAATTGTATTTTTTTTTACAGGTACGTCGCGTCCCGACTGAGGTTTTCCATGGTTCCCTCAGTTGTAAGGCAAATGTCGGGATGCTTATTAGCTAGTCCATGGAATTCCATAGATAGGAACTCCACTTCTTTAATTTTCTTCTCTCCCCTCTAAACTCTTTATTTCTTTTTCTCGGCAAATCTCTGCCACCCCAAAGATACACTACTTCGCTGAAATGCCAATTAAACAAGTCCACACCGCCCTGATAAATAAAATGCAGGGCAACAAAAAATAGAAACAACCCAAGTAAAAAAAAAAAAAAAAAAACCTAACCTAACCTAACCTAACCTAACCTAACCTAACCTAACCTAACCTAACCTAACCTAACCTAACCTAACCTAACCTAACCTAACCTAACCTAACCTAACCTAACCTAACCGGATTCGGGGTCACAACGGGCTGGAGGGAAACGAGAGAGCCGACCAGCTGGCTAAAGAGGCCGCCTTGAAGGTCAAAACTGCCAAGCGCTACTCGGACTTTCCCCTCAGCTATGCCAAACGCAACATAAGAACACACGTACTGGGCCTGTGGGAAGACAGGTACGACGAGAGCGCCACCGGAAGCGGGACGAAATTATTTCTCCCCACCATCAGAGAGGCGAAAGAGCTGAGGAAGCTGACCTCACCGAAATTCCAGCTCACGCAAGTCCTTACCGGACACGGAGCGACACTCTCGTACCTACACAGGTTCAAAATCAAACCGACACCGTTCTGTCCCTGCGATTCGCAAACAGAACAAAACATCACACACGCGCTGTTACACTGCCCAATACACGCCAAGGAGAGGTGGAAACTGGAGAAGGAATGCCAAAGGAGAGGCATGCAACTTGACAACCTCCCAGCCATCCTCCTGAACAAGGAAACACATAACACGTTCGTTGACTTCGCTACCACGGTAGTGGACAGACTGCGGACGGCAAACAAATAGCTGTGTACTCAATAAATATTACAATCTCTTATTTTTTACCTCAAAGCCTACTCAATATCACGAGAAGCAGGCATATATGGAATTTATCATAGTGCATGATAAATTATTATATATTTGTGCTGGCACGTGCATGGACGGGTGTGTCTTTGCATCGGCGTATGTGGATATAAATGCATTCATATCGGTGCATGTGTGGGTACATGTGAGTGTGTATGTGAACGTGCAGGTCTGTATGCATGAGGGCAGGTACAAATGTAGATGCATGCAGTATATTGGTGCATAGACGTATGTGATTATATGGGCGACTATGAATATGCACTGATAGTCCTTTTGGTGCATGGAGGTATAATATGTGCATGATTATCAAGGTGAACACGTAGATGTATTTCTATTCATTATAAGGGCATGTATAGGCATTGGCATTTCTGCACAAACGCATACAGACGTACGCAAGCATTACTTAACCTAGATTGTTACAATGCATGTTTATATATTAATGCATGCATAAACATATATATTTACTAATTGTGTTATTATGTCGGTATATGTAGAGTATATGTATGTATGTGTGGGTATATGATGTGGCACGTAAATATATCACTCAATCTGGATCGGCGTAGTGAATGCATGTGGTAGTGCATGCGTTCATAGGAATTATAACATAAATATATACATTTATTTATTTAACTAGGTATCAGCATGGGTGTATGCAAGATAGGTACATGTAGGTGTGACTATCTTTATACAAATGAATTATATGTCTGTATGTGTGTGGATGTATGTATGAGAATAGCATACGGTTGCTTGTTTGGATGTATGCATGCAAGCTCGTGAGTACGTGTGTGTGCATGTGTATGTAAGTAAGTATGTAAGTACGTATGTACGGGTATGTGTGTATGCGCAGACATGTGTACTTGTACATGTGTCCGTGTCCATGCATGTTGATTATGTAAGTGTGAGTATAAGTGTATTTGAGTTCATGGGTGAATGAGTTTGAAGGCAAATGTATATATGGGTATGAGCGTGTATCGAGTGCATTGTGTATGAAAGTGTATGCAGGTGAATATGTAAATGTGTGCATGTGAGCACGTGTGTGTATGTATATGCGAGTGTATGAATGCGTATATATGTGTGTATGTGAATATACGTGTACATGTACGATCGTAAGAATATGTATGCATGGCGATATAAAGGTTATAATATAATATTATATATGTATCTCAAATACTTATAAATATAAATATATATATATATATATGTGTATGTATATGTATTCGCATTAGTGTATGTATGTATTCCTATGTATATATGTACACAGATATGTATTTACGTTTATGTATGTATATGTATGTATATATATAATATCGCTTTTTAGCACCCATCTTGGCTGAGGTTTTCCATGGTTCCCTCAGCCCTAAAGACGAATGTCGGGATGGAATCACAGATAGCCCATGGAACACAAGACAGGCACACTCACAAATCACTTAGATTAAACTCGCACACATCAAACACTTCTCAAACATTAGCTTACAAAATACCTTGATCCTGTAACCCGTCAAGGTACTTTAGTAGAAACCAACACATGCAAAAAAAAAAAAAAAAAAAAAAAAAAACCTAACCTAACCTAACCTAACTAACCTAACCTAACCTAACCTAACCTAACCTAACCTAACCTAACCTAACCTAACCTTCCTTCCTTCCTTCCTTCCTTCCTTCCTTCCTTCCTTCCTTCCTTCCTTCCTTCCTTCCTTCCTTCCTTCCTTGTATTTTCCATCTTGTGGAAATTCAAATTGTTTCGGTCCCAATTTATTGGAATTTTTTTTCCAACTTAAAACTCCTTTCAAATTTGCACATTCGATTTTCCGCACCATACTATTTTTACAATACCGACCGTTCTTCCATTTATTTATCTTTTTCGTCCACTTACCACACTTAAAAAAAAAAAACGTGAATACGTTTATAAATGTAAATTATTAAATGAGATAAATAAATTGCACAATTAAATTCACGACAATTTGAAAATAAATACGACTCTAATCAATCCAAATCGTAGCAATTCATTTTACGAATAACCAAAGAATGATTATTTTATAACATATTATTTATATCACAGTTATTTATGTCACAGTTATTTATATAACAGCTATTTATATTACATGAACAGAGTAATACGTATTATTATATTTAAATCATAACATTAATGTCACGAAACAAATTGTTCAATAGTTCAACAACTGTCAAAAACGTACGTTAAACGAAATAAAAGTATCGTCGAGCACACTCACGAAATAACTAAATACTCGTACATTTATACGCGGTCAAGAAAATGTTTAGCGCGGTACACTAAGTTAGTTATTCCGTAAATATACAAAAAATATGTTCGTTTTATTACACATAAATCGAAAATTGCCGTTTGACAAACGTCCATAGCTGAATGAAGTTGCTACGGAATGTTTCGAATGCGTGTTACTCCGCCGGTATTATAGGCGCGGATGCGTTGCTATAAATTTTGAATGTTTGTTACTAATGATTCACAGATGTCGGTATCGTTCGGTATTCTGCAAGAAAATGAATAATTAATTTTTGGGAGAGAGATGGGCGAGTGGAGAGGGATATTGAAAGAAAGGTTGGGGCAGGCAACAAATTGAATGGTGCACTTAAAGTTGTCATCGCAAACAAAAACCTATCCAAAAAAGCTAGAATGGCAGTGCACAATGGTGTTCTTCTACCGACCCTTATGTATGGAAGCGAAACATGGAACTGTCAAAAGAAGGATGGAAGTAGAATAAATACAGTAGAAATGAGATCTCTTAGACGAATGTGTGGATACTCTGTGTATGATAGAGTGTCGAATGAAAATATAAGAAGTGAATGCGGTGCGAATGATGGTGTCATGAACAAAATAATGAAAGGATCATTAAGATGTTTTGGACATATGGAAATAATGAATGTAGAAAGAATGGTAAAAAAATTATATGTTAATGATGTAAATGAAACCAGAAATAGAGGAAGACCGAGGAAAACGTGGCACGATCAAATAAATCAAATATTGAATGTCGGCCATGTGAGGAGTCAGAGAAATCGACGCGCGTGCATGACACGATGTATGAATGTTGAGGAAGCGAGAGAAATATGTCAGGAAAGAAAAGTGTGGCAGTCCATTCTTTCTGCCTACCCCTTCGGAGAGACGGCGTGATGGTTAGTTAGTTAGTTAAGTATTTAATAAAACAATAAAAAATCTTGGAATGATAACTATTGTTTTCAAGAAAGCTTTCATCATTAAACCACAAACAATATGTTACTATATAATACTGTGATATGTTCACCTAACATTTTCTTGGAAAAATATGAAGGGTAGATTGCCACTATCTTACCCTTACGTGCTTTTCTTCACATTCACGAAACGTGACCTACACTTTTTTGATGTATACAACAGGTCATTTGAACCCAATTTCTGTAAACAATTTATTTTTTAGCTATTATTGTTTCTCGTGACATGTGATAGGTATCCAATTTATCGCAATTTTATTGTCACGTGAATTCTACACCAGACCAAAGACAGTGTGACAATCACACTACCGTCGCCGGGAATCGAACCTGGCCCCTCCCCTTAGCACATATTGACAACAGCTCTATATTGGCTCTGGCTCTCTGCAGTACGTCTGCATTACTGACCCTATCGGTCCACGGTATACGGAGCATTCTGCGGTATATCCACATCTCGAAAGTCAGACACTTTTAGAGTCCAGGTTTCGCAGCCATATAGTAAAATAGACCATATATAACATTTAATCATTCTTTGTCGGAGTTTCAAGTTAAGATTATCTTTGCAAAAGAATGTTCTCATTTTATTAAATGCAGCTCGTGCAACTTCAATTCTGCATTTTATTTCAATGTCCGGGTCAAGCGCTTTAGTGATAATTCTGCCAAGGTTTTTTTAAATTGGTCGACCATTTCAACATTCGCACCATTCAGTTCATTCGCACCTCCATGTCTAAAGATCTTTAAAGTCTGACCATCCTTAATAGGTGAAGTAATGTAAGATAATAAAATACATTGTCCCTTCTTGATGATCTCAATAAAGGGACGAAAGAACGCCATACGCGCAGCATCTGATATAATATTTATAGTCTGTGTGTGTCTGAGCCGAACCCTTTGGGTAATTCCGAGTATCCGGTCATGGCAGTCCTAACGAATATCTTTATAAACCTGTTAAACGAGTCGTGTTTGTGAGCATTAGTGCTACCGGAAACCGGAAGACGCCATTTTTCAAAATGGCGACCTTTCCTTAAATCATGCCTTCAAAATGGCGGCGGAACGAATAGGCGAGGCGGGAAAATTACTCCTTAATGTTTATTTTTTTATGTTAATAATTGATGCTATTTGAGAATTTTTTAAATAAACAAACTGTTCTAAGATTAAATGGGATCTTTTTCTGTTATATTGATTTGAGTTAATAACAATAAAATTAATTGTATCTCAATAGAGACGAAGATGTCAACTGTTTTGGAAACAGAATATGGTGGTCGAGACGTTTACAGGACTTATGACCTGTCATTAGTTGGGTTAAGCGATCGCTTTATGATATACAACATTCCCCATTCCGCCCTTCTTACGACCACCACTTCTGACAAATTTTTGAATGATGTATATATGCTACTATGTTGAGAAAAACTTCACATTTTTTGGTTCAATCTACACTAGCGCCATCTATTAAAATTTGACAATTTACATTAAGACAATTTACGTCTTAGTCTCTATTGAGGTACAATTAATCCTTAAATGATTAACCCGCAACGGGTAAAATCCAGTATTTGTCTACAAGTATTTGTATACATTCAAAACAATAAAATTAATTCAAAAAGTAGTCAGTCTACTGAAGCATTTAATTTGATTAGTTTTTCACATTCAGATTTTCTAGTACTGAGAAATGGGCTGAATTCTCTATCTTAAAACATTCGGTTTCATTCTGTTTCATTTCTATTCATCCCATTTATTTTTTAATATTTTGTGCGTGGAAAAGAAAATGAAAATCTTAAAGGTATTCATTTTTCACAATGGAGCAGATAGGAACTCCACGTAAAATCTAAGAAAATCCAATTCAGTTTTTTTTTCTTTATCATGCGTGCGCTTACAGTGTGTCCCGAAAGTAGTGTGACGTAAAAACAAATAATAACACAAGGATTAATTTTATCTCAATAGAGACGAAGATGCAAATTGGAAACTGAATATGATCGAGGTGTTTACAGGACTTATGACCTGTCATTGGTTGGGTTAAGCGCACGCTTTATGTAATACAACATTCCCCATTCCACCTTTCTTATGACCACCATGTCTGACAAATTTTTGGAAGTTGTATATATGTTAATATCCAACACCATAATTCACATGTTAGTTTCAATTTACAGACCAGCGCCATCTATGAAAATTAGATTTAAGCATTAAGCAGATCTTTTTAAAATGCAATGTGAAAGGCTACCGCCATTAACGCACTGCTAGATAACGCCTGGAAATGTCTAACTAACTAACTAACTAACTAACTAACTAACTAACTAACCATCACGCCGTCTCCCCGGAGGGGTATGTCACTCCAATTTATATGCTAACTTGGACCAGTTTTTGTTTATACAACATTTTGAATGTATACAAATACGAATACTTGAATTGATAACCCGCAATAGGTAAATAAAATTCAGTATTCGTCTACAAGTATTTGTATACATTCAAAATGTTGTACAAATAATAATAATTAACAAATTTATATAATCGAATGATTTTAAATCTTTGATGGAAGTTAATTTTAAATAATAACTACTACCACTTTTGTCTTTATTTCGACAGCGACTGGTTTTGCCAGGCCCACTGGCATCGACAGACTGGTCAAATAAAGTCAAAAGTAAAAATAGTTTTAAAAAAAACATCGTTTTATTTGATTATTATTTAACAAATTTATGATTATTGCGCTGTATCCACTCAGGGGTCGGTGATCGATGACAACTATAATACAAACTTATCAACCGCACACATTCCTTTACATTCATACATCGTGATATGCACGCACGTCGATTTCTCCGACTCTTCGCGTGGCCGACATTTAATATTTGATCGATATAATCATACAAGATTTTCCTCGGTCTTCCTCTACTGTTTCGTTCAGATCATAAACATACTTTTACAACTATTCTCTTTCATTCATACTTTTCATGTGTCTAAACCATCTTAATGAACTTGGACTTGGACTTGGATCTTCTGGCTTACAGAGGTTCAGCTCATGTGGCTATTCCTCTTACGTCTAATGGGAACATTGTTGGAAGGTGATTTGGTGGGGTGTTAGTTTATTCGGGGGCATGATTTGTGTGGCCCGGAGTGTTCCTCTGAAGGAGAATCGATTTTGGGCGCTTGTGGCGGCTGGAAGTGTTTGGGTCGTAATTTGAGAGGTCTTTTATTGTGGGGTTGGGATGTGAAGGGAGTCCTTTATAAAAACGTTCGGCAAGTTTCAGAATGAATTCATCTATCATCGAGATTCCCGATTCTAGGTGCAGTTGTGTGATCCTGGTCCATGAAGGCGCACCAAGCGATAAACGGATAGCCTTATTTTGTAGGATTTGGAGTTTTTGTATGTGACTCGAAGCTGCATAGCCCCAGATTGGGGCTGCTTAAGTGAAAATCGGCCTTATAATCGTTTTGTATATCAGGAGTTTATTGTCGAACCAGCTTACCGAAAACGTAGTATTTGTTCTTACTTTGTGTTGTTCGTTGTATTATTGGCGCGGGCCCCCGCTGCCCGGCGCGGCATAGAGTTTTGCCTGCCAAACGCTGGATAGCGAATTTTAAATAAAAAGATACCCCCGCAATTACTTATGATAACATCAAGGGTGTTTAAACTGCCGCTGCCTGAAAGATTTGTTCCAGCTGTCTCTAATGTTGCATCTAAAAGAAAGCTTTTCAGCATTTGCCCCTATAAAAATATCGAAAAACGAACAGCGTTTGTTCCTCTTGTGAAATTCCAATTTGCAACACTTGCTAAATAATTGTATCTCCTAACTGTTTAGATAACAAGTAATTGTTTTATTTCCAAATTGCTATTCGTAAACAAAATAAACAGTGTTTTTAAGGGAGGATCAGATCGACCCTTGAATAGTAATCGTGTAACTTTTATTTTGAGTAGTAACTAAGGCCTGTGGTAGCATGTAATTGGCCTTATTTTAATTATTTTAAATGTTTATTTTATATATATGTTATTGATTTCGCTGTATGTTACCCTTAATAAATAAATAAAATAAATAAATTAAATGAAATAAAAGTGTTAAACAAGTGTATCGTCATGTGAATCAAATTGAGGCAATAAATCAAATAGGTATGTGTTTGAGCGAGAAATTTCTAGATGGCACTAAATTCATACACTCATACATATTTATAAATATGCTTGATACAGAATAAATATTTTTCAAATATGTATAAAATATTTATTAAATTAAATATGTATGTAATATGTGTTCATATATTACAATATATCTATGCTTGATACAGAATAAATAATTTTTCAAATATGTATAAAATATTTATTGATTGAATTACACAATTTGCGGTATGTTACAAGATATCGGAAAATGATAATAATATTACGAAATTATCTCACAAGGGGAGGGCACGACGTAGGGCACGAATTTTGTCAGGGTCGTCCAAAATCGGCTGTTGTGCCAATAAATATCGATGCTGTGCGTGAACTGATAAAACGAGATTGTTATGTGATATACCATGAGATTGAGGCATCTTTGGGCATTAGCATGACAAGTATTAAAAATATATTGCTCGATCATTTGGCCGTAAAAAAAATGTTCGCATTGGATCCCGCATAATCTGACAAACGCTCCAAAGAAGGCCCATGTAGATTAGTGCAAGGAAATGTTGAAAAAAATATGTTAAAGGTGTCTTTTAAGACTGCATAATATCTACACAGGTGACGTATCATGAATTTATGCATATGAGCTCGAAACAAAACAGCAATCGACTGTATAGGTCTTCCAAGACGAGCCAAAGCCATCAAAAGTTGTTCGCGGAAGAAGCACGTCGAAGCAAATGGTTGCATTTTTGCCAGCCCAAAACGTCGGATTGATGAGTTATTCGCCGTACAGACCTAATTTGGCACGCAATAACTTCTTATTGTTCCCGCACATCAAAAACGAAAAACGTGGTCAACGATTATCGACACCCGAAGATGCGGTTGATACGTTCAAAACGCATGATTTGGAGTACCTCAATCGAAGTGGAAAAAGTGTTTCGAAAATTGGTTCAAACGCATGAAAAGGTATATTGATCTTCATGAAGAATATTTTCATAAACAATAAAATCAGTTTCGAACATTATTATTTGTTCTTTTATTATTAGCCCAGAAATATGAAAAGCAACCCTCGTATAAGCTACGCTGAAAAACAGTTATTTTTTTCGAAATTGGCTTTCTTAATTTCTCAACCAACGACTCTTAGGGGGTACTACAATACTGCAGGTTCCTGTCATAGAGACAGTTTCCTATGTCGTGCCCTACCCCGTCTATATTATTTCCGTAATATCAACAGAGGGGCATTTCCCTATTCTCAAATAAATAAAGATGTAAAAGTACACTAAAGAGCGTACATATAAGATGAAACTTTCGATAGCTTTCATAGAAGTCCAAACTATTTTACCCGGTAGAACTGAACAATGTTTTAAAAACGGAATAGGCCACGAGCACATCAGGGACGGCTGACCCTCCCCGCGAACAGCAGCACGTCACCCTCCCCCACGAGGAAGAAGGAGAACGGGCGGTCCACGTTGAATACTTTCGGGCCGCAACCTCCGCACATTGGGAATACTCTAATCCCTGCAAAACGTATGATATTGTACCCATTTTCCATACATATTTTAATACATTTATCCTAATTCAACCAATCCTGCGACCTGGACAGCTGAGAAAGGCGACGCACGTGCAGTATGTGTGCAATTATTAAAAAGTGAAAAGGTGGCCAACCTGTAGCGGCAGCCGCCTCGGCCCCTTCCTCGTTAACTTCGATGAAAGCCTTTTGCAGCACCTCGGCCACGCGCAGGCGCACTTCGTCCTCCAGCAGCCCTTCCAGATCTGCCTCTTCGCTGAATATCCTCGACAGACCCATCTAATGGCAATAATGGTTGGTTCTTATAAGTCCACCCATGCATGTTCTACTTTATACTGTGTATTATTCTTTTTAACATTATAATTTGAAGATGGAAAGATCCGTGAAATCAACGAAAAGTGGAAAAGCTGTTGGATTTGATTGTATTGCCATAGATTTTATTAAAAGTGGTAGCAAAGTGGTTTCTGCATGATAATGTAATTTATCTAACCAGTGCTTGGAGAAGGGATATACGCCGCTAGACTAAGGGAGAGCAGTAATTATGCTCCTGTACAAAGGAAAAGGATCGCGTATGGAATGTGGAAACCACAGAGCTATTAGTCTTTTGAGTGTCTCTTTTGTAAATTCTATAGCATAATTTTAATAGAAAGAGTAAGAAAATTGACGAGGGACAAAGTTTGGGATGTGCAAGGTGCCTTTATGAATGGCAGAGGATGTATGGATCAATTTTTTGGACTTCGTACATTGACAGAGAAGTTTCTGGCCAAAAACCGTAAACTTTTCTGTGCGTTTGTCGATTTGCAAAAAGCATATGATTTCGTTAATAGAGTAGAGTTATGGAAACTATTGTCTGAATATGGAATAAGTACAAAACTGATCACGGCAGTCGCTATACATGGAAAGCACTGCTGGTGTCAGATTAAATGGAGATCTTACAGCCTAGTTTGATATCAGTAAAGGTGTCAAACAGGGTTGCGTAATGTCCCCGTGGTTATTTAATTTATACGAGTATATGGATAATTGAATGAAAGGGTAAGAAAATTGACGAGGGACAAAGTTTGGGATGTGCAAGGTGCCTTTATGAATGGCAGAGGATGTATGGATCAATTTTTTGGACTTCGTACATTGACAGAGAAGTTTCTGGCCAAAAACCGTAAACTTTTCTGTGCGTTTGTCGGATGTAGGTGTCAAAATGAGCGGAGTGTCAGTAAGCTGTATCTTGTATGCGGATGACGCTGTTCTACTTGCAGACAACGAGCATAAACTACAAGTCCAGGTGAATGGTATGTGTGAGGTATGCTTGCGAAATGATCAGATGAATGTGATGTCCAAGGTAATGATATTTTTAAAATAAGAAATCATGACAGTCTGCAACATGATGCAAATGATGAAAATGGTGAAATTTGGAAAGTAGATGAGTTCGTGTATTTGGGTAGTATAGTGCCCTGTTTACAAAATATGGGCGAGTGGAGAGGAATATTGAAAGAAGGGTTGGGGCAGGCAAAAAAGTGAATGGTGCACTTAAAGTTGTCATCGCAAACAAAAACGTATCCAAAAAAGCTAAAATGGCAGTCCAAAATGGTGTTCTTCTACCGACCCTTATGTATGGAAGCGAAGCATGGAACTGGCAAAGGAAGGATGAAAGTAGAATAAATGCAGTAGAAATGAGATCTCTTAGACGAATGTGTGGATATTCTGTGTATGATAGAGTGTCGAATGAAAATATAAAAAGTGAATGCGGTGCGAATGATGGTTTTATGAACAAAATAATGAAAGGATCATTGAGATGGTTTGGACACATGGAAAGAATGAATGAAGAAAGAATGGTAAAATAAGTATTTTCAACAATGTAAATGGAACTAGAAATAGAGAAAAGCCGAGGAAGACGTGGCACGATCAAGTAAATCAAAAATTGAATGTCGGCGAAGAGAAAAGTCAGATAAATCGACGCGCGTGCATGACACGATGTATGAATGTTGAGGAATCGAGAGAAATATGTCAGGAAAGAAAAGTGTGGCAGTCCATTCTTTCTGCCTACCCCTTCGTGGAGACGGCGTGACGGTATTTTTTTTTTTTTAATTTGAAGACTTCCAACGGTAAGATTATTTTAATTGTGAGTGTTAATGATAAAGGCACATCGCAAATACATAAATACTATTATACTATATAAATACTATAAACATCGTCATATAAATACTGTATAAAGAGGTCGAAGAAAGCCAAGGAACACATAGCATGACCAAATTAATCAATTACTGAAAGACGGCCATGTTCGAAGTAGGAACAATCGACAAGCGTGCATAACACGATGTGTAAATGTAGAAGAGGCGCGAGAGTTACATCTGAATAGAACAATTTGGCGATCTATCTAGAAATGGCCTAATGGTTAGTTAGTTAGTTTTGAGTCTATTATTTGTATTCTAAAATTCAAGCGGACCCCAATGTAAGGCAATAATCTGACTGTAAAACAACATGCAACAAAAGGGTAAGAAAGAAGGAAAACTATCTGACAAAGAGAGCACCTTGCTAAGGACTTGCTCTAGGTCCAGGGTGGTCTCGGCACGGAACTTGGGTAGCATCACGCTGACCTCTTCGCGCGGGCGGCGCAGCGCCTGCAGCACGCGGGCCGAGGTGGCGGCCTCCAGCGGGGCCAGCCCCTCCAGCGTGTCGGGCAGCAGGACGACCATAGACACGCGCCCTCCGCGGTAAGGCAGTTCCAGCGCGCGCGCCGCCATCTCGGGGATCTCCGCATATCGGAAGGTGTCCACCAGATGCATCATGTCTACCTGCTGTTTCTCCGTGGCCGACAAGTGGAACTCGCGTTTCTTCGTCTCCTGAGGGTCGAACGGCTTCTCCCATTCGCCCTGATAAATAAATGTAAAAGATAAATCGAGAAACTGGAACACCGCGAAAATTAAAAGAAAAACAGCGATTTTTAACACCATCTACAGCAAACCTTAAAATATACAGCATTGATAAGAACCAGCTTCGTGCGCGGATCAATGGAAGACTCCTCGAAGAGACTTTTAATCTTTCCACCAGTCTTTTGCTCCACCTGAAACGATCGTGTTATTCCATATTGTGTTATTATATTATAGATACATATGAGGAGGATAATTGGATGATGATCTCACCCAGGAGTTGATGGTACGCGCTGCAGTAGCGGAATTGGAGAAGTCAACCTTCCCTATTTCCGCGCTGAAAATGTCCTCCGCATCCCTCTTGTAGGCGGGATTAAGGCTGTAGGGCGGTCCTTCCTGCATGTACACCTTGTTGGCCATCTGCAGGATCACGCCCTCCACATCGGCCAGCCGGCGCAGCGAGGGGCGGTAGGCAGCCTGAGGCGGGGGACCCTCCCCGGCGGAGGGCGTCAGGTGAAGGGCGGCCAGGAGTGAGCGGCGCGTCTCGCCACGCGCTCCTAGCGACAGCAGTGCCAGGGCCACGTCTACCGACAGGGGGGACATTATCAGGTTTCCCTGGTGGAGCGCCGCTACATTCTGCAACATCGTGATTCCATTTCAGGCATTACATTTATAGCTTCCGACTATACCTTGTTACAGTCACTCACTTTGTATAGGTCC
The DNA here is from genome assembly GCA_022606425.2 of Lepidostoma basale. Taxonomy (NCBI): domain Eukaryota; kingdom Metazoa; phylum Arthropoda; class Insecta; order Trichoptera; family Lepidostomatidae; genus Lepidostoma; species Lepidostoma basale. The sequence goes on along the minus strand of JAHDVF020000910.1, from coordinate 272,460 downwards.
CAGGAAAAGAAGGAGATCCCATCGAAAAGTCTCTCCTCCTGTTCCATTAGCTGGGCAGCTTGGCCGGAACTTTCCGCGGATGGCGCGAGTACTGTAATGCACGCGGAGTTCGCTTTAGAATACAATTAGGTACGTTGTGTTTGTGCATGTACGAGTATGTATTATATACTCGTATAGCATACACACATTACCGCTCAAAAGTCATGGCTGAAGTGAACATAGAACGATATTAGGAACTGCAAGCACAATAATGTTTAATCGATACATTTCATTTCCTGGTGCCCTTTATATCGTTCGCTCATCTTTTTGACATTTTTTTTATCAACGTCAGCTAAGTCGCTGTGCCATTTACCTCTTTCGGACGCTATAAATAGATCATATCGTGGGTATACTGGCAAAAAACGTTAAGTCGAAAATTGGCAGTTTTGACTTAGTGATGCAGTATTGTAAAGTTTACAATGCTCTACAAATTGGCAAAATACACGAAGTCGAATGAAACAGATTTTTTCTCTAGTTTTAAAAATAAATTTAACGTTAAATCGTACAAAAGGTATTTCATACAGGCTAAAAGCTTCAAAAAACTTAATATTTTTCGAAGAGTCTTGTTGAACATTTTTGTACTGGAAAAAAACGTTAACTCTACTTATTGTCTTCGGCTGAAAAAAATTCCCTCGATTGACTTTTGACAACGACACTTATATGTTTCAAATTTAAAGAAAACTTAAATGATTGATTTCTCAAAACAGCGATTTTAGACTTAACGTTTTTTGCCAGTATATATTCTTCTATTTCCGTTATTAAAATAATTTATACATCGGAATGTGTAGATGTAATAATAATAGTCTACATACGAGGTTTGAATTTAAGGTGACTTCCAATTTTGCGGGCTACGTAAATTCGATTTTCGAAAGTTTTTTTTTGTTATGTTGGCACACATGTCCCAAACATATATTGACATTATCATCCAATTTGCATGTTTAGTTTGTTTTTGACAGATATATAGGTTAGACGTGTTTTCGTGTGATAGGCGATTTTTTCTATTAAAAAAAAATGGATCAAAAATCTGTATTAAATTTTCTATAAAAAAAAGTGTTTCAATGCACTTTAAATATTAATTGTATTTAGCGAGTCTACTTTGAGCAAAAAAAATTATAAGTAGTACAAGCTCTTCAGAGAAGACCGAGAAGATGTTTATGACCATGCCCGTCCTGGACGCCCCAGCACGTCAACAATCGATGAAAATGTTGAAACAGTGAAAAAAAATGTTATGTAGAATCGTCGAATCACTATTAGTGAAGATGCTGATGATGTCAATTTTTTCGGATGTTTTGGACATGAAACGTGTGGCAACGAAGTTTGTTCCGAAAGCCAAGGCCGAAAAAGGTTCGGTCAAATGTTTTGCTCACTGTTTTCTTAGATTAAAATGGCGTGGTGCATCATGAGTTCTTGCCAGAAGGTCGTACGGTACATAACAAATATTACCTTAAAGTTATGCGCGGTTTACGTGAAGCAATACGAAGAAAACGCCAAAAAGCGCTTATCGAAAGTGCTTTGAAATTGGAAAAAGCACTGGCACAAGTGTATTATATCTGAGGGGGACTACTTTGAAGGGGACAAAATAGACATTGATGAAAAATAAATATTATTTGAGATAAATAAAAAGTCACATTACTTTTTAACAAACCTCGTTACACGCAAAGTCCCGCCCCTCAAAACATGAGTTATTTATATGATTATGCAACATAATGACGAGAAATGGAAAAAAAACATTCATAATCGTTTGGCATCATATAGATACAGAAATCACGCGTGTATCAATGGGACAGGGAGTATTGGTATATATGCACCTGGCACGCACACCGTGGCCACGAGGCGGTCCCAGTTGCCGTCCTCGCAGCGCAGAACCTCGGGCTCGGCCTCCGTGTAGCGGCCCGGGGGGCAGGTCACGCGCAGCCGCGCTCCCGAGGGCACGAGGGCCCCGCACGCGCCGCCCGCGTCCTGCTCCTGCCGGCTGCACCGGAACCTCAAGCCGCGGGACTCCGGAGTCTTGCAGCTCGCTAAAATTAAGGTTGCTCGCACACTAATTACAAGTATTGGCGTCTATTTCGTATGTAGTATGCAATGAGAACCTAGAGCAGGTAGCATGTTCACAGTGGATGGCCGAATGGACAGTGATGCCGAAAGAAAGGTTGGTGGGGGTAACAAAGTGATTGGAACTTTCAAAATTAGTTTTCCTAAAGAAGAATCCATAATTGAAGACTACAGGGGAAAAACAAGGAATGTCAGTTAAAATTCAAAATAAATGTAATAATGCCATCTAGCGGCATTTGTACGTATCTATCCACAGTAAAATTTTCATATTCAAAAATCATGTGTGTCATCGACTATGGCCAGATAATCGATTGCTAATTGCTAAGAAATATAAAGACTTTGATTAGCTTTATTCTCAATTTATTCAAATTAACCTTCTACTAACATTCCTTGTTTTTCCCCTGTAGTCTTCAATTGTAAAAATGGCCATTTACAGCGGTTTTCTGGTTCTAACAAATATGTATAGAAGAAAAAGGATCCCTTAGACCTATGTGTGTAAACGAAGGATGACTGAAATCCAAATGCTGACATCAGAAGAAATGTTAAGCGGAAGAGGGAATAATGAACAAAATTAGGAAGGGAGCAGTGTGATTGTTTGGACACGTGGAATGAATGCACAGAATAATGGTTAAGAAAGAATACGTTAACAATATGGATGTTATCAAGTTTGATATCTTTTTGTAAATTCATTTGATTATTGAAATTAAATGATTTTGATTGAACAATAATATTTACTTTCTTTTAAAACATTTTATTTAAAATAGAAATAAAATTAAGAATTAAATATTTAAACAAACATGTTTCGGGACACAGAAGCCCTTCATCAGTGAAGTTACATATTATACACACAAAATAAATATTAAAACAAATTTTTCATGAATGTGGTCAGTTTTGACAGATGTTATAATGGATTTTTTTAACGTTCTATGCATTGATTGTAACAAATATTTTGAAAAAATCTAAAACAATATTTTAAGTTATTATACAGATGACCGTTACGTGACGACCTTCGTGGCCGAGTAGTTGGTGCTTTGACTGCCACACCGAAGGTTATATTTTTAATTTTTTTTTAAATACTAAAGCAATCTCCACCTACCATCAGTAATAATAAAAAATAATCATCAATGACGTAGATTTTTTAACATTAATAATTTCGAAACAATTCCATTATGATATCGCAATTTTAACTATTCACTTTTTGAGTGTCGCGTTTGACTGTAAATTTGAATAGTTGATAAAGTTGATGTATTACATTTACCTAATATTCAGGCCAAAACAATGGACTATTTAATTCCGCGTGACATTAGACCTGCGTTTTATACAGGTAATAATTTGTGGAGTGTGTGGTGAGAGTTGAACACACGTGGACGTCGTCGGCGTTTATGGCGGGTGACAGGTAACACTACGTTAACGGTTCGATGGACTCGGTGATGGGGCGTGGCTGGGGGTCGATGCAGCGGGGCGGAGTCCGGTGGTGAGTCGTAGAGGATGAGGGCTCGCTGGGCGGTATCGTCGAGTGGCTGGAGCGAGGAGTCGTCGGAGGTTTCTCGTACGTAGACTGCGTAGTGGAGACTCGTGTTTCTTCGAGATCGCGATACTGGCTGACGTTTAGAGTTGACTGACGTTTAGAGTGGACTCACTTCGCTTCGTAGGTCGGCAGGGGAGGGAGTCCGATATCCCTCGTGGTCCGATATCCCAGAGTTGACTGACGTTTAGAGTGGACTGCCTTAGCTTCGTAGCTCGGCGGGGGAGGGAGTCCGATATCCCTCGTGGTCCGATACCCCATAGTTGACTGACGTATTGGGTGATCGGAAGTACTGCTTTTATATGCTTCGCTTTCGTCATCCTCGATGCCTGACCTAGTGACCAGACCTGAATAAATTCGGGTAAGTAGGTCCTGGGTCAGCGTTTTTCGGTTTATTCGTGTCATATATTTCATCACGAAATATGTTTAGCTGGGTTATGCATTTAACCCCGACAAATTTAAGTATATTTATAATAAAGATGAAGGAGAAAATATGATTGGTCAAATTTTTACATCTTGTAGATAAAACAATGCGTGACTTGAATTAAGAATAAAAGAGCAATTATAACTTTTCCGAATTCGGAAATCAACTCGTTGAAAAATATCATTTGTTCCAATTCTGCACCAATATCTTAATCGAGATAAACAATGTTTGTTGTAACACTTGATGATGCCAACATCGTTAGGCGAAACAGATTCGCGACACTCTTAGTGAATAAAAATAAATGGAGATATTATAAGAGTGTTTTAAATTGTAACAGTACCTAATAACATTTTGGTTTTAGTAAATGAGACGTGTTAATATACAATTCTGGCTAAGTCTGCTATAAGTAGGTAAGACGCGTCAATATACCTAGTGCAATGACCATTTCAGTAAAACACTGTGCAAGTGCTGTATGCTATTGGTAGTAGCAAGTAATACGACTCACCGATACACTTGGCGGGCGGGCCCCACTTGCCGTTCCTGCACGAGATGAAGTTCGAGAAGGAGATGTCGTATCCTTCGTCGCAGGAGTAAGCGAAGGAGAGCTTGTCGGGCCCCACGTCCCCGGGCCGGAGCGCCAGGCCGGGCGGCAGGTGAAAGGAGCCGTGCGGAGGAGGCCCCGGCATCACGCAGCCGCTGCTCCTGTCCAGACCCCTCTGGGCGGCGCGGGGCACCAGCTGCGGCGCTGGAGCTGCACCAACGTGACATCATATTACCCACATTATTTGTGAACGCAATGAAGTCAACTAGTTAATTAATACGTCTGTTTTCTAGATGTTGTCACTCTAGTTCTGTATTATATAAAGAAAACACGTTCAATTGCCGGTGGCGAGAATAGTACTAGTTTCAATCTATATGTGGAACTGGAAGTACCTGTAGGTAGGTACAAGCTTCATAAACATTTTGTTTTTGGTTGATGGGAACTTAAGATTACATTATCTCTGAGACACACTTCCTGGTTCTATATTGTAATATAATAAAGTTACATATTGGAATGATAAATAACGAAGTCCGAAGAGCTGAAGAGAGACCTGGTTTGCAATTGTCGATAGTCACGTTCCAAGCACCGTCCACGCAGCGCGCGGCCCCCAGCTCGCGCTCCGAGTAGTGTCCCTTCGGGCACTCCGCCTCCACCGCGGTCCCCGAGCGGAGCGTATCTTCGCACGGAATAATTTGCATCGTGGCCGACACGCATCTAAGATGCACGCTGCTCGACTTGGGTAGGCTGCAGCGCCCTGAAACGAAACAACAAGTAGAGCCGGCCGGTAGGGTCACATGAGCTGTGAAGGTACGTAGGTTTACAGCACATTTAAAACCATTACTTAGACACGTCATGTTTGAGGTCCATTTTCCGTCGTAACATGTCGGACTAGGCCAATAATCCTCGAGGTCGCTGCCCTCTCTGCAGGTGAAGACGAGGAAGGCCCCGCCCGGAGCCAAGTCACCCGGCTTGAGGGAAGGGTAGTCATCCACTTGATAGGAGCCGTGCTCAGGGTACGGCGGCAGGACGCACGCCTCGCCTGGTCTGCTGCGGTCAACGAGTATCATAGTAGAGTAGAGTAATCATTATTATCCCGTACTAACTGGTTAGAGCCCACCTCCAACTACGCACCTGTTATGCTCCCTCGCGCCCACCCCGCGCCCTGGAAGGCAGGCTGCAACATAGGTATTTAAATCAAGAATTATAAAGCACTCTTTCCTCTTATTCTACAGGGAAAACAAAGTTTCGCAATTATTCTTGGCTTGCGCGTTTCTAGCATAGGTACCTATTCTAATAAATCGAAAAGACAATATGTTTCAATAAAAACGATACATGTACTGTGCTGTATCACTTTAAGATCAACTAATCACTTTACATTAAATAAAAGCTTTACCTGATATAATTTCCTGATCTTTAAAGTCGGGTTAAAAATTAAAAATAATAAATTTGATGTTTTCGACACTCGCCATTACTTTGTGTTGTACTAGTAGATTCAATTTAAAGTTGTTTTTTTTAAGTATATATATTTTCACAACACATTATTGAACTTTTAACTAAAAATTTCTACACTGAGGAAGGATGTTTTGGGTCTGAAACTTGGTTGTGAAAAGTAACCTCAAGTAGGTAATAATAAAAACATAATCAACATGTTTAGTATTATATCAGGAGTGTGCCTGCCAACATTTATTCAACAAATGACCAGTCTCTTGATGAACGCCAAAAAGATTTATTGAATTTTTGGAACTACAATGATTTCCGTGTCGGATGTGGAGGCGATCAAGTGTTGGCGCTTTATGAAAGCAGTCCGAATTAATTATGTTTTAGATGGGTTCGATTGATAATCGATGATTTGAGATGACTCTAATCAGTGGAATTTCAAAACCTGATACAATTTGATGGGTAGATGTACTTACCCACGTGGCTCGCAATACAGCAGAGGACAGACAGCAGACTGCCTGGGAGTATCATCTTGTGAGAAAGTTGTCCTCATTAAAATATGATGTTCTACGAGTGACGGAATAGGGAATTATATAGTGAGTGCCGCCAACTCAAATAATAAGATACGGTGTGAAGATACTGTATCTCGGAAGTTAGCGAGGAATAGTGTTATGTAATATTTGTGTTATAACACTCCTATCTGCTTGGCTCGCACCTCGGCCGTGGCCCGTGACCCCTCGTGCGGAAACATTAGATTAATGGACCACATTTTATATCAATAAGAAGACGTTGACTCAAAGGTATTGAGAGAGTTCAGTATAAACTATGACGGGTGGTTATGGAAGCACTTCATGAATTAGCACCAGCCTATACGAGTATATCCGATCTTTATATTGCTGATAGCCCCAACTCCGGGAAATCTACGCTACGATCAGCAAACTAAGTCCAACCACATTACCAAAGGGAATCTTAGATCATTCTCAGAGCGCCCTCCTAGCATGAGATTATGTATCCCTTAAGCAACCTTCTATTAGATCCTAACTTGGATTATTCATTTAGAAGTTATTATATTACCGTCTAGATAAATACACACAGATTTAATTTAAATATTTTATTGAATTCATTAATACAAATATTTACAAATAAATAAAACTTTCCTAAAACAATATGAACATAAAAGTAAACATCGCAATTGCTTCCTCTGAGCAGACTCTCCGATGGGAATGGATTAGAGTGTGTAGCTCACGTATGAGCTAATCCAGGCCGTCATGGTGGTCCAATCGGGGAAGCTGTCTATGAAGCTCTTGAACTCCGGGGTGAACTGACTGGTGTGGTGGATGTAGTTCCCCGCTAATGCCAAGTCCACGATAGGGCCACTCAGATCCCCCAGAACCTGAATACAGGTATAAACAGTTGCAGTTTGTTTGGTCGAAGTCGGCAGGTGGTCCGCACAAGTCTGCCGGCTTATTATACTCACGTTGAAAGTGATAGAGAGCTTCGTGTCCTCTGTGTTGTCTTCCCGCACGATGTGCAGGAAGTAGGTGGGGCGGCCTTTCCACTGGCCCGAGGCCTTGGGCTCCGTGGGCAGGCTCCAGCCGTCCACGCTCACCCCCTCGCGCGGGGCGAATGTCACCGTTATTCTGTTGTGGCCTGCAATATTGAAGAATGAAAATCTGGTGTGGAGATTCGTGTCCCCAATATTGATACACTAACAAGTGAAGTGTGATGCACACCTTCGATGACAAAGTTTAATGTGCACTGCGGGGGAGAGGAGGTGCAGGTGCGCTCTTTCAAGGAGAAGCGAGTCTTGGGGGCGGGTATGACGGGAGCTCCGGCCGGAATCCAACTGCTGGTCAGGCTGAAAATATAGGGTAGGGCAACACGAGAACGATTATATTTAGACCCGAATGCGGCGTATATTATGAATAGGAACAAGAATGAAGTTACCTCAGGGGAACCATCCTGGCCACGTACATGGGCACCCCGCAGTACAGTTCATCCTCACAGTCCTTGGCTAGAGGGTAGACTTCCAGTCCCCGGAGATTTATCGTACGGGGGCTGTTCCTGTCCAGATTTAGTATGAAGTACCCCTGTTCGTGTCTCCTCAACGCCCCGTGCTCATTGTAAAATTCACGGTCCGAATGCTGAAATATTTTCAACAAACATTGCGAATATTACTCATTTACTATTTACCACCCCTATAGTTCTCCGAAGAGGTAGGCCGAAAGGGTGTACCGCCGCCACCCAGTCGGTCCTAGCGCGTTTACATGATAAACCCTTCGAAATTAATAATGAATGTCATGCGCGCTCGGTTGATTTTACAGACTCCTCAAGTGGTCGGTACTAAAAATCTGTTAGATTTGATCATACCATATTTTCCTCAGTCTACTTCGAATTCCCTTCTTTTCTACCGATTTGACTTCTATCGTATAAATATTTAGCATAGATTCTTTACGAGTCCATTTCAAGAGTCTCAGGGTCCAATAATACAATATTATAATATATAAAAATATCTGACATTGTTAGTCGAGGTTGTGCACACCCACCCGATTCAGAATTATTACGGATAAGTCTGGTGCATAACAAGCATCTCACGCATATTTATAGAACAATCGGATGCTGACCATGATCCAGTAGCGCTGAGGCGAGGGGGTGTCCGGTCCGCCCCGGTAAGGATGGCCGAGGTTGGTGCAGAGGGCAATGGGTAGCATCACCAGGGCGAACAGCAGCAGCAGCCCGACTACTAGCCCGGGCCTCCTTACCAAAGTTACGAACGGAACCTAAACAATCAAGCAGTTTTTCTTACATCGTTGAATTTGCATAGAAGAACAGTGAGACTACTTATTTGGAGACATAATAACTAGGTACGAGGACTTAAAGGCTGTTTTAATATAACAGGAATGAAAAGAGTAAAAGATGTACGGGATAGGATAACGGGGGAGTTTTTTGTTAAAGAATTGAAATTATTCTTACCACGCAGTTGATAGAGTAGAGGATGAGCAGAGAAGAGATGCCCGCGATATAAAGGTCGCTGTTGATGGGCCCCGAGCGACCCATGATCGGCAGGAAGACGGTGTACATTAGAAGGACGATGTACATCTGGAAAATGATTGACGGAATGTGCACCACCAGGTACACCCACGCCCACGTGTGCGTTGTCTTGTATATTGGACACAGGTGAATAATGAGGTTCGCTGCAGCTGAGAAGAACACGGGCACCATGACCACGGCAGCTGACCTGATCCCCATGGCTGTCAGAACCAGTAGGATGATCGCCCAAGGTACTTGAGTGGCCACTAGATTCAGTTGAGTCGTCATGGAATGGGATAAGTCGCGCTGAAATGCATAAAGTTTGAATAATCCTAAATACGCTCCAAGTTAGTAAATCATTGGCACTCGTGCACTAATGTCAAAGTGAGAACTAGTTAGTCTAAATGAGCGCACCTTGTCTCGCCTCCACCAGTTGACGAGTACCGGGACCAGGCCGTAGCCCGCCAAGCAGGGGCACCACACCAGCGGGAAGATGAGCCAAATGTTGGAAAACCAGGGCATGGCCAGAGGAGATACGGCATCAATGAATAATCCGAAGGCGATGGTGAAAGCCACCCCGAGCAGCATGCCGCCGACTTTGGCTACCACTGCTATTGCCATTTCTTTAAAGGCAAATCCTGCAGAATTGTAATTTGAGTTTATTGTTGTTATTCTCGAATGAAACCATATGTGTAGAACCGCATTTTTAGTCAAAATATTGGAGCTTACCGTGATTTTTTTTAGAAGCATACTTGATTTCATTTAGTGTTTCCTTAACGTCTTTTGAAGTAGTTGGTAATTTTGTTTCTCCGTTATTTGTTGTTGTATCTGCAATTAATTAAATTACTTTTTTAGTAATTCTCAAAAGAGAAGTTTTATAAATAATTAATCCTGCTAAAACAGTATTGCTGGGCTTTCAAGCATCTATAAAATAAACTTACGTTCTTCAACTGGCGCGTCATGGTCCGCATTTCTTTCTTCCGTCGATTTTTTTCCCGTTCGCCACCAGCTCTGAGGCAACCATTTCCCTGAAGATATTCATTATGTTTATATCCCAGTAATAAGCATCACGGCATAATAGATATTACAGAAAGAAGACAAAGACATGACTCACATTGCGCCAGACGGCCGATGAAGATGGCCACGCTGAGGAAGGAGAAGAAGATGGCGGTAACGTTGATTCCAATCCCCGCCTCGACGGAATAACTCACCATGAACCAGCCCAGGTAGTCGAAGTACACCCCCTTGCCCTCTTTGTGTTTCTAATATCGGATCAACCTTTGCATTAGTTAGTGTTGGTTACAGGTGCATTTCTTTCTACTTCCAACTGAATCTCTTATAATTCGTTTGTAAACGATACGATGGTCTTCCACAACGTATGTGAGGCGGGTAAAGATGTAATATACTCGTATATAGAATAAATGCGTAAGTTTATTTTATACAGTAAGCAAAACTTTTTTAGCAGCAGTTCTGGGACGAGGAGAGATAGACAGTGATATGCAAGAGTGAGAATGCAAATAATAGCAAGTGATAGGAATAGTTAAATGGGGATACGTAGAAGTGGATACTAGGCCTGCCTCAGCACATTTGGAGACAGAAAAATGAATGACAATGGTAAGAGATTTCTTGAAGTGTACATGGAATACGCTTTCTTTATATCGTTTACCATCCTCAACCACCAGTGCACTTAGGACAGGGCAAATGAAAGGACACTGTTTACACTGGTATTTATACCAGTCTTCAGAGACGAGACTTTTTGAAATAATGTTTGTGTAAAACAGCGAAAAGAAATGGCGATCCATGGCGGGATGAAGAAGTAGATATTTTGGTTGAAGAAAAGGACACGTGATCCAGCATTGAACTGTTTCTATCCATCTTAACTGTTTGTTATTTCAATGTACATGTCTGCAGAATATACGAAACGTGCGTAAGGCCTTTACTGACATATAGCATTGAGACCAGAGCGGATACCACAAGAACGGTAGCTAAAGCGCGGGTGGCAGAGTTGCGGACGCTAGGGATGATAGCAGGAAAGACTCTTCGAGATAGGGTGAGGAACACGGCTATTCGCAAAATCTGCAAGGTGGAAAATGTCGTGGAATACGCACGTACAAAGGTTGAATCCATCCAGAATCCAACACGCTGTGGCGCATCAGATTCCTGCTGGCTACTGTAATGAGATGGAGGGATAGCTGGGAGTTGACCACCCAAGAGAGGCCAGCCTGATTACAGGAACTGGGGGGGGGATTGCAAAGACCTTGAACCATATTTTCACTATTTAGTTCCAATGGGATAAGATGCCATAATTAAATTATCGATGTATTGTACTTCGTGCAATGTGACACAATCTAGAAATATTCTGCCGTTATCGCACAGCTCGCTGAACCTCGCACTGCTAGTAGAAAAGCCCACCATAAATTACAAAAGTGAATGTGTACCTACATGATCATTTGTAGTTGAATACTTAACGAAATAAGATTCTGTGAAAATAGCGTATTTCTATGGCTATGATAACAATCTGAAAAGATATTAAAGCGATACTTGTGAGCACACCTCTAGATTCTCGAGTTCCGGCGCTCTCCCCAGCTCCCTGAGGATGGCCACGGCGTTGTCTCCCAGGTGCTGGTAGCTGCCCAGCGGGATGTACTCCTCCTTGTCGTACTTGGTGTGATAAAGATAAGCGTTGCGGGTGAATGCAAAGTCCAGACCAGGTACTTTAAGGAAGTCCCTGAAAATTCTGAAGTCCGAGTCAGAAGGAATGAGCCCGCTCTGGAACATCTCCTCGCCCAAGACCAGTCCGTGCGGGTGGACTGCATGGCGGCCATAGTACTGGGGGATGATGACAACGGTATTAGGTAAATATGTACATGCGCCACTCCACAACTCAACAAAAACCGTCCTAGAAAACTAACATCCAAGAGCCAGGAGTGATTCGGTCCGGACTGGAAGAGGATTGCCCTTCCGCCGACACCCGCGGCCTCGAAGTTCAGGAAGGCGCGCACCGTTGAAGCCCAGGGATGCTGGAGGAACAAATGGGAGGCCTGGAAGAACCGTTCAAATTACATCTCAGTCGGTTTATTTTTATAAAAGTATTACTGTTGCTCCGTACCTACATACGAGTATATTCGTTAGATCTCAAGATTTAATTAAATCGTATTAGAATGTATTATTCAATCACCGAGCTACCGTTGTCCTCTAAGCCGTTGTCCTTACAATGGTCGTCCCACCGTCGAGGCTCTCGACTATTTGCCAATGGCGATAACCAATAATATGCTCGTAAGTATAGCGTTGCGTTATAAGTATAGCTGTTACACGAGTCATAATCGTAGTTGGTGAAATGTTATCAGGAGCATCCTAGCCATAGTGCTACCTGTAAGGATGTCTCCTCGGCGCCATTGAAAAGGAAGATGATGTTGTGCTCGAGGCGGCTAGACTCCTGCGAGAAGACCCTCACGAGTTCCAGCATCACTGCGCAAGATATGGCATCGTCGGAAGCACCTAGAACCGTTCGAATTACGGATACGTTCAAGTTTGCAGCGTTAAGTAAGACGGGCATGATGATTATTAGAGAGAGAGAGAGAGAGAGCCTACCGTCGCTGGACGGGAAGGTGTCGTAGTGGCAGTTGATGAGGATGCTGTGCTCCCCGCTGGACCCCTCCAGCATGGCCACCACGTTCTGGATCCGCTCGTAGATGTTGGTGAAGCGCGGCTTGTACTCGAGCGTGTAGGCGCCGCTGCCTGATTGGACCTGTGATCGGCGACACCCTCCTCTTTACTATCCACGTGTACACGTGTATTATTATATTTACACATTGATATGCTCTTACCTGCTCTAAGTTCGGTCTTGCTCATATTCAAATACACCGAGAGGTATGTAACGAAACCTAATTATTATACCATCATTTAATCGCAAAGAGGACAGAAATCTCTCTTTCAAACAAAGTTCAAGTCAAGGATTAAAGTAAATAGCGCCCAATAAAATAATCACGGGGCGTGTGCTAGCAATCGGCGAAGAGCATCGCCTATAATAGACGACCTTTGGAGTGTTGTCCCAAGGCTGTTGTTGCGCACAATGCGAACCCGAATAAGCCGGCAATAAAGTTGTATTAAAGTCCGTAGATTACAGGAGAGCGTTGCTGAGGCCCCAGCGAGCCAGCGATAATATTGACGTTTTTATGAGACCCCTTAAATAATATTGATAAAACTCATAAAAAACGTTCTTATCAAAACGTTAAGACCGCGAGCTCGCTGTTACAGTACAGGAGGTGTGCAAGGAATAGTGAAAGAACGGCACGCACGTGGAAGAGGAGAGACTGGGCGCCGTGCGCCGCGAGTGCGGCCCGCTGCAGCTCGTCCAGGATGATAGCGGGCGCCAGCTCCCGGTTCTCCACGGTGCCGGCCAGGCGCGGCCCGAGGCGGGTCAGGTTCTGGACGGTCCACCGGGCCCGCTCCGCGCTGAACAGGCGCGGGTTGGCTCTCTGAAACACCGTGCGATATCAGTACCCTGGCTAATCTCCGATTCTTCGGCAATATCTAAAGCCCATTTTATGGTTTTCACTATGACTAATGAAACAAATATGTGTCGTAATCTTTCTTATTCACGTGTGACACATTCTACCCCAATTGGTTCCTCGCTTTCTCCGACTCCTCATATGGTCGACATTTAATATTTCTTTAACATTATTCCACTATCCACACCAAACTATCCTAATGACTCTTTCATTATTTTGTCCATACTATACTACTTGTATTCGCAGTGCATTCACTCACATAATCTTATCATATACAGATTTACCTCACATTTGTTAAGATGTCTCATTTCTATTCCATTTATTCTACTTTCATTCGCCTCATTGTTTAAAGAACAATAATTACTTTCACATTTTGTTTACCAGTTCCATGCTTCACTTCCATGCATTATTGGATTCCACTGAAAACAACTTCATATATCTCGACAAATATGTCGAGATATATGAAGTTCGCTGTTGTCTACACAAACTATTAATTAAGTAATATTTAAAAGCTTCCCTTGTCTTTGGACACATAAATAATATTTGGATACTTACCGCTTCGTACTCCGAGACAGTTTCGGGCAGAAGGTGATCTATGACGTGGATGATGTAGTAAGCCAGGCAGGCCACCGCCAGCATGAAGATGGGCCACAGCCAGGACACGGAGTGCCTGCGGGCGCGCCGCCTCCAGCAGCGGGGCTTCTCGGGGGCCTCGGCCGGTTCCATCGCACTCACTCTAGCAGCACTTCAGGTGTCTGACTGTTTCAAACAAATAAGACAATCTTCTGATGAAACAGGCAATCTTCTGACAAACAAAAGACGGAGCATATCATTCTGATCGACGAGCAATGAATCAAAAAGTCCTGCGAAACCACAGCAAGAGTGAAAACGGAATAATTGTTATCGATGCTCTGAGAGAATCCAGTGAAATCTTTCTCATCAGTGCGTCGTTTTCCAAAATCAGAGAATAAGAGGGGTTGTAGCAATTTCACCTATTTTGTTGCATGGCGGATAAATAGTGGACAAACAGCTGATTGGCATAAGCTACACCAGAACGACGCTTTTAAAGTTAGCATATTATTATTAATATTATTATTATTGCAACGTTAACATAGGAGGAGCAAAAGTCTAAATGCTGTAGGCGGCTCCATCCCTATGGGATGATAATGCACAGGATCTCCGCAGCTATTACCGCCCGTGCTGATAGTTTCAAAATGCATCCAGATGCCGTCCAGTAGAATTATCGAAAGCTGTTATTTCTGTATTATTAAATGAAGAAAATATTGTGTCTACCAGCACAGTCCCAGAAATGATCGGACGATGAAGCAGGTGACGGTCGAGCACAGCGGATGGCCCAGCACTGTACAGGTGTATCGCTAGGTATCCTAATGATCTGATCTGATCGTCGTGGACTGTAGAAATCACTTCACGACCAGTGTCTGAAAGGCAACTGATGAGGACCGCCAGGAAACTATAGAAATACTCTCCCTCTTATCACCGGCAGATCGCAGATAAGATTATTTTGTCTAAATTGTAAACTGACATATTTGTGTTGACATCAATATTATATTTGTAGCTTGTCGTGCCATAATGGAGGGTATGATCGAGGGGACAAACTCTAGGGGACGCCCACGCCGAGAGTACCTGGAGGACCTGTTGGTGGACGTGCGCTGCTCATCATATGCAGATCTCAAAAGAGCCGCACAAGACAGGGAAAAGTGGAAGAGAATAATGGAGGAAATTGCTGCAAACCAATCTCAGGATTGGAACCAGAATAGCAGTAGCTTGTCGTGTCATGCAACTCTTTTGATTAAAAGTATGTATTTTTTAAGTTTTATATTTACCGGTGACATTCATGTACCTATTCACATATGAAAATAGGAAGCATTTAAGAAATTCACAAATTTGTGAATATATTTTCTATTCGAGCTACAGGCGGTTGTTAGAGAGAGCAGAAACAAGTCCTCGTTTAAAAACAAATGTGTTTATTATTTGTATTAAAGTACATAGTAAACGCTATAGCGCTTTAGAGTATTTTCGACTTCCAAAAATATAGTGTTGGTTCTATGAAATTAACTAACCATCACGCCGTTTCCCCGGAGGGGTAGGCAGAGAGGATGGATCGCCACATTGTTCTATCCTGACATAACTCTCGCGCCTCTTTTACAATCACACATCGTGACATGCACGCTCGTCGATTGTTCATACTTCGAACAAGGCCGCCTTACAGTAATTTATCAATTTGGTCATGCCATGTCTTCCATTTACGCTACTTCTTTTTCCATTTACGCTACTTGTATATATCTTTTTAACCATTCTTCCCTCATCCATTCGTTCCATATGTCCAAACTATTTTAGTGACCCTTTCTTGATTATATTTATCACGCATTCATCCGCTTTACATTCCTTTCTTACTTCATCATGAGATATTCTATCGTACATTGTTTTTCCGCACATCCTTCTTATTGACCTCATTTCTACGGCATTTATCCTACTTTCATCCTTCTTCTGCCAACTCCAAGCTTCACTTCCATACATAAGGGTCGGCACTAGAACTCCATTGTGCACTGCCATCTTTGCTTCAGTCGATATATTTTTATTTGCGGTAATGACTCCACAAGTCTCGAGAGATTTAAAAAGAGAAAGATTAAAAAACTGACAAATAAATGTAAATTATAGTTCAAAATTATAAATAAATTTACCATACAACGTATCCATTCCAAACATTTGAAATGTTATCTTTGTTAAATTTCGTAACCGTTTTTGCTTTTGTTACAGGACTTGTTTTGAGATGATTTCATCAACATTTACATGTCTTCATCGAATGTAGGAAGTACAAATCATGGTAAAGAGCATTTCCCGCTGGACAACATTGCGGTCATAATAAACATATTTACATGTTGACTTTGTCAATAATAGTCAATTTGAAACATACATAATATTTACATACTGAAACCCGACACTTCTACTGGTTTCAGTTCCCTTTGTCAGCCCCTGTCACCGCTCGACTACCCTGACCCGAAGTCGAACAAATGTCATTCAATATAATGTAATAATGTCAACTCGAATGTTTCTTGTGCCCCTTTCCTTGCTCCTTATCTCTATTCTTTACCCCAGACCCCACATTTACTCTCTCCCATCCCAACCGCGTTTCGCCTTCCTTGTAATGTTAATACTTCATTATTTTCACTATATTTCACAGTATAAAAGATTTTGCAATTGTTGTTATACTTACATCGCACCGTGAGTGTAAAACCGACGTAAGTGCAAATATACATTTCGGAGATATGGGAGTTTGAAGACTTCATATTGCTTGGAAAAACTGAGTTTTTTTAATAAAGCAATGATTTTCGGTTTATAGGTATATTATTATAAACCAAAAATCATTGGTTTATTAAAAAAACAGTTTTTTCAAGCAATATGAAATCTTTAAACTCCCATATCCCCAAACTGTATATTTGCACCTACGTCGGTTTTACACTCACGCCACGGTGCGACATGTGTATATTGAAATGTAATTGCGGGAGATAGAAGAGAAAAAAATAGAGTAGCTTAAATGTGTCCTGGTGTCCTCTTTGATTTGTGAAAAATAATGAAAAATGATGTTTAATGTCAGTCCCATGTAATGGTGGACGAGGGGCGGACATGGGGTGAGCGATATTTGTACAGGTACATGTTTAATACTTAGTTTTAGAACCACTTCGAAAGATTGGGAATATTAGAAAAAGTATTTTAAGCTCAGGAAACTGTTTGAAATTTTGAATCACTGAAAGTCCCAGGTTGTAAAATTTTTAATGGGAGTTATACAAAACGGTACCCGGTGCGGCGGTCAGACAAGACATCATTCGAGCGAAAGCTAACGTGAACGATAAAGATGGCGACTCGACAGGTTGAGAACTAGGTTTTACGAGCAAGATTAAACTAAGTGAGAATAAAAAGAAATGCCTAAGCGAATTGCTGCGGAAGAATTTAATACCTGGTTTCTACACAGATTATTAGAAACCAGATGTAAACCATGTTATAATTAGATGATTAAGATAAATACCACGTACGAGTATAATTTAAAGTTCCATTTTAATTTTAAATGTAGATTTATTGTTGCTAATTTGTATTGTCTATTAGATTACACAATGTAAGGATAACTTATCCAAAAAACATTCCTAAATAGGAAAATGTGATCTCAGTTTAATTTTAAGATTTGTTTTATTGTTGTTCTCTATTAAAATATTTTTACAGATAAAAAAAATCTGCTAATATATAATACCTATATTTTATGAAACATTCCTAATGAACGAAGATCTTGGTTTGATTTAGGTATTATTTTATTTTAGCTAATATTTAGTAAGTAGGTACCTTAAGATTAAATATATATATATTTTTTAACAAGGAACATAGAAGTTCCCGCCACATACCCGAGGCTGTTATAGGGCGTAGCGGCACCCTTTTATCAGCCTCGCTCGTACACTCCCTGGGCCTGTCCCAGGTCCATCCGGGATTTACATTTAAATACGGCAACAATAAGGGGATGCCAGACCACATTTAATCTACTCAATCGTACTTCTATGCTCCGCTGTACTTTATTAAATAGATAAACATAATATATAATACATTAACATTTTAGGAACATTATATAAAAGATAAAAATAATGATACACCACAGGAATATACAGCGGGAAGAACAGGAGAGGCAGAGGAGACAAATGCGGGATGGGAAAAAAAAATGTGGAGTACAGTTTTTGGCATGTAGGACAAAGGACGAGGTTTAGGAAGCATTTCATAATATTAAATAAATAAATAAAACCACTGCACAAATTTTTATTATGGCCAAGAAGGAGAGGAACGAGGCCCGTCACAGAGGGGCAACCTCCCTCTCCCAGCTGAAAAAACAGCGCACCCTCAGAGGGCAAGAAACAGCACAAATTACGGTGAATTCCGGTGGGGTAGACAACCGTAGAAACCCCTCTATCCGATTAAATATTATTGTTTAACATCGAGTTGAGACATTTTCGTTCTAAAGGTGGGATGTGTTTGCATTAATAGAACCATTATATTGTACTACAAGTATCGCCGAGCTGTTACAGTAAGGAGAACAGACAGTCGCATAGCGTTGCGTAGTGTGTTCCAGAATATCAATGGTTAGTCCAATATATCCTTCATCCTTCAGATACAGGCCATACTGGCAATACTTGCTTCGTTAGTCCTCCTCGACATCTCAGCGCGCCTTGTGAAGAATCTAGTCGAAGGAGAACTCTCCGGCTTGGCTCCGAGCTCGACGACGCGACGGGAGTTTGGGAAAATTCATTAAACTTCACCTTTATGAAAACGCTTTTTTTTTAATATAAGATGTGAATTCGATCTGAAAACCAAATTAATAAAAACATAGCTTATTGTGCCTACTCAATTAACTATGGAGATTCTGAAGTACGAATAAATTAATGTTATTTTGATATCTCCGTACATACTTCTCAAACAAATTTGTATTTCTCGAAATGTATTTTTAAATTAAGAGTTGATGTGACGCGTGGTGTTTTGATGAGTATTGTATTGTGTTATCACTGTATGTAGCTGTGTTTTCTAAAAAATTTGAAATCTGGTGTGTTGTCATTGATTTTTAACGTAAGATTATCTCATTTCCAATGTAAATTGTACCGACTTTGTTCATATTGTTGAGGTCCAAAAACGTGCCTAACTGCTCAATGGTACCTCTCCAAATTACGACGCCTTCAAGTTAGGTAAGTTGGCAGCACCCCTTGAGTGGCGCTGACACCCCTTGACATGTCTCTCGTGACCCAAATAAAACGTGGACAAGGCGACCGCTGTGCTAGTGGTCGAGGATGGCAAAGCGTGAAGTAAAGCACCCACAGTTGCGTGGGCGCGACGTGGGCGGTCTGGTGTAGAATTCACGTGAAAAAAAAATATCCAGAAGAGTGCGCGAAGTGCCTGAATGTGGGTCGCTTAGGATAGAAGGGAGTGAGAAATAGGAGAGGAGGCCTACGTCAATGAGTGGACGGTCACAACAGGCTGAAGAAGAAGAATAAGTGAATATAAACCGTCGCTTGCCAGTGCGTGTTTTAGTATGATTAGGGGGCGGTACGATATAAGCTATGTCACATTTTAGAGTTTGATACCATTGTCTATATAGCAATAAATAATAAGAGAACCCTTGGGCCAAAGAATGTATAATATTATAATACTCTTGTTCTGAGGTTATGAGAACTCCTGCTGACCGCTAGATCGAGTAGGTAAATGTATTAGACGACGACCGAGAGAATGCTGGCAGGTGATCAGTTTATTTCGTCAACAGCAATTCCAAAATTTATTTTTGAGGCGTCTATTGAGAACGGGTAAAATAATATATTGTGTATAGTATAGGTGGTTATTATATGGTTCAACATTAGGAAGACAGGATACTCTCCAGAATTAAGAGTATTTGCCTTCTGAACGTACTTTCACTAATATGAAAAACGTCGATCTCCGAGGAGACCGCGTTCAGCGGATTAATTGCTCTTCTCACCGGTGTCACCAGAGGCAGGTTATTGCACGAGCCAGTCTACACTCTGCCAATTACAACCTCAAGATTCTATGATTTTATGGGAGGGACATTTTTCTCCTTGCTGGGATATTATCAAAATATTAAAACGTAGTTGAAAATTAAATATTTTATTACAAGTTTTACACCATTGTCAACAATAAATAACCACATTTTTTTATTACACGTTTAACAACATAATCACACGCACACACAAAACAACACCACCGTTTAGGTAAGGTAAGTTCATCGAGATTATATTACAAACTATTCAAATACTTATAAATTAACTCTTACACTCTTATAGGAGTAGCGGCGAGGAACCCAGAAGGCTTCTGATAGATATTATTAGGAATGCTCATTTCTCTTAATATTATATACTCGTACATATATTCCTCTCGAGTAAGTCGGTGTCAGAAGACGTAAGCCGTGTAGGAACTGATCCAGCCCCAGCAGATGGTCCATTCGGGCAGGGAGTCCAGCAGGCTCTGGTAGTCTTCGGTGCGCCACTCCTCGTGGTGGATGTAATTCCCCGCCACGCCCAGGTCCACCACGGGCCCAGAGAGGTCAGTCACCTGCAGCCAATCACCTTAGCTAAATTACTTAGGTTAGGGTCATTGATGGGCAGGGCAGATAGGGCAGACAAATCACAAGTCTCGGTGTCAAGAATGTATGAAGTATGCAGGGCAAACTTGCAGTTTGTCACATAAGTGTGTAACATTTAAAGAAGAGAACAAAATTATGAAAAGATCACTGCGTTCAAATATGGAACGTATGACAAAACTAAAAAAGTATATGTTAACGATGTGAATGGAGTACGGAGTCGAGTAAGATCGAGAAAAGCACGACTTGACCAAATTAATCAAATTTTAAAAGTCAGCCATGGTAAAACATTTAATATGGAGATTTCCGTCTCTATTCAAGAAATAGATAGAGAATAGAGATCGGGAGATGCCAATTGGCGGTGATGAGGTTCGCGGGGGCGAAAAGAGAAGGATGGAGTGCCGCATCGGTTAAAGGGTGGAAGTCCATTTTTTCTGCCTACCCTTTCGGGGAGACGGCGTGATGGTTAATAGGTGAATTTTTAAATAAATTGTAATAAAGTTGAAATCAACGTCTATGAAGCGAGCATCCCTGAAGCCGGACCAGAAATCGAAGCGAGAAAAGCGTGACAAGTGCATTATCTGCGGTATCAGTCTAACGCGCGAGCCATATGAAGTGAAGAGTTAACGCGTTACATTAAAAGTGAGGGCGATGTTGTAATCCTGAGTAGGGTCCCCCTTGACGACGTGCAGGAAGTAGGTGGGGCGTCCCTTCCACTGGGCGGAGGGCCTCGGCTCCGTTGGCAGGCTCCACTCCGCCAGCTGCACCCCCTCCCGCGGGGCTAGCGTCAGCGTCAGCCGCACCGGACCTGGGAACAGCAGGACCCCGACCTCATTATTGATTGAACACAAAACAGCGCCTTTAGTATTATATGGACTAGGATGGATTCATTCATTTATTATATGCCATTTACTAATGTACCATAGTATAAGTGGATCTCAAAATGAACGAGGGCATGCTGTAGACCTACGAGGGTCCATCTTCGGGGTCCTCGTAACCACGACCAGCATTTGCTACTTCAGTAGTATGATAGCGGGCTCAGAGAGCACAGAAGAGGATGTCTCCAGTAGACTGAACAAGGGAAGTTAGCTTTCGCAACGCTTCGTCCTGTATGCCGTTCCAGTATTACTTCGAGAATGTCCAAGCTACAAATGTTATATTTAACAGTAGCGTTCAAAGTGTACTGCTGTACAGATGTGAGTCTCGTGATAGATCTAGCACGGACGTTATTAAAAAAACTTCAGGTGTTTATTATAGGTGTCTCCGTTCAATATTCAAGATCGTTTGGCCCAAACAGTGAAAAATGTCGTTCTCTGGACTATGGTAGGCAAAAGAGCAATCAAATAACGAGTCGTTAGGCGCACATTGCTATAGATCATTCACGCCTGAAACGGAGCCTGAGGTGAAAGAAGAAGCGAGGCAGACCTAAAACCACCTGGAGTAGAACCCTGCAGGACGAGGTTAAGGCGAAAGGGCTGACTTAGAATGATGTTAGACATCAGGCGTGCGATATAATCGGATGAAGAAGTGTTAGTGGAGATGTTAGTAAACATCAACAAGAAGAAGATTAACGTAGACTTCATTTATTGAGAAGTACTCCAGTCGTTCAGATCCATCAATGGCAAATGGTACGCACTCTGCACAGTGAGGCTGACGGTGCACTGCGGGGGCTGCGCCTGGCAGGAGCGCTCCTGCCGGGTGAGGACCGTCGGGGAGGAGAAGTGCGGGGGCGCGGCGGGGATCCAGCTGCTCTTCAAACTGGAAAATAATATACCCTTTTATCGCAATTTATAACGGCAACCGGCATACTCCAGAAATATTCGTTTCATTCAGGTTAAAAAATAACCTGAAAATGTTTTAAAAACGCAGGATCTACATAATAGAGAAGAAGAAGAAGCCTTTAAAATATTGTCATATTTTTTTTGTTTCAATCCCAAGGATTGTTTTATTTTATTATTATTGGTGTAGCAAAGTTTATTAATATCTTTGCTGGTTGGATCGACCATATAATGTGTCATGAGGGTCTCCTACATAACATAATGGAACATATGAAACAGGTATGCGAGAACATGAACTGCGACTCATATGTTGATCTGAATAGGAAGACGAGACTGAAAACTTTGCCGTAAACCAATCCCTAGGATTGAAACTCCCAAGAAGAATTATTACTGTATACAACTTTTTGGCTTTGATTATTATCGTGTGAATTCTACACCAGACCAAAGACAGTGTGACAATCACACTTCCAATGCCGGGAATCGAACCCGGGACTTTCGGTGTGACAGAGATAGAGTTTCCGGTTGATACGAGTGACACGCTGCTTCACTCCTCTCTCGTTTACTTACAAAATCGTTGTTAAATTTGATTGCCGCCGCAATATCTGACGTTGGGATGTTGTCCGAAGACGTGAAGTATCTTCGTATTAAATTGCACTCCCTGTCAACTTTGAACAAGTCCGTACTTGAACGTAATAAAAACCTCGAAGTGTTATTGTTACATGGTTCTTGTGTTTGTCAAAACAGTGTACAGCGTGAGCCGTTTGGCGCTACGATCGACTCCGTCCTTTCAGTGACCGCCGTGCTATTTCCATCCCGCTCTCCCCCTCTTGCTGGCACTGCGGAAGCCAACCGAAACAGAAAATCACCATCCACGATTCCAACCTCAGAATGTTAGAAGGATTTTAAATAAAACTTCACACATCTTAATAACATTTGCTTAGAAGCCCCCCAGTTCGTTGCTCTTACCGAGACCTGGCTTTCGGATAGAGCATCCCACCGAGCTGTTCGGAAATATTATATGTAGGTACACGGTGTTCCGGAGAGATTAAGGCAGCCGAGGGGGAGCTTCTCACATGCAGAGCGACTATCAACATTGGAATCTGACAACTAAAACCTATGGGTGAAGGTTCACTTCAATAATTTCCTAGTGTCTTTCTGTGTTGTGTATTTTCCCCCAACTACTAAGGAAGAGCAATACCAAAGTTCTATGAAAACCTATTAAGCGAACACAACTTATACTCGAGGAACATTATTATTCTCGGAGACTTTAATTTTGATTCCGGAAATAATCCAACAAATTTATACAATTTATTCGGTAAATTTTTTAACCTCTGTCAACTAAACTACGAGTATATAACAGATTCAAACAATGTAATACTAGATTTAATATTATATAATCTAAGATCACAAACGCATTGTAGTAGACAGACATCACTCTCCATTGATGGAGGAGAATCATTATCATCCTATTCTTTCGTTATTATTCGAATACAAGTCTCTCCACTTGTGGACGCGCCAGAGAGTAGTACGTCTATGGGCATCTCTATGGAATGGACGTTTAGAGAATGACAATTGGACATATTCTAGACCGGTTGGATTGGGACTTCCGTTACAATGGAGATATACCATGGTAAACTGGGCTGTCGACTTGTTCTATGGAAAACTATACGAAGCATTCGATATCTATTTTAAAAAAAAACTGTTCTTGACAAAACACGCAAGCGAGTATTTCCAAGGCGGTACAATGGTACGATTGTTTATAAATTGCAAAGCAAACACAAAAATCATCGTCTTTGGACACGAATGAACTCACTCTTGGCTCTCGGATGTTCCAGAACACTACGCAGCGAGACTAAGCGGCTCATTTCCGATTAACTCGGGACGCTGAGTCCAGCATCGTTAAAGATCCAAAACAATTTTAGTGCTTTATTAACGAAAAGATGAAACTCGGTGAGTCAATCTATAGCGGATCTAGACATTGACTCGCTTCCTTCTACTTCTGTTCCTGCCCTGTCTGTTACTATTTCTGAGATCAGTCTCGCTGATGTCAACAACGCTTTTCGGAAACTCGCTCCTAAATATTCTACCGCTCCAGATTTCATACCCCCTTATATATTAAAAGCGTTTTCTACCCAACTTGTATCTCCTTTGCATCGTATATTTTATTTAGTTTGATAGTATGCAAAAATACTTTCCCCGTTAGATGGAAACTTACCAAAGTCAAGCCAATCTACAAAAAGGGCAACAAGATATTAATCGATAACGACAGACCAGAAGCTGTACTCTCAGCCCCCGCCAAGCTTCTTGAGGCCAGCACGGATTCAGACCTACTCGTCACCTGTAACCAACTTACTTAATCTTTCTTTCTTCGCTGTCAAATCCCTCGAAAAATGTATTCCCGTTGATGACATTTACACGGATGACCACGCTATTTTATTAAATATAACTTAACAAGTTTGATTTGGCCTACAATATTTTGGGATTAATGGCATTTACATAATTTACATAAAACAATATGTAATGTATAACCATCATAAATCACATAGTTTCATAGTAAATTCAGGAATCCGTCAGAGTTCAAACTTGGAGCTGCTTTGGTTTCTTATAAATACAATACATTGAATCATCGAAATATCTTATTTTTGCCGACGAAGCTATTTAGAGTTATAGAAAATTATAATAATTCAATAATTGTTCTGTTTTTTCGCCCTTTACATTTGGCTCGCGCAGTAATGACGTCAAGAGTTTTTAAAAAAATAATAATAATAATAATAGCTCTTGTCACTTGCCACGAAGGTCGTCAAAGTATTATATATAGAATGATGTATTAAATACCTCCAGGAAGTGAGGTACTCCACCGCCGGGCACGATGATTCTGCAAGTATTCTGTTAGACAAAGGGAAGATTACCTCCAGGAGACACTTTTAGCCTCGAACAGCGGCACCCCGCAGTAGAGCTCTTCCTGGCAGTCCCGCTCGAGCGAGGACATGGCGCGGCCCTGCAGCGGCAGGGAGCGCGGACTGTTGCGGTCCAGGTTCATCACGAGGTAGCCACTCTCCTGCCTCCTGGGGGGGCCCCCCTCGTCTCCGTGGAAGAGCCTCTCGGAGTGCTGTAAGACGGGCATGCAGACAATTACCTCCAGGCGACCATGTTGGCCTTATAGAGAGGCACGCCGCAGTACATCTCCTCCTCGCAGTCCTCCCGAAGCGAGGCGACGGCGCGGCCCCGAGGCGGCAGGGAGCGCGGACTGTTGCGATCCATGTTCACCACGAAGTAGCCGCTATCCCCCCTTCTAGAGGCGCCGTTATAGCTGAAGAATTCTCTTTCTGTATGCTGAAATATTGTTTTGCTTATATTCTTTGATCGCGCGAGCTTGTTTTTGGTTTTGTTCTGCCATCTTTGCTTCAATCGATATATTACGAGTATATTTATATTGGTAGTCATTATTTCATTACACCATTGATTTGTTCCCAGCACCAACCCTTTTTTTTTAATATAATTTGTTTTTCCAAATCTCCAAGATAAATAAATTCGATAAGTTGCTCCAATTTCTCATCGCTCACACTTATGACAAAAACATTCATCACAAAGTCACTCATATTATATACTTCTTACATTATTATTTCTAAGACTTGGAGATCTTTCATACTGTCAGCGATTAAATAGCGTCAACTGCATAGAACAGATGAGCCGACTGACATACCGTTTATCTTGACACCAACGTTTACGCCGTCTAGTTCTTTCACACACTTATCTATGTATGGATTGAAACACTACAAGGACATCGCACAAGCCCGTTTAACACCTTCAATTATATCAACCAGGAAGTGAAATTCCTTCTTACTCTGACACACGCGGTGCTTTTTTCACAAAGGGATGGAACTGATCTCGTCGGGTTTGTGCTGTCATTGTTTGTTCTATCCCCACTATTACGAGTATGTGCTATGGGTATCAATGTACTCGTACCATTATCCAGTATCTCTGGGGCGCGGGGTCTCCTGCCGGGCCGCGGTAGGGGTGTCCCACGGAGGTGCAGAGGGAGATGGGCAACATCACGAGCGAGAAGGTCGCCAGCAGCGCCAGGACCACTCCCGGCCTCCGCAAGAGGCTCAGCAGGGGGATCTGGAAAAGGTGCTTATTCGCGATATCACAAGGTACGGGTATCTTGACTAACACACTGCAACCAACATTTGCTTGCATACACTTCGTTGTCGAGAAAAACAAAAATCACTATCTACCAAACATAATGGCTTCCTATACCCGCGTATGGGTCTGTTAAGTAACAAAATAAGAAATAGTAAAACACTTTGTTTTAACTACGGTATGGTTATTATAATTGATGCCAACTAGTTTCGCTTGGACCCAAGCTTCATCAGGGCAGCATGACTAATCGAAAACACAAAACATACATATACATGCTTTTATAATAATAAACGATGGTGAAGTCAGAGAGGGGGCGAGGTTGAGAGAGAAAAGGATAAGCGAAAAAAAGTTTATATTTGAAATAGCAAATTAATGTAATCAGGTGTGTTAGGATGATTCAGTGCAATACCGTGCGAGAAGAGCCGACCCCAACAGTCAATACGGACGATGAATTGGGATAGCGCCAGGAAGAAGAAGAAGAAGAAGAGGTGTGTTAGGTACAAATAAATAATAAAAAAGAACACTAGAATATGATGATGGTATCTTAACTACAATACTTTGAAGATATAAGGATGTAGAACACTCACGGCGAAACTCCCCAGATAGAGGGCGAGCGCGGCGGAGACGAGGGCGAGCTGGAGGTCGCTGTTGCTGACGCCGGAGCGGCCCATGGTGGGCAGGATGATCATGTAGAAGAGCAGCACCAGGTACATCTGGAACAGCACCGCCGGCACGTTCACCGCCAGGTACACCCACACCCACTTGTGCGCTGCCAATCACATCACACATGTAACACCTATGTATGTCGTATAATATATTATAATATGTCGAGTTGCACCCTTTACCTGAGAGACAGAGAGGGGTGAGGAGGACGATGAGGTTGGCCAGGGCCGCGAAGAGGACGGGCACCATGAAGGCCACGGCGGAGCGGACTCCAGCGCAGGTCAGGGCCAGCAGCAGGAGAGCCCACGGCACCTGCGCCACCACCAGGTTCAGCTGGGTCACCGTGGACACGGGCAGCCCGTGCTAGTGTCGGACAACAATCTCACATCTCACATCTCGTCACATTCAATCATATTACTTTGTTTCAATAAGGAGGATGGGAGAATCAACTTTACCCGTTTCCTTCTCCAATTGTCCACCAACAGAGGCACCAGTCCGCAGCCGACGAAGCAAGGGCACCAGTAGTGCGGGAACAGTAGCCACACGTTGGAGAACCAGGGCATGGCTAGAGGGGCCACGCCATCTATGAAGAGCCCCATTAGAATGGCGAACGCCACGCCCACCGCCATGCCCCCCAGCCGAGCACCCAGCGAGTAGCCTAGTTCCAACCACACTGCGCCTGCACGATAAGTACGAGTAGTTGAGACGTATATTATACTCATTTATGTTTCCTAATAACAGGCTAGTAGCAGGATTTCAGAATCATACGACGAATACTGTAGTGCACATTTCACATTTTCCCCTTAAATCCGAAAACTTCAAAATATAACGTACTAATAATTCAAAAACGAGGAGTTATAAATGCAAAAAAAGCAACGACTCACACCCTGATCGCCAGCAGCAATCTCGACTGGAGTATTTACTGAACGTTTGGCTAAAGTGGTGAGGGTTGACTGCTTATTCTAAGTGGAAAGATCTGAGATCGCACAGGCACATCAAACACAACGTCGAGGTCAATCGAGAGATATGTTAGGAGACGATATCTAATAGCTATAAAATGTTTTATGTAATAAATATATCATCAAAAAACCGTTTTATTCATGGCCCATTATATTATAGTATGCAATGCAGTAAGTCCACAGACAAAAAATATAATGAGGATAAATAAAAATACCTACTCATGAATCTATACAGCATACAGTCAAAGAGTTCGGTCTGAATCTGAGCAATACCTCTCCAGAGTCATCCTGATCTCACACTTTTTACATGGTTGTACGGTAATCACATTCGCGTTCCTTATATCGGTTAATGCAAAACCAGAGTAATGGAATTCGGTGTCATACAATAGTTGCTACTAGCACAAGCTTTATACCTATTAATGTTACGTTTCATTACAGGTACTTTCACTTATTATTATAATTTCACTTATTGATGGAATATGTACTTGTGAATTTCATACCTTGATTCATCTGATAGATTTGGCTGGAACCCTTTGAATTTTCATGCTTGTGGTTCTGTGATCTGCAGCACGGAAATACCTTCAGCCTCCATCTTTCGATAGACCTTCCCATTTTACCGAAGTACCCCCAGCTTTGTGGCAACCGTTTCCCTGGAACGTGAACACGTGAACAGTCACCGCCGGTCGTTGTGGGTGTGAGTGAGGGAGTGTTGCAAGAAGTGAGGGAGACTCACAGTGCGCAAGGCGGCCCGCCAAGACGAGCAGACTGGCGACGGAGAGCAGGAACACGAGCACGTTGATGGCCACCCCTGCCTCCAGCGGGTAGCGGACCATGAACCAGCCGAGATAATCGAAGAAGATCACTTGGTCGTCGGCCTTGTCCTGAGCGTCAACAATTTGCCAACAGTTTTATATAACACGGACTCAACAGTTACTTAACCAACAGCAAGTAGACAAAGAATATACGTATTATAAAATAGGTTACCCGCGAGTATTCTAGCTCCGGAGCATTCCCCAGGGCGTTGAGGAGGGGCAAGATGTTGTTCCCGAGGTTCTGGAGGCTGCCGGGCTCGATGTACTTCTCCTGGTCGTACTGGGTGTGGTACAGATAGCCGTTGCGGACGTACGCAAAGTCCAAGCCTAGTTTAACAAGTTCCGCCGTGACAAAAGTATATTTAGTACAATACAAGTACATACTTGCTAACTAATTTCGGGACTCACCGGGAATATTGCGGAAGTCTCTGAAAATGCGGTAGTCCGAGTCGGAGGGGATGGCGCCGCTCTGAAACAGTTCCTCCCCGATCACTTGTCCGTGCGGGTGGGGCGCCGTTCTCGCGTAATACTGCAAGCACGGCCCACTGTCAACTCTGGCTTATTGTAATATCACCATCGACCATAAAAAACACGTGTGCTTGTACTTACATTGAAGAGCCATGCATTCTTCGGTCCCGTCTGGAAGAGGATGGCTCTGCCGCCGGAGCCGGCTGCGTCGAAGTTCAGGAAAGCCCTCAGCTTGGCGGCCCACGGATGCTGCAGGAACAGATGGGAGCCCTGCCACAACAACGACCAAGACTGAAGGTAATGAACAGATTTCATCAAATAATTTAACGTCCAGCTACTTTACTCGTGCCTATACTTGTATAGACAACACACAGCTGATGTTTTCATTTTCAGTTCTAGGCAGAGTTATTATATTACGGACGAAAGTAATTATTAGTGTCGGAACTGTATGTACGAGCACATATCTTATGGTGGAATATAATTTATAAATTATTTTCTAGAGTGGAATGTTCAAGATTAAGTTCCTAGCCGGCTATTCGGTGTTTGTTCCTTATTGTGAGGAATGTTTCTAGTCGAATGTACCTGCAAATACGACTCCTCCGCTCCGTTGAATAGAAACACGATATTGTGCTGCAGGCGAGACTCGGCTTGAGACAAAATTCGGAGCAGTTCCATCATCACAGCGCACGTGATGGCATTGTCAGAAGCACCTTAAACAAATAAAAGCACGATTAAAATGGAATAGCAAGTGGAATGACTAACCGGCGATGAGTGCAGCAGCCCATACCATCGCTCGTGGGGACGGTGTCGTAGTGGCAGTTGAGCAAGAGGCTGTGCTGCCCGCCGCGCCCCTCTAGCAGGGCCACCACGTTCTGGACGTTCTCGTACACGTTCGTGAACGGCGGGGAGCTCTCCAGCGTGTAGGCCCCGCTGCCTTTCTGGACCTGTGGCATAAGTCATAATGGTGATGTGAGCTGAGTCACTTGTTGTATAAGCAGCGAGATAATAACGTCATGGCCAGCTGGCAGTCCGTGTTGTGGTTGCTAGGAATGTAATACTCACTAATCCCGGCCTAGAGTACTGTGTACTGCAGATAAAGACTTGTATACTATTTATATGTGGCTTAGGGGACTCAATCTCAAGTGAACTCATTGTTTTACAACTAAGAAAGAAAGGCGTCATGGGCAAAAAAATATAGGGCAATGAAAATACGTTTTTTAAAAGAAATTTCCGCATTCAAAGTGAGTTCGTTCAATCATCGGGAAACCATGAAATCAATTATTCATTATTAAAACAAACTTCTAAGTGAATTGGTTCTAGAAAAGACCAATAATGACAAATGATTAGAGAATTAGTTTATCAGCCGCCGCGATTATCGCCCTAAGATCCAAGAAACAGGAAAATACTTCGATATCGTGATTGATCGACCATTTTACATTTGACACATGTTTTAGGATTAACATCTTTACTTATGTTATTGGACAATGAAGTGGATAAGCGAAAAGATCATCTTCGCAAACTCTCGCTCTGATGTGCGCGCGGCGCGCCTCCTGTATTACACATCGGGATTATGAAAATACTATTGTAGATGATAAACACATAATAGACCTGATAGATCGTTTATTTGACTGAAACTGCATTTTCCTTGTTCGAATAGTATAAAGAAATCATTATCATCAGTTTGGTCAAGTCCACCATCTCAACGCGGCCTCGTGACTGGTGGCAGGTCTCACCTCGAAGAGAAGAGACTGCGAGGGGTGTCTGGCGGCCCTGGCCTCGCGCAGCTCTTCCATCAGGACGGCGGGGGCCAGCAGCTCGTTCTCCAGAGTGCCCACGACCCGCGGCCCCAGCTCTGTGAGCGCCCGCAGGGAGGCGCGCGCCCGCTGCCCGCTGAACCGGTTCGTTCTGTTCATCTGGAACACACTCGCGTACTTACACCACTTGAATTGATGTGTATGTAGAATATTAACTTGGTTGACAGTTGTGCTGCATAGTTACCGCGTCATACTCCGAGACCACAGGCGGCAACACGTGGTCGATGAGGTGTATGATGTAGAAGGTGAAGCAGCCGAGCGCCAGCAAGTAAACGCTCCACCTCCAGCCCACCGCATGCAGGCTGGGCTCGTCCTGGCCTCTCGACCCCTTCCTCTCCAGGGAGGGCTCGTCCTCGCCTCTCGACCCCTTCCTCTCCAGGGAGTGCTCGTTGGACATACCTACAGTTGACAATATTTGTATATTTTGTGGCCCAGAACAGTGATGAGAACCCGGAATCGTCTATAAATTTAAATAACCAACTCTTTTATATATTAAATAACATGATTCACTGAGAATTACTTATTTTACTCCGATTATTTCGCACGCTTAATAGTAAACTGACCGATTATGGTTTAGGTCATAATTGAGTTAACATTAGACAGAGGCTTGTGTTAACGCTATCCATCTATTTTTCACAATACTAACGCTATCCATTTGTAGTACGATAATCGTTCACAGTGTTAACGCTATCCATTCGTACGTGTTTTTCGACTGTTTTTGTTAAAACACCAACTCATGTCAGATTGAGCAAAACTTGCTTTTTTGAGTTAAGCCAGTGTTCTATTAAGTGTGCGATTTGGTCTGGCCCGATTGTGTCCAAAAACAAAAATGTCCAATGTTTTCAATTGAGTGCGATGAGCCTCTGTATTCATTGGGGCACAGGTTGTATGACTGGGTATCAAGCTAGGTATCAACACACAACTCGGGAAACATGGAGCACAGAAGCGGATAACAGATTGCACACGTCTGATGACACCAGGCAATATAAAAATATTACTCTGTAACAATCTGCGATTTATTCCATTTTCAAAGCCACCCTAGAAATTAATGCGCACAATCTTTTTCAAGCGTGACTTTAACAAGAGTAAACTGAGAAGTCGTCTTAACAACAAATAGCCCATTGTTTTAGCCGAAACACTATGATATTATACCTCAACATTATTACTGTTATAATTTATAACACTGTTATAATATCACAATATATTTTTATTCACTGGGAATTTCGCGATAACTGTTTCGCTAACCGATGTTGGCATCATCAGGTGTTACAAAATACTGGTTTGTAACACCCTTTTTTGTAACACCTGATGATGCCAACATCGGTTGGCGAAACAGCTGTCGCGACAATCTCGGTGAATAAAAAAAGATTTATATAACAGTGTTCTAAATTTTAACAGTAACAACAACAAACAAACCCGACTTACTCAAACTTGACAAGAAGATGCATCATGAAATCAAGTTTTATTCAGTGTACCTACTCGTAATTTAATGAAGTGCTAAAATTATAGTAAAGGTTTGCTAAATTAATAAAGAAATTTGGCTCTCATTTTTTTTTACAATCGTTGTAATGTACGTATTTGGGTCTTTGGCTAGTAATGGTTTGCCGACCCCTGCACTAAGGCTACTTGGCATACTAATAGCAGCAATGATGTTATCATAGTTTTAAGATTAAGAGGAGCTGAGGACTTAAACTTATTAACTATAAAAACCATAATTGATAGTTTAGGACACATTTAGTTACGCAATTCAATGTTTTGATAATTTGTATATATTTCTCTTTAATTTTAAAACCGATGTTTAGTTTAAATACCTCGTTTGAAAGCTTAAAATATCTAGAGTTTTCCAAAATACACGATAAATTTATAAGTGATTTTTTTTAAACCGCCCTTCTTTGGAAATTCGTTAATAAAAATAATTAAAATGTTTGATATTACCGTCTGGTATTTCCTAACGTGGACAGAGAGTTCTAGTTTTTGTGTTGATAACAAATGCCTGTTGTGTTCACTAATTAGGAACAAAATAAATGTTTGATTATGATCATAAGTTATTTTTTAATTAATTTTTTAAACACATGACCTCGATAAATAAAATAAAAACTTCATTTTATCTCAAAAATGGTTCACTTTTGCATAATGCCTTACATGACATAATTCATCGGAAACATCCTCCCATACAACCTCCTAGAAGGAATGTATTCAATAACCAATAACCCTGTATATAAAACAAAGTCATGTTACGTATTAGAACGGTTTACCCATTTTATGATATTTGATTTGTTGGATTTGTCAACATTTATAACTCAAGAACGGCTGGACCGATTTTTATGATATTTGACTTTTTGGATTTCAGCTAATAAGTTGTATATAAATATTTATTGATTCTGAGGCGGTACGAAGTTTGCCGGGTCAGCTAGTAGGTATAATATAAAACATTGCTGCAACCACTATACTCGTATACCTACTTAGGTATATGTGACGCAAAATGCTGGGTGCTAAACAACAGGAACGAAAATGCGCTGCTGGGCTTTTGAAGGAAGGTGTTGAGAAAAAAAGTGAACCACTCTGTAAAAATATACAAACATGTTATAGACAATTTTTACAGTGAACCCGAAATTTTTAAGTTTGTAAAAATGGTTGGGACACTTCCAGAGAATAGAAAAAAAACTGAATTCCAAAAAAGGTTCTCGACACCAAAGACAGAGCGTGAGAAGACCCAAACTAAGGTGGATTGATGGCTCAGGGGTGGAGGGGGGGGGGGGTCGTCACCTCGCTGGACCGGAGAGGGTGACGAAAATTTCTGGTGGAGGCCGAGGCTCACGGTAGGCTGTAGCGCCACTGATGATGATTCCGTAATTGCATGATTTTTGGAGGAATATATAAACCATATAAAGAAGTGTTGAGTACATATTTACTCGTACATACTCGTATGTACTCAACACTTCAACAATTTCCCAATAAACAAGAAATCTTTTAATTTTAATATAATAATAAATAATATTTAGATATGAAAAAAAATAAACAGTATATTTTCACAATTTTGCACATTTCACAAAACCGAAACGCGTTTGCGAAAAGTGCAGTTGTAATATAACAATGTATTAAAAAAATATTCAAATGTGAATCTATAATACAAGGAAAGGTGATGGCGATAAAGAAGAAATGTGATAGTTTCATTCAATGTGTACCTACCTATATAGTTTTATCTTAGAACAGGGTTTTTGTGAAGAAATTTGGCTCTTATATATAGTTGTACTAGAACTATAAGTAAGTAACTACTTGTACCTTTATACAATGAAGATAGGCGGCAACACGGTGTCGAGTCTGATTATCGTGGTCACACTTCTCCTCTCCTGAGCGGACTGTCGGACGAGCGTGTACGGATCAATTTTATATAATACGTGGGGGATTGTGATGATTACCGCGCCACCGGTAGGGGGTTCAGGTGCAGAACTGTCTTGGCAGCCTTTCGGCCTAGCGGGCCAGTGCGCCGATCTAGGGCTCAATTCACCCATCACTTGTAATGAAGCAGTTTTTTTTGTTTAGAAATTGTAGAGTTACGATTCTAAAAGGGAATAAATTATACACTAAAAGAAATTAAAAATTGGACCCCCATTTTTGTATATATTACCTATGTTACATCCGTTTTATTATTATACATAATGCCCACACAAGCGGTTATGTACATTATGTACTAACGGTCAAGTGACGCTTGTAGCTAACAGTGACCCTCATCAGTAATCGCGGCTCCCGTTAACCGGTATTGTCGGCTTCATCTTCCTTCGAATGAAAATTCTTACCTGAAGTCCGCGGGAACCCGCCCAAAACCCGTCCAGAGACCGTCCAAAGTTTTCGAAACCCGCCCAAAGCCGTTCCTCGATTTTCGGAACACGTCCAGAACTGTTCCTTGATTTTCGGAACAAGTCCAAAGTACCGCCTTCGTTAAATCAATCACCACCTCCAACCACTCTCCGAGACCAGTGACGACGGAAGACGTCCGGAAGCCGACGAGCGCTGCCGCGCCCATCACACTTCAGCCCCTTCGAGGCTCCCCATCTGGCGGGAGGCCCCGATTGGCCCCGATCATCCTCGGTTCCGGTATCGTAAGCAACCCCTCACATTTTTTCTCTCTTGGTACAAATTCGACATAATGACTGAATGCCAAGGGTTTAATAGAAACTAGTTAGAAATTCGACCATATCGAATAGTACCATTTCTATATATCAAAGTTTGAAATTTGTTGGTGTCTAGTTGTACCGATCTCATGTATCGAATCCCAGAATCTAGATGGTATTAGATTATACACTTTTTATGTACATTAAAGTTAAGTTGGAGGTTTACGACCCTCTCGTTTTGTGCACCCAATTTTAATTACTTCAATAAATATATTAACTCTCACCCCTCTTTTAATTCATAAGACATGAGTTCTCCTTGATGGTTTGGACGAACGTAGGTGAAACCTTGAAGAGTCAAAGCCCCTATTCCGCTGATTGCTAGCCGAGTACCCTCCGATGCGGAAGTAAGTATAGACGATACCCCGACTTACGATAAATTAACAAATTGGGTTGTTCGAGCTTCTGGTCATTATCTGGGTAAATTTAATTGGAACACATATATTTCTATTTCGACGCCTCTCTCTTATTACTTTAAATAACTATAAACTTTACAAACTGACATAACCCGCTACGAGTATGTATACACTTAAACTATTATTTACAAGAATCTTTATGGTTGAGTTATGTTTTTCTTCATATCATTTTCACAAGCATGTTTCGGGACACAGAAGTCCTTCCTCGGTGTAAAAATTGTAACAATAAAATGAGACAAAATTTTAAATATTTTTTTTTAATTCTGCACCGGGTATGTGCATCATGTTTGTGAAAATATAATACAATGTTTAATAAAAAAATCTAATTATGTATTGTATAAAAATTTAATTGAATAGTAGTAGAATAATAGTAGTATACTATAGAAATGTTGAGTTGTTTTGCATTTGGCCGTTTTGAAATAAATTCTATTTTTATCATGTATAAAATTTGATAACACTAATCGACAACGTTAATCCTCGCCTCTGATACTCTCGCTCTTTTTAATTGATTACCTTTGTAAACCAGATAAATGGTA
Organism: Lepidostoma basale; assembly: GCA_022606425.2. NCBI lineage: Eukaryota > Metazoa > Arthropoda > Insecta > Trichoptera > Lepidostomatidae > Lepidostoma > Lepidostoma basale. The sequence goes on along the minus strand of JAHDVF020000910.1, from coordinate 236,011 downwards.
TCAAAATATTACGTATCCACAGTAGGAGGAGGGGCGAGGGACTCCATCCCTTGACTTACCCTCTCAGGGTGATAAACGTCTCCTATAATAGCAGCCGGCACTTGCACTCCGCACCACAGAAATTAATATTTGTGTTTTACCTATCATGTAAGAAGCATGTTTATAAGTTTTTTGAACAAAATTATGATAGGATCAATAAGATGGATTGGACTGATAGAAAAAATAAATGATTGGTAAATAAAGTATACGTAAATGACGTAAACGAAACAAAAAATATAGGAAGACCGAGGAAAACTTGACACGACCATATCAATCAAATATTAAATGTCGGCCACGTGAGTAGCCGGAAAAATCAACGAGCGTACATGGCCCGATTAACCCTTAACGTACCGTGTTCAAAACAAAACGCTCGCTCCCATGTGGTCAATTCAGTTTACCGCTAACTTTATCTATAAATATCAAGCATATGACTCGATGAATCAAAATTTAATTTACGTCATCTTGTAGGGAATTTCATTAGGAATAGATCGAAATCTATAACATACATGGATTATTTGAAAAACATATCATTATTAATTTTTTTCTGGAACCATGCGATTTCTGATATAGAATGACGAGACAGCATATGAACAACTGACAGCACGTATGAACTTGTCTCGCCCCGCCGCGCCGCGGCGCTATAATTAATTTTACGTATGATAAAGGCACCTAGGCAAAATGTATATTACGTTCAAGACAACGAGTACGTATTAATATTTGTCCCTTTTGGTAAAGTGTTAATATTTTCACAGTTCTGATATTATTAAGTATGAGAACACAATCGGTATTATTACGTATGAGAAAAGGCCAAACATATAATTTATAATAAGTTCAAAACAGCGAGTAAGTATTTGTCACTTTTGATAAAGTTGTAAATATTAGCAAAACAAATTCTACTTTAACACGAATGAAGGTGAGGGCAGTCTTAAAAATTTTTTTTTTTTGGGATGAAGGAAGTAATTTTTTGCTTTTTTTTTATTACGAAATATTAAGAACACTTCAATGGAGGATTACAATTTTTTTATAATATTAGGGTCCATAGGTTTTAAGAAAATCAACTTTAAATTGGCAGTGGAAACTCAATTGACCACATGGCAACGCGACGGTTAAGAATCTTAAGAACGTCAGGAGAGAACAGTGTGGCGGTCCATTCTTTCTACTTTCCCTATCCCTTCGGGTAGAAGGCGAGTTGGTGAGTTAATTAGTTTTTACGTCTTTCATCGCGGACTCAAAATGGCGTAAAAGAGATGTAAATAATTTAATAAAGTAATATGTGTAATATCGTTACCCCTCTGACCAACTATACGATGAATTTCAAGTACCGAACATAATTCAACTCTATAAATATAAAAAATTTAGTCGTGCACTATCACAAGGACACCGACAGACACATAAAAGGATAACAAACGTACAACACACGCAACAAACATAACCACGCTGAAACAAAAACTAAAACTTGTGCACAAAGACATTTCGACTATCTCTAACCCAAACTATAATATATAATATAACAAACAAAACTATAAACGACCCACACAAAAATAACAATGCACAAATACAAAAAACATTTAAACAGAGACATTTAAAAAAGGCCGGCTTGAATGATGTTTTATAATACAATTTTAAATTATTACACTTAAGATATGTTTTTTCCCCTTGTTCATTAATTGTTCCCTAAATTGGTAATTTATATATTAAGATTATATAGAGTGCTAGGAATGCCTCCCTAGAACGGGTTACCCCAGTTGGGAGGTATTAAAACCATGTACTTGGTAAATGATCAATAAATAAGTATGTCTGGAAGGCGTATTTTATTACAATTATCTTTATTGACTGAATGTACAGAGCTGCTACATTCGGAGGGGAGGTCAGCTGTTTATTCTGCCAGCCTCATCATGTTAAGAAACTGGGAAATTAGAAAAGCTTTCAATACATCAAGTTGAAACCTGTTGAATTTTAAGGGAAAATTTGCTCCCATTCCTATTTAAAGATAAAATTGGAGAATGAAAAGTGGGCATTGGGATCCGTCGCGTCGCAGCGATCCAGCGGCTCGTGGGGCTGAAATATTATAACAAACTTAGTTGTTTTGTTTCTCTTTTTCTTTTTTATATACTTTGTATATACTCGTACAACACTTATATTTAAAACATAAATTACACAGACATGTTTCGGACAACCAGTCCTTCTTCAGTGATACATATTATTAAGATAGATATTTAAATATTATTAAAAAATTGTTATACTAAATATATTTTTATTTTTTACTATTTCATAAGATGACACCTTTGCTACAGTACCCTTGAGATTATTGATTCATAAAAATAGCGCTCTATAAATCATTGAATTTATTATTATATTATTAAATTGATACGAATGAACATGTCCGTTTTATGTGACTTTTATTATATTTTATTTTAATAACAAGTTTCGCCTTGCTAAGACGTTAATAAATGTAGCAAGAATCTATTCGTTTATCCCAGCTAATTGCATCAGACATTAGAAAATTAATACAAATAGCTAATCTGTTTTCTAGACGTTTTGTGAATGACATGCTTCGCCAGTTTATGGCATTATCAAATATCATTTATCAAAACTTATAGCAAACAGCCGTTTTCTTTCTTATTAATTGTTCAAGAAGCTATAAATAACCAGACCTTAGAATTTAGCATTACAGCTTCGTGGCGAAGCTGTACAGCTTTAAAGCAAAAATATGACACACTGCGCTCATTAAGATCATTCGTGGATTATGAATTCCACTTATTGTCACTGTGGGTATGTTGTAATAGTCTCTGAATACCTCAGAGTCCGTGGTTAGAGAGCTGCTCGCGTAGTACCGAAACAAGCCGCACTGACGCGCCTGACCGGACATTCTTATAAATGGTTCAAGTATTATGTGTAGAGTAAACTGAGCTAACTTCAGGATACTAAATCCAATTTCTAATAAAATCATAATCGTAATCGGTATTAGTATATAGCCCCGTGATACAGTGGAGGTAACTCCGTGATAATTAATGTGAACAATTGAATAGTTACTTTTCAGTTGATATATCTTATTGCCATATTGTGTTTAGGGGTATTATGAAAAAATAACAATTTGTAATCATGCCAGCAACCAAACTATACCTATACTAAAATGAGCAATTTTTTCAACTGATCGATTGCCAAATTCGATATATTATACTTAGCAAACGGGGCGATAGAGAGCGTCTTGAGTCTTGAAAATGGTATGTTTCTACATTCGTTTGGGTGAATATAAAACGAAAAAGGCTTGACGATACTAAATGGCAAGTAAAACAGACACAACAACGGAGTTATGGATATCAATTTACTTTGCATCAAAAGACCCACAGCCGCGCGGAAAGGTGTCGTAGCGGCAGTTGACCAGAAGTTCTGGATGTCCGAGTAGACGCTGGTGAAGGGCTGTCCAGACCTCGAGATGAAGGCCCCGCTGTTTTGATTATCCCAGTATTTATAATAGAATACGACTTAAACTTATAAAACATTAAGGTCAATACTTGTATCTTAAAATAAATGACTTGGGAAGGGTTGGGAAGGCTCGTCATTTCATGGAATATGTCCTCGAGAACAACTTTTGTCAGAGCGTCGCCAGGACTTTATTTATTTATTTACTCAAGTAAATAAATAAACTGATGAACTAAACTAAACTGATTATGTAATAGGTAGTTAAAAACATATAATAACACACATAAAGGCATAAACCATACAAAGAAGAAATTTGAACAAAAAACTTTAAATTGTGACCGGACGTATACTGTACACCGGTTGAACATTTTCAGAGTCCATTGTGACTTGCGACAAGTTATGAAACACTTCCAAAACCTTGTAACAAATCTATTTTCGGATCCCCTTGAAAATTTTCTATTGATTCTAAAATTTGTTTTGTTTCTCGTTGGGTACCCATGTACTTCATAGTTATAAGCAACCAGGTCACACAAATGTTTTTCTTTAGAAGACCACCCCTCAATTCATAAGCAAAAATATGTGTACTCGTATTTAAAGTGACCCTCTGTCTGACTGATAATATTTTTAAATTCTCAAGAATCGGCTTAGATCGTGCGCGGCAATGCATCTCAGTAAAATTCTCATTGGCCTATTTAAAACATTTTGCATCTTTTAAGTATCGGTTGCTTTAATCAAATATAGAACGATGGAACAATAATGAAAGTGAGGGCAACTATCGCACTGTACAGCAGGTGGGGATGCTTTCTATCTCATTTATTTCTAATTCTGCCCTGGGAACCGACCTTTTTAGTCACGTGTGAAACGTGCTTGTCAAATTTATTATCAAATAATATTCCAAAATATTTCGTTTCATTGACTTGTTCGACTATTTTATTATTAATTTTCAAAATAAATCTATCATTTTTTTAAATATTGCCCTTCTTCTTCTTTCGGTGCCGCGTCAGGTCCCCCAACGTTGGCGATCACTACACCAAAGGCATCTCTATCCTGCGCCACTTGGAACAGGTTCTGAACTCTTGTTATTTCTGTCCACTCTTTGATGTTCTGCAGCCAGGACAGCTGCCTTCTACCAACTCACTTTACCCATTAATATCAGTCGAAGGAGGTGGTATTTTACTCCCCTTAGCACATGACCCAAATATGAGACCTTTCTAATTTTCATATTCGACAACAGCTCTCTATTGGCTCTGGCTCTCTGTAGTACGTTTGCATTACTGGCCCTATTGGTCCAAGGTATACGGAGCATTCTGCGGTATATCCGCATCTCGAACGCTTCCAAGCGGTTCATTACATTCACTTTCAGAGTCCAGGTTTCGCAGCCATATAGTAGAACAACCATATACCTACTCGTATGACATTTAATCTATTATCCATTATCGTAATTTATTGGCTGATTTTTTTACCACGTGTTCCAAAATTTGTTTACACTTGGGGAGACAATGTTTGTTTATGGGAAATACAAAATTTGTTTATGGGTCGGAATTCGTCAAACTTCTTAGGATACTTTATCTTTGGAATTGGAGTTATATCCGATGTCTTATAGTTTTCGGGGAAGAATCAATCTATCATAGAGTCGTTGATTACCAATAAAGACTTACCAACAACCTACAGAGCATCACGGATGGCTTCTTGTCCTACGATTCATTTGGTTTCATTACTTTTAAAGTTCTTTCGAGATAGCCATAGTTAATAAATTGAGTGGTGGTCTAGGAGATTAACGCTTGGCTCCTGATCCGGGGCACTTGGGTTCAACCTGGACACGACTATATTATTTTTTCATAATAATGAACTATTTTATGCTCATATTAAAGATAGTAAAATGGGTATTAGTATTTTTTTATCATAAAATCATAATGGGTATGAAGTGAAAAGATTTCCCAGTGCAGTCACTGGAATACTTCGTCTTATTGACTCTACGCTAGATACAAATTTTCATCACATAATCTTGCAATTTCTTAATCATCTTCTATTTTGTCCCGTTCGGACTTCCTCGGATTAATTCTTTTAACGTCATCCACATCTTCCTAGGATGTTCCACGGGGCTTACCTTCATCTTTTCTTTGTGATACTTATTCCTTACTTCGATAACTGTTGTCGTATATTGTAAAACCCCTAAATAATATGAAGACTAAAATTCGACGATCTCGCTCAAAAGCAAGGCGGATGGCGAAATCGGCGGTTTAACGAAGGCCTGCGGTTTTTGAAGGGTAAGTTATTTAATTTTATTTTTATTTGATAGCGTATTGTTTGAATATCTCTCATAATAAGAGGTTTTTAAATTTTACTAAAGGTTTTTTGATTTCAAAAATGGGGCACCTATCCCTAATGAAAAGGATAGACGCTTCGCCTAGTAATGCCCTTAGGGGCATCTATTCCTTATGAACTAAGCTGAAATTTACATGGCATTTACCCAAAACTTATGTTTTCAGTAATGCCTCATAAATACACAAGAAAGGTAGGAGCTCGTCCACGTGCTAAATGCATCGGGTGAACCGGACGAATTGTCGCAAGGCATTCGCGGGATCAACACATACAAAATTAGAAACGGCTGGTTTGCTTTCATCCCGAGATGTGATTGGGACATTGATATTCGAGTTCGCTGAGATACTGGGTATAGAAACACCTTTTGATAAAGAGTCTGAGTCCGAAATGTCTTTCTCACAATATTCTGATGAATCAGATTCAGGCGACTCAAAAAAAAATCTGAATTTGGATAATGTCACGTTTAGATTTTTAGATTTAAAACGGTCACATTTAGATTTTTAGATTTAAAACACGTTTTAATGCGCCCTTGAGGTGATTACATCACAAAAACGGCGCTTTAAAAGTTAGCATATTATTATTATTATTATTAATGTGTTGAAGAGTGTGAAAATACCAAATCAACAGCAGGTTGGATACAATGTGTCATGTGTAAGCAATTGCTACAAGAAGATTGTACTATGTACGGTAATTATTGCAACAAATGTGTACGTACAAAACGTGTAAATATAACAATTAAAACCAAGGTGTCATTGACCATTGATAAAGATTAGAACAAAACTTATTAATTAGAAAAAATCATTGATTTATCCCTAAGGGCATCACCATAACTCATACAATAGACATCTATCCTCACAACTATAGTAAAATCGGCAAGAATTGAGTCTTCAGGCCATTAATCATTTCCCTATGTCTATCTCGCTTGCACTTACGGGCCTTATGGAGCGGTTTAGGGTTGGGCGTAACAATAAAATAAATATATCGATAAGTAACGTTTATTATCGTATCTTGTTCATAAACTTTAACGAGTTAACAAAGTTTTGATATTAATCTTTATTTATGGGTTTTATGTGCGTTTAAATTAGTATGAAATTAGTGACTACCAGATACTAAATTAAATACCAGTAATAACCGAAAAATTGTTTAATTTTAAAATTTGTATACCGTATGTTTATAAACACAGAAAGAAAGTTAAGTATAAAAACAAAGTAGATCATATTGTGGCCCTTAAAAGAGCCGTTTATATTACAAAAAAATGTATCAATCCCGATCGGAGTCTTCTTCATCAGTGTCTTCTGCCAAATTTATTATAAGCGGCGCGTGATCTCGCTTTCTGAGCAAGCTTTTTGTAGGTCACTGTTTTGAAGTTCCTCGGCATGTCTCACACATTTGGTCCAGTCTTCTTGTGTGACATTATCGATGGCTCGGTGGAGGTGATTTTCAACATCTGCTATCTTGAATGTATTATTATTATTTGCAACTTCTCCCTTTACTTGTGCCCAAATTAATTCCATTGGGTTATATTGACAGTGATGTGGAGGCAGCCGTATTACTTCGTGGCCTCGCTCATTTGCCAGATTGTCTAAAGCGTAGACCTTCTGCGGGTTACTGGCTTTTACTTTTCTTATTAACTCTTCTATAATTTCTCTGCTGGAATATGGAATGTTTTTATTTGTTAACCATTCTTTAATCTCGGCTTTCCTTGTGTTTCTTGTGGGTATCTTTTCCAACTGCATTGAATGATAGCTTGCGTTATCGACGATTTTAACTGAGAGCTGTTCAAGTACATTTAGGAATGCGGAAAATCATGCCATATATGTGTCGCCATCTATTTCTGTGTGATAATCAGTATCCTTCGATTTTACCGCTTTAAATATTAGCTTCGCTTCTGGAACAAAGCCAGTCCTTGTGGAACCCGCATGGCAAATTATCAATCGTTGACCTTTTCCTACAGGCTGATTCTTGAAACCACCTTCATCGTTGCTTCCAAGCCACATACGCTTTCCTGAATGGTTTTAATTAATCCATGTTTCATCCGGATAGAAACGCGGCCGCTGATCGTTTGTTCTTCTAAGTAAATCCAATTTCCTTAAAAAGTCCATTCTGTCACAAACAACATATGTTCTTTCCATTAAATATTTACGTCCTTCGGCATTTTTCTTATACTTAAACCCAATCTCCTTCATGAGTGTTCTCATCGAATTTTTTCCGCATTTAAAATCAGGTAATTGTTCTCACGGACGGATACTCTCCACTATCATAAAATGAACCAACGGTCCGCTTCAACACACTTTTATCAAAATCGTCAATATTGGTGACAGTTTCTGGTTTCTTAAAATTTGCTCTTGGTGTGCAGGGCCTGCCTGATTGCAATAATTCAGTCTTTATTCGGTCCACTGTCGCTCTACTCACACCACAAATAAACGCGGCCGTGCATACGTTGTGAATCATTGTTGGGAGTTTGAGGGCTAATATCGCCATGTAATTTATTCAAATCAACGTTAGAAAATAAACTATCCATAGTGCGCAACGAGTGGTGACACACGAATGTATTTATTTAATTGCTGTAAACACATTTATAGCAACAAAAAAAAAACACGCACTGCAATTGGTAAAGACCAATCATTAGTGACCCATCATACATATTATAACGTACAGATCATATAAAATCATTATAGTCGATCGTATCGTATATCGATCGACGAAAAAATCGATAACGGTCGCTTCCCATCCCTATCTCTATTGACATTTATGGCCCCAAGACTCAGTTTATAACAGCCGGAGTATAGTCCTAGGAATTTAATTACTTTTTCAATATATTCAATACTTGTGTCCGATCTGTCTTAACCGCATATAGCTAATAGACATGGTTATCAATGAATAGGAACATTTGCTTAAATATTATTATACAATATTTATTTTTCCCAAAAAAATAGTCAATTTCACAATTTGAAACCTCAACTTAAACTTGAAACATTAAGATAATATATTATATAATATATACTCATCCTTTCTCTTATAAATCAAAGATTGATGTGACTGATGAGAACTGTAATAAGACTGTTGCAGTGCCACGAGGCAGCGCTAGGTAATTTGCTATTGCTAGGTACAGGGTATTTCAATGGGGACGCTCCATTTTTAATCGTTCGAGCAGAATGTCCAATGTGTGCTACGTAGCGCCGTCTTGTTGGAACCATGTGTTGTCGGTATCCATATCATCCACTTTAAGCCACAAGAGTCTCATACTTATGCATTAAACGACGTATTGTGAACTCTGCAGGACAGCGATGAATGCCATAAATTGGCGAACAGAGCACTGATTTGGATAATAAATTTTATCAATTTTAACGCGTTGTTGGAGCGTGTAGCATTCCATGGTAAAATTTCAAGACTAAATAAGTGTTCTTGTCAAATTTGTCAGCTATCGCTTTACCAAAAAGGCCGCTATACGCTGTCAAAATTTGAGCGTCCCTATTGAAAAGCCCTTTGTCCACCAGGATACACCACCTGCAGCGAAGCCATGGCGGCCATTTGGCCTTAATTATATTCCATCATAATGTAAAAACGAAAAAAAAATGTGGCAATATTACTTAGACAGGTTGTTTTATTTCATTTCAAGGTGCGAGCGCTCTTAATGAAAAACCCTATTCAACAGTAGCCATCCATCTCGTGGCAAGAAGCATTGTATCCGGGCCGGTTGGCGCGTTTGTCAGAGGCGATGGTCGGTAGGACCAAACCGGCTGTGGCAACGGAAACAAAGTAATTAACATTAATGAAAACGTCTGTTTTATTAATGGTTGAATACCGTTTCAAGGCGAAACACGTCATTTACATAAAATATGAAAAACTTCTATAAAACAACTGTTTTCATTTGTATTGACGTAATTGTTCTAAAAACGATAAATAATAAAACAAAATACATTTTTTAGATTTTAGATAAACTTACGGCGTTAACACTGTGGAATTCCATAATGACGAATTTTTATGAATTAAAACACTATTTTTTCCACTTTTGAGTTTATTTTTCTCGACATGTTTCGAAGGCTTACACCTTCATCATCGGGAGAACGATATAAACTAAAGGTGTAAGAAAGCCTTCGGAACATGTCGAGAAAAATAAACTCAAAAGTGGAAAAAACAGTGTTTTAATTCATAAAAATATTTTTTCATTATATACTCGTAAAATCGTTACACTACAAATTAAATTACTCACAGAAGTATAAAACATAATGTCATTGATTGAACCAACACAAACGTGTATTGAATGAAAGCTTCAATCCAGATCTGCAAGACGAAGAACAGTAATAAAATAAAAATAGTGCGTTTTCCTCGATAACAAAACACATAATAACAGGTACCTAATTATTTGTTAAATAGGGGTCCGTGCTGGTCACACCCGGACCTACCTCTGAGAAAATAAACAACACAAGTACATACCTTATTTATTCGACTTTAAATTTGGTGGTTACGTTCTCTTCTGCGTACCCCGAAATTTCATACGCTCTCTCCTTGTGACCGGACAGGGGTGAACTCTACTGTTGACTGTACTGATGGTAGAACAGCTCAGCTCCCCGGCGCACACTGGATCCATTTGGCAAAAACAGGGACTAAGTGGTCGAACTCCGAATTTTGCCCTGATTTTTTTAAATTAGGTCCTTTGTGTGATTCCAAACCACTTTTACATTTTAACTTTTCTTGATATAACTGCTAATTTCCAAGAAAAAAATTTTTATTGTTTTTTTTTTGTATGAAGCAAAACTGATTTTTGCGTTTATTTCGGAATCAGGTGGATACGTCAAAACCGAACTTAGTAAGGATTATAGAGGACATAATCCTCTACATTACTTGTTCCGACATCTACTTCATATCTCTGCCAGTTTAAGAGCAGCAGACATTATAATTTTTAATTAATTCTTACGAGTAGTTTCGGATTTTTTGTTAGATGCATAAATTATCCCAATTATGCGACAAAATAAGTACCGGTGGACACTGGTCCCATTTGGCAAAAATATGGACTTAGCGGTCAAACTCCGAATCAAAATTCGACGACAAATCGTGATTTTTTTAAATTAGGTCCTTTGTGTGATTCCAAATCCCTATTACATGTTAACTTTTTTTGATATAACTGCTAGTTTCGAAGAAAAAAAATGTGGTTGTTTTTTTTGTATGAAGCAAAACTGATTTTTTCAATTATTTCGGAATCAGTTAGATACATCAAAATCAAACTTAGTAGGGATTATAGAGGACATAATCCTCGACATTACTTGTTCAAATATCAACTTCATATCTCTGCCCGTTTAAAATCAGCAAACATTATAAATCTTAATTAATTATTATGAGTATAAAGTGGTTTCGGATTTTTTGTTAGGTGCATAAATTATCATCGCGTTCCTTTACAAAAGAATGGAGTGATTTTAGCATATTAATGCATCTAACAAAAAATCCGAAAACACTTTATACTCGTAACAATTAATTAAAATTTATAATGTCTGCTGCTTTTAGACGGGCAGAGATATGAAGTAGATGTGTAACAAGTAATGTAAAAGATTATGCTCTCTATAATTCTTACTAAGTTTGGCTTTGACGTATCCATCTGATTCCGAAATAATTGAAAAAATCAGTTTTGCTTCATACAAAAAAAACAACCACATTTTTTTTCTTGGAAATTAGCAGTTATATCAAGAAAAGTTAAAATGTAAAAGTGGTTTGGAATCACACAAAGGACCTAGTTTAAAAAAATCCGAACCCTAAGTCCCTGTTTTTGCCAAATGGATCCGGTGTGCGGCGTCACACTTATCTATGGATTATCGTGCAACACGAATATTAGAGGTTACAAAAACTACTCTCCTTGTTCTTGTGTTAATCTTGGGACTTAAACTGAAATATATATTAATAACCAATTAATAATTTATTGTAATTTAGGGGACAGAAACTAGAGTCACAAAAAAAAGTGTTGTACGGGTTATGTTTCGTATTCTCGCAAGTGTCAAGGACGGTTCGCGATATTTCGATTAGGAAATTTTTATTTAAAAAAATAGCCCTGGAAGTAGAAGACCCATTAAATGGAAAACCATATTAAAGTGAATGACGTCTAAAATCGAGTATCGTTCAACTTTGACTCGTGGTGGAACTTTCAACCGATTCTTTAAAAAATAGCAACTGCGGAAACAGAGGGAATGGATAGCGCGCGAACTAAGCGCAATAGACCTGACCAAGTGAACTTCTTTGGATCTGAAATCAGAAGAAAATGTTCACAAAATCTGGTAACTGGAAAGGAAAAATGGGTTCTATACTTAAACCGTGGACGCAAGGTCAGCACGCAAACCCACCGCTAGGAAGGGCTTTACAGTGTGCTGTCTGTACTGTGAGCGAGTGGACCTCGAGCAGTGGAGATACGACCCTCATCGGCGTGTTGATGGACTTGTTTGCAGCACGTCAACGGATGGAAGACGAGTTCACCTAATAATGTCTCAGCTGCTTAGATGTAAAAAAATGATTATGGGACTATTTTGACTCAAAACCAAAAACTTTTATGAAAGAGATATATAAATGTTGCCAGTAATAGAGAAATGTGATTTCGCATAGTATAAATTATTTTGTATGTAAAACAAAAAAGTATTGTAGGTACCCAAGCATTCAAATCTCATTCAAAAACAAAAGTTGTATCGACTCTTACCTTTTGACAGTCCTAAGATATCGGGAATTTTTACGAGTGGCATCGTTGTCGCAGGACCAAAACTGTTAGGTAGCCTTTAAAGTCAAGTTTAGTTCGAATAAATTACAATTGTTTAATGGGTTTTTAAAAGATTTTTATTATTATAAAAATATAAATAAACTTTCTCAAACTAAACCTAATCGTCAAACAGTATTTCCTTATAAAGATGATTTTTAAAGATGGAGGAAAATATATAATGCGGATTTTCGGTGGTACGAATACACGTTAGTTATTATAATAAGAATTAGGGAAGTTGTACAAAACAAATTTTAGTTTTTTTTCTAAAATCTACAATTGAGTAATTAGTTAATACAGACTTCTGTAATTTTTGAGGCATATCCATAATGATAAACAGGAACATGAATAAGTAATCCTCCGTACAAGGGTTCAGGGTACGGCCATACACAGACACAGTTGGCTTGTGATCACGCCCTGCGGCGCGAACCCTATAGTGTGGCCGGTCCCATAGCGATCTTGTAGACTTTTATCCACAACAGATTGCACATAATGTCACAAGTAGCATGCTCGACTACGAACTGATAATCATACACTTACTAATTCCTATAATTAATAATATGGCCTATAATTTGGACTTATTCGTTCCCGCCTCTTATGTCGCACGAAGTACAAAACATATAAAAACTAAGCATAATTCCTCAGAAGACGCGGCCCTCGTACGAGCTGATCCAGCCGGTCATCTGCGTCCAGTCGTCGAATTCCTTAAGGAAGGCCTGGAACTCAGGCGTGCGCATGTTGTCGTTGTGGATGTGGTTCCCGGCCAGGCCTAGGTCCACCATGGGCGCCGTCACGTCAGTCACCTGGAATAGACCATCAAATGAGCACTCTCCCTAATGGATGGTCCGATATCATCAACAATCAATTCAAATTAGTTTTCATTTACAATATTTATTCGTAAGAGCAACACGTTTCGTTAAGGTCATTCGAGTACTGGTCGAGGAGGTAGAACGGTTGGCTCATGATCCAAGGGACTTAACTTTGAACAAGATCTGATTTTTTATTCGTAACAACTAGCTATTAAATGCTCATACAAGAGATTGGGTAAAAAACTAGTTAACCCTAGATTTATATAGGTAGTCGGTGTTAGTCTTTTGAAAAAAAAAGCACACCATGTCTATCTTTTAAGGCAAAAAGAAAAAAATTCTTTGACATTGATGGTTGTTGGACTATTGTTCCGCAACAGTGAATAAGTGAAATAAATGGAGCACAATCGATACGATGACGTAGAAAGCCTCGGGGAATTCTCAACATACTCCGTAGATATAGTAGATACGGTTACAGCAAGGAAAAACTCACGTTGAACTGTATAAATAATGGGAAGTCGCTGGTGGTGTCCGTGCGCACGATGTGTAGGAAGTAGGCGGGGCGGCCCTTCCACTCGCCCGAGGCCTTGGGCTCCGTGGGCAGGCTCCAGCTATCCACGGTCACCCCCTCGCGAGGGGCGAATGTCACCGTTATGCGAATGGGGCCTGCAAGGAAAGCATAGCTATACTCAACTATCCGCAGACTAGCAGCTAAGGATACGCTGTTACCACCGACCCCACCACCACTCACCTCTGATGAGCATGTTGAGGGTGCAGCGGGGCGGATTGGCGGTGCAGGCGCGCTCCTTCACGCTGAACCCGGTGGGCGAAGGCAGGATGGGCGCCTCTGCCGGTATCCAGCTGCTGGTGCGGCTGTGAACATGCGTGCAAGATCATCGGGTCAGTCGTAGGGTCTGGGGCAATCGTCCACTTTTCCGGTCACGGAGACACGTACCTGAGGGGGACCATACGCGCCACGTACATGGGCACTCCGCAGTAGAGCTCGTCGTCGCAGTCCTGTGCCAGGTAGGAGATGGGCCGCCCGCCCAGCTTGATGGTGCGCGGGCTGTTGCGGTCAAGGTTCAGCACGAAGTAGCCCGTCTCGTGGCGCCGCACCTCCGAGCTCTCGTTGTAGAACGTTCGCTCCGAGTGCTGCGAGAGATCACATCCGTTCCATTATATCTCCAATACATTACGGGCGTGGATATGTTCTATTGAAAATGGGAAAGTTACAATGATCCAGAATCGCTGCGGAGCCGGCGTGCTGGGCCCCCCTCGGTAAGGATGGCCCACGGAGGTGGGCAGCGCCACGGGCAGCATCAGGAGAGCGAAGGCCCCCAGCAGCGCCAGCACCAGTCCCGGCCTCCGTACCAACGTCATCAGCGGCATCTGCCAACAATCAAGATCTATGCTGTGAAATCGAGTGTGCCTGGAATAAATTTAAATATAAACGATCTTGACACTGTTACGAAATGGTTAACAAACAGTACTCACGGCAAAACTGACGGTAAAGGCGGCGATGAGACCGGACACGACGCCGATGAGCAAGTCCCCGTTGATGGTACCGGAGCGGCCCATGATGGGCACCAGCACCATGTAGAAGAGCAGCGAGCAGTACATCTGGAACATCAGCGACGGCAGGTGCACCGCCAGGTACACCCACACCCACGTGTGCACTGCCGACAGATATCACAATCACATTCGCATTCTCCCCGGAATACCCATATATTGTAGATAGGTTGAACTCATTGTAAACTGCGGGCTCACTCACCGGAGCGATAGAGCGGGGAGAGGTGGATGACGAGGTTAGCCACCGCGGAGAAGAGCACGGGCACCATGAGGACGGCGGCGGAGCGGTAGTTAGCGCACGTCATCACGAACAGAGCCAGCGCCCAGGGAATCTGCGCGGCCACCAGGTTCAGCTGCGCCGTTAGCGCTAGAGAGAGGCCGCGCTGGAACAGTTGCGAGTAGCGAGGTCAGCAAGGCTACTCGCTCTCGGGCCGACCCGACTTCGGCTACTAAACGATAACCTTACATACCTTGTCTTTCCTCCACTTGTTCATGAAGAGGGGCGGCAACTCGCAGACGGCCAGGAAGGGGCACCAGAAGAGCGGGAAGAGCAGCCACACGTTGGAGAACCAGGGCATGGCCAGCGGGGACACGCCATCGATGAAGGCGCCCATTATGACACAAGCCAGCAGGCCGGCGAGGAGGCCGCCCACGCGGGCCAGCAGTGCGTAGCCCAGCTCCATCCAGGCCAGCCCTGCGGTCACGCAGTACACGCGATGTAATACACGCGATGGCGACTCACAAGGGACTCTTTGCAATTGTCAACACCGACTTTTGTATGAAGTTTGAAATTTTAGGAACTCATTAAAAAAATAGGGTACTATATAAACATGGAAATATATTATACTATAATATTGTCATGGTGTACTACAAAGATTCGTGTACCAAATTACTAATTACAAATTTTAGCAAAGTGAATGGAATATGAAAAAGTTAAATGCGTGAAACGAATTTTAATGAAAGCTCCAATAGAGGGAAAGTTTAGGCTTCGATTAGAAAGTATTAACTTGGGTTAAAGGTGAGATGAAAGAAGTTCAAATGAGTTCAGGTGAGCTGAAGTAATTGTTAAAAAGATGTCATTCCACGAGTTCACACAGTAATGGGAGAGAGATAATTATAGTTAGTAGTAAGTAATAAGAAAGATAGTTACAGATAGTCATTTCTTGTACGAGAGGGTTTACAGATGGGCAACAAGCATAGACAAGCGTGAACATGCGGTGTTTATACAATAGTATGTACATATAATAGTACCTATGTACAACATAGTCTGGAAGCAGAGTGGAGTCCTAGGGGGAGACTTGTAAAGTAGCAGGCGGGGGCAGAAGAGCCCCGTGAGAGAGAGCGAAAGAGAGAGCGAGAGAGAGAGAGAGAGAGAGAGAGAAAATTACTGATTCTCTTTACTGCGGTCTGTAACGAACACGGTGCGGGTCGCGGTAGGGACTTCGGCGTCCACCTTCTCCGGCGCCGGGCGAGGGTGCTCCACCGGGCTGGCGGCCGCATCATCTGCGCAGGCGCAAGGGGGACTTTACAACAACATGCGTCTACACGGTACAGTTACAGTTACAGCGCAACCAATCATCTTACTGATGACTTCATCGCTACTCGCTCACGTGTGCTTAATATTATATTATAATGCCCATTGCCCGCGAGTACGAGCATAAGGAACACGAAAATATTTAAGCCTGTCTTCTGTGCCACCTTTGCGAACTTACACTGACTTACATCCAGGTACAACTATTTTCTGCATTTTAAAAGTATACCTATTATTTAGCACCTCGTTTCTAAGATGTGGTGGCGCGGAGAGGCCGCTATTATTGTAACAGGATCTGCATGTATTCATCGCAGGCTTTGTGCTCGTGTAATTGGAGTCCAGTCCAGACAACGGCGTAACAAAAGTCAAGAGTGGTGCGGGAGCACGGGGACTACCTTGATCGCCGCCGCGGTAGACCATGGCGGCGTGTCCGTTGGTGTTGCCGACGGTGGAGTAGGCGGAGTCGTTTCCTTTAGGCGTGGACTTGAAGCGTCTGTCCCACAGTTCCTCCACCGGCCTCACCGCCTTCTGCACGGGCCCCTTCAGCTTCACTATCGGCCCCCACCCCTCCGGGAGCCACATCCCTGCAACACGCTCGCGAGGTTAAACCTGCTCGCGACACAGCCTTCCGAGCTCAGACCGTGACGACACAACCGATTACTCTGAAAGGCTTTAACTGACATCTTTATTACATGATATTAATTACAATACATTAGTGTTATTTGGGCAGATATGCACTACTCGCGAAGAATATTATTGTACCCAGAGTATGAAAAATGAAGAGAGAAAAATATTGTTTCACACATTTGCCAAAAAAATGTAGATGTGATAAGGAAAAACAAAAAAGTTATATTTTATAATATTTTTTACGGCAGAGGCCACAAATATTTGAAAATAATATTACTTGTACGGCTAACTGGGTCAATTTACATTTTTCTGCATATACTGTGAAACAATCGTCGGCAAAGCGTGCAGTGAGAGAGCCAAGGTTAGCGACGTTAATAAGCCAAAGATTACTTCTGCGTCAGTTATTTACAAGACTGGAGAGAGAGCGAGATGGCCACGAGCGAGGCCATCTGCTACTGAGAAGGACGGAAGATATCTGCCATACATTGTGAGAGGCGGCCCATGAAGACCACCACGCTGACCACGGAGAGCAGGAAGACGAGGATGTTGATGGCGATGCCCGCTCCGTGGGGGTAGCGCACCATGAACCAGCCCAGGTAGTCGAAGTACACCACTTTTCCTCCCGCGTGAGACTGCGAATGGAGAGGTATCATTTAATAGTACATATCCTTATTACGACCTTCGTGGTCGAGTGGTAAGTGCATTGACTGCCATCCCGAATGTTCCGGGTTCGATTCCCGGCGATGGCAGTGTGATTGTCATACTCTCTTTGGTCTGGTATAGAATTCACGTGACAATAAAATGGCGATAGATTAGCTACCTATCACATGTCACGAGAATCACTATGATAAATACCCTTTACATCGATTTAGCTCATGCTGTCATGATGTAAAGAGCGATTCAACAAAATAATACTAAATAATAATAATAATAATTACGTATCGAGTTTTACGAAAATTGGACAACCTGATTGACTTTGGTCTTCTGATTGACCTTGAAGTTAAGAAATTTCTCGAAAAAAGACAATATGCTATCTGTTCATACAGGCATGTTTCTGGATTTTATAAAAATAAGACAAAGAGTTCAAGATAAGTGATGTTGTCTTAAAAATACCAAATAAATAATAATATAATAATTCTCAAAGTAAGACTTAAGAAATCAGCAACGAAATCCTATAATGTACCTGTCAACTAGTGACATGAAGCGATAAGGTACACTTTTAGATTTAATTAATTCCTCTCTTGAAGAAGTTGGGACAGCCTTCGCAGATCTTTGAACTGCTTGCTTATAACAGGGTAGACGTAGAACATACAGAAAACCCTTCCCACCGCGGCTAAATGATCAGTTAACACTTCAGTCGATTCTGCTTAGATCAAATCAATCTCTACTCAAATCTTGATCGGATAGATCAAACTTTTCTAGTTCCTTCCTTATTAGACCCAAAAATGCGCCGTCAATATATCCAAACAATGAACGACAGTTCGTTCATGTGCAGTAAGCAAAAGATCCACTGTAAAGGTTTATTCAACCTTGTTTGTAATATGTGTATTTGTAATATGCGTATTAGAGCCGTAATGTTGAAAAACATTGTTTATGAAAATAAATCCCTGATTGTTCTTTCGTTTGCTATTGATGCTGGGACGATGCATCATAAGTATTACGAATCGGGTTCTTTTATCGGTGAAATGTGCTCATCTAGAGTTGGTTCTCTCTAGTCTCTATTATTATATTATATTATAGATTAGCTACCTATCACATGTCACGAGAATCACTATGATAGCTATAATACCCTTTACATCGATTTGGCTCATGCTGTCATGATGTAAAGAGCGATTCAACAAAATAATAATAATAATAATCACTGATTATTATATTCACGATCATTAAAATACAAGGATTAAAATTTGCAAACTCTTCATTAAGTTTTATCATGTTTCCGATTTGTCCTGCGCAGCTTGTTATTGTCTACAATTATTTACATTAGACTTGAAATCATGTAAAACTGAAGAAGCCATGACAACTGCTGCTCTGTCTGATGCTCCACACCGATTGGCAGGCCCTTTGCAAATTGGTGTTCCAATTTTGAGACTACAGTGATGTCAAATGTATACATTGAACAATTCAATGCAGATGTTATTTTGCGATCGAGTGTTTTTTTTATAATTCGCGGAAGGGTTTTTGTCTGAAAACTTTCCTTTTGCACTTGTTTCGTTACGGTTACGTTTATGTTTCAGCTCATCGATAGAATCATGATGAGCTCCACACTTCGCCATGAAGACGATTCAACCAATGTTTCTTCGGACATTTTTTAAATTAATACCGAGATTCTTAGTCGAATAAGTTGAAGTTGCTCCGTCTGCGTCACGTGTATACTTCTCGAGACCATAGAACGATACGCGCTCAATATGCCTGAGAAATGTTTTCATTTAAACACGAATTAAGAGGATTAGTGCTTTGTGACAACTTAAAAAGGGATAATCGGAGAAATTCAAAGTTCTTTTGAAAACGAAAAGTAAATACTGTGCCACTATATGATTTTAAACGTACGCCGGAAATGTGACATACTTTTGTCTGTTCTTATTTAAAAAAATCGATTATTGTATCATATCGTGGGAAGGTCGTGAATCTTGCCAACGGTTGCGCTCACAAATAAAGTCTCGTACAAGAAAGTATTTATTATATATAAATATGTTAATCCTTCAATCTTCGGTAGTCAAAGTGTTTTGGTAAAGCATCAATTAATACCAGGAAAATTATTTTACGGTTTAAATAGAGTTGATTGGTTTTCTCAAAAGAAGACCTTCTCTATCCTTCCGCCAGCAGCAACGCCACGCCGCCGCCGCGACGTTCAGAGCAAAGATACCTTCAAGTCCTCCAGCTCCTTGGCGTGGCCGAGGGCCCTCACGAGCGCGAGCGTGTTGTCGCCCATGTGCTGGTGGCAGCCCGCGGGGATGTACTTCTCCGAGTCGTAGATGGTGTGGTACACGTAGCCGTTGCGAGCGAAGGCGAAGTCCAGACCTGTCCAGACCAGCATACCATTATTTCATTTCTACTTTCTCTTTTGGGTGTCCGAGATCGGAGCGCGTGGTATGAGGCGTTACCGGGGATGTGGAAGAAGTCCCGGAAGATGCGGAAGTCCGTGTCGGAAGGCAGCACCCCTGACTGGAACAGCTCCTCGCCCACGATGAGCCCGTGCGGGTGCGGGGCCGCGCGCGCGTAGTACTGCAATAGGACAAACACTCTCATCACTCTCGTCACTCTCACACGCTCGGCTGTCAACGGTTACCTGGCGAACATCAAATAGTTACGTTGAAGAGCCAGGAGTTCTCCGGACCGGACTGGAAGAGGATGGACCGCCCTCCGAGGCCGGCCGCCTCCAGGTTGACAAGGACACGCGCGTTGGACGCCCACTTGTGGGACAGGAACATGTGCGATCCCTGGGGAAGACACATTAGATTAGGGTTGGGTCAGCGCGCTCTGGACTTCCATATTGTTAATTTATCTGAAACTATGTACCTACCTATGTGCAATATTGCGTGGTAAAAAAATAGAGATAATCCATTGTTTTGGCGGAAACACTCAACTGTTTAAATAAAACATGTTAACTGTTTAAATAAAAACTCTGTTGTAAATCAGTTAATTGCAAGACCTGACGATGCTAACATCGGTTGGCAAAACAGCTGTCACGACAAAATATAATCAATTGTGACATTTATAACAGAGTTTTTATTTAAAGGTTAAAAACAGAGAGTGTATATTGCACACAAGCAGTCCTTTAGAGTCTAGACCACTCGGAAACGACCCCTTCGTGTAGAGACGAAAAATGTACCTGAAGGCAAGTCTCCTCAGCGCCGTTGAACAGGAAGATGACGTTGTGTTTGAGCCTCTTGGGTGCCTGCGTCAGCACGCGGACCAGCTCCAGCATCACGGCGCACGAGATCGCGTCGTCAGAGGCACCTAACGTATTCCGTCACATCACATTATTATCATCGTGTTATTGTTATATGTACGTCGTTACACCTTCATAATAAGTTGGAAGACTGGAGACTCACCGTCGCTGGTGGGCACGGAGTCGAAGTGGCAGTTGAGCAAGATGCCGTGCTCGCCGGAGGAGCCCTCCACCATGGCCACCACGTTCTGGATATTTTCGTAGATGTTGGTGAATCGAGGGACGTACTCCAGCGTGTAGGCGCCGGAGCTCTTCTGCACCTAGAAACGATCGGGTTCACTCCTTCTGTCCGCCGTATTATATAATACTTTCCGAATGCAATAATAATTATAGCATTGACTTCACGCGGATTCTAGAACACTTACCAATCCCGAGAATAACAATTTAAGCGCCGAAGTATGGGCAGCTCATCGATAACACTCGAAACAATAAATAACTCTTGATCCCCGCAATAAAGTTTAATGGGCCTTAAGACGAAGGATTACTATTCTCTCGCATGACTTATGAACACATGTCGTGCGAGGCAATAAATTAGTTTGGATGACTGATAACGATAATTTCTACGCATTAACAAAATGCATCCTGAACACACAATAAATTATCCGCGAGAGAGATATTTACACCCGCAATAAAGGTGCATTGATTCAGGAGGCTCCGGGTGTATCGTCAGCAGGTGTAATTTATGATCCCATCAAATACAATACAAATACTGCATCTGAAGTTTCCATTCGCTCCAGACGTTATGATGATATCTAATAACTGGAAAACATTTAATATCATCTTTCAAACACCACCGCGCGGTTATTGGTCGTCAGGTCGGGCCTCACCTCGTACAGCAGGGACTGCGCGGGGTTGCTCTTGTACAGGGCGTCCCTCAGCTCCTCCGTGAGGACGCTCACAGCCTGGACCTCGTTCTCCGGGGTGCCCGTCACCCGCGGGCCCATCGCGGTCAACTTCCTCAGAGATGTCCTCGACCGGTCGCCGCTGAACAGCGTGGAGCGGTTGGTCTGCGGAAGGTGTAATGGTAAGGTATAATGAAGGACGAGTATAACGGTAAGGTGAGTGGAGTGCTCGGCGTGAGACTCACGGCGCGCGCCTCGGACACCACGGACGGCAGGCGGTGGTCGATGAGGTGCACGCAGTAGTACAGCAGGCAGCCGGCCAGCAGCAGCAGCAGCGGCCAGCGCCAGGACAGGGAGTGCAGGCTGTGGCGCGGGGGGGAGCGCGCCCTCTCCGCGCGCGCCTTGTCTGTGTGCGGGATCGGCTCCAGACCGAGGTCCTCCATCTCCGTCACCGTGGTCCTGCTCCGCTGCGACATCGTTTCCTGCAACAGCACGATGCTCGTGTCAGACTACCAATCTACTATCTACTAATATACTATCGAGAGTGAACACGATGGTGACGGAAGACCAACCAAACGGATGCAGCTGATGCCAGACATTGCGAGCCACTATTACTAAAGGCAGTCCAACACTCGAGTTCCGAGTGAAATATTCCGTTTTATCTGTCAATCAATCAATCTGAAAGCTTTCATTCGTTTTCCATAGGAAGTGATTTTTAAATTAGTTTAATTTGGCATCTACAAACACTGTTTCTTAATGTACACTCACACCGGTACTTAAATTATTGAAAAGCTTCACAGGAAGTCACATTTCTGTTTACATCGCGTTTCTAAGAAATACCCTTTCTAACCCCTGACCTCGAGGTATCTTAATTGGGTCTGTCCGATAGAATTAAGCATAATATACAATATAAAAATATTAATTTACTTATGGTTTAACACGCAAACACGCGGGTCTTTGCACTTAGGAGGGCTATGTTTAAATTTAAATACGAGTACCTATAACAGAATATGTTAAACCTTTTTTTTAACTTCGCATTTCTTCCTTATTTCGTCGTTCGGTATTCTGTTATATATCGTTTTCCCAGACATTGTTCTCAGTGACTTTATTTCTACGACATTTATCCTACTTTCATTCTTCTTTTTGCCTACCCAAGGGTTGGGCACTAGAACTCTATTTTGTACTGCCATTTTTGCTTCAATGTATATATTTATATTTGCAGTCATGACTTTGAGAGCGCCTTTTAATTTGTTCCCAGCACCGACCCTTCTTTCGATGTTTTTTCCCACCTTTCCATATATTGTAAACATGCTTTCCAGATAAATAAATTCGGTATCTTGACCCAATTTCTCCCTTCGCATTTATGCCACAATTTATCATACATTTTTCCTTCTCAAATTCCATAACTTTAGACATGCACACATTCATTACAAGGTCAATCTCAGTTTTATCAAAACTCGATATATGCTACCAATAAATTGGCAATATTTTGTGGACACAAGAAGAGGGTATTTTAATGGATAAGAAAGAGATGACATGACTATTTGCTATACTGTTTTATCTTAACGTGAAATAACGAGATCAGTAAGAGCAGTGCATTGTTGAAAATGAAATACATAAACGTTCACATCTGCAATCAGAAAGCCTGTGCATCTCGAAGGTGAGGAGGCAAATTGTGTACCAAACCCTGAAATTACAATGCTTTTGGATTGGTTCCGACTGAACGAAAGATATGACAATGCAAATCAGTATCTATACTCTGAGATTCCTCTTCGTTGCGCATGGAAGGAAAGTGAACGTGATATCCACAAAAATGGCGGTGATACAATTGTTTTACGAATTTAGCTGCTCACTTGACACTTCGATATCATCGATGCGTCCCAATTCTAGAGATGCTCATCATCTGAGAGATGTGATGGCATCTGACGCCCCAATTAGAAACAAAGTTATCATCGTCCGTAGAGATTTTCGCCAAACATTGCCTGCAAGGCCAAATGAGTCAAGAATTGAAATGATTGGACAACAGTCAAGAAGGGATCTTTGTGGCATATTTATAAGAAGATTACTTTGTCTGTAAATATGAGAAGCTATGGTCAGAAAAAAACATGGTTGGAGATGGTACAATACGACTTTCGTGGCAGAGTGGTAAGAGCTCTGACTGCCGTACCGAAGGTCCCGGGTTCGATTCCCGGCGATGGCAGTGTGATTGTCACATAGCTACCTATCACATGTCACGAGAATCAATATAATAGCTAAAAACAATTTGGATACAGTAATTGGGTCAAAATGACTTGTTCCATACAAAAAAAAATACGCATAGGCAATGACAAAGTCACAGATCGAAAGTGATTTATCCGATGATGACTAGACTTCCCGAGCAATATTGACTTGCAAAAATGCTGAAGCATTGGAAATCAACGAACGGGTTATTGACAAGATTGGACCAAATGTGAATAACAATCAAGTTGAAATTGACTACAGTGCAGATGAATTAATCAATAACTTCAATGATTTCAATAAGCATCTTATCGATTTTCTTTACCAACCGGTTTGCCGCCGCACGTTTTAATGTCGAATAAGGGGGTCATCATTATGTTGATTCGGAATTTGATTCCCAGAGAAGGACTTTGCAATGGCTGATGATATCGCATCCATCTTATGGTAATTGAGGCTGAGATTTTATGTGAAGTGAACACAAGAGCGAAGGTTTTACTTCCAAGGATCACATTGACACCAAGTGATACATATAGTACCTACCTACTTAAGACAACTCAGTTTGCAGTGAGACCAGCATCCTAATATAAACGGGATTGTTTAATTGGTCTTACCGAGATTTATTTAAATAAGTCACAAGGACAAAGTTTTGAACATGCTGGAATCCATTTGCATAATCCAGTGTTTAGTCTTTGTCAATAAATCTATGTGGCTTTTTCACGATGCCGGAAACGCGAAAACATTAAAATCAATATATCTAAAAAAGTTGGCCTAAAAATGAACCTCACTAAAACCAAGTTGATGACGTCACAACCAGCACAAATCGTATTGGACAATGCGATCATTGAATCTGTCAGTGAATACATTTATTTGGGTCACAAAATACAGCTTGGGCGAGATAACCAGACAGCAGACCTGAATAGAAGAGTCGGACTAAGCTGGGCAGCATTCAAAAATCTTGGTCACATTTTGAAAAATCCGAAAATACCCATCAACTTGAAAAGGAGATTGTTCAATGCCTGTGTCCTGCCAGTGTTCACTTATGGTATTGAGACAGTTACAATGGCACAAAAAAGTGCCAACAAGCTAAGAGTCACTCAGAGAGCAATGGAGAGAGCCATGTTGGATTAATTTAAATCGAAAAATAGGAATGTTTAAATACAAAACATCGTGTAGGTACAAAGAGATTTTTGATGATTAAATAATTTATCAATCAACATGTACCTTTTTTACTTTAAGTATTGTTGAGCCCAAAAATCTTAAATTGATCTTATTCCATTCGGTATTTAAAAAATACCGAATTTTGTTTAATCATGTAAATATTTCAAGGGTTGCAATTAGTATTATATAAAACGGGCAACAAGCAAGTGGAAGAGGGTTCCGGGAACGGAGTGACAACTGCGGCAAACGATGTTTAAATTCGTATTTTATCAAAATAAACGCAATCTCAAAAGGTACTTCGTCTGGCGCTGATTATGTTTACCTTGGGCAGGGTGTCGATAAGAGATAAGGACGCGAGCACTCGTGCAACTTCTGATCGCAGTACCTCCTAAGCGCGTAGATAGAGCCTAGATAGAAAGACAGATTAGACATAAACAACCATCGCGTTCGGGGGTATAGCTCCAAGCGCGGGTATTTAGTGTGGTCGTTAAGAACTCACGGGAACGGATATGACGCTTCTATGACGGTTCTAAAGAAAACACCGAATGGAGATGATCGATATCGACGGATCCAGATGCACATCCTCGTAAAAAGCGAGCATTCCTATCACTTTGTCCTTTCAAAACCATTATCAGCTCTTTACAAACTGGTAAACTGATATGAATCGAAATCAAATACCTATTTTATTATTATCATAAATTTGAAAAACGGTTGTATTTCAAGGTGATTAATTGCGGTTGTAAATTAATAAATCCAAATTACACTTTACTTAATTGCAGATGCGGCTACCTGAGCTAATGAAATCTGCGAATAATTCGCTTATCGGGTCCTTAGTGCATACGTATCTTCTTCGTTGGCAGGAATGAAAGCAGGCGCGATCGTCTCGGAGTGAATTCCTCTGATGGGAATTGAAGCGCTAGGCAATGACCGAATCAGGGAGAGAGCTCGTTGTACTCGTAGTGTATTAATTGACCTATTTTGATGTACGTGAAACTAAATCTCTTAGTTGTGTGAATCGACTATTGGAGACAGTAGCTCCACCAACGTACATCTTCTGTCGGTATAAATAGGTATTTGATATAATATGAAAAACGAGTTTTAAGACAATGTACCGAAATGCCCATCACGACATAAACGGCTCTCGGAAAATAAAGAAATGTTTTGTTTTGATTCAATAATCGAAACTATTCCATTTTTTTTATTATAATACAAAAATGTTTTCTCTTTCTTTGAAGAAGAAATCCAAAGAAAATGTCTAATCACTTTAATAGATATTTGTTCTGAAAAAACATTCAGAATTACTAATAATTTATTCAAAGCGGATATCTTTACTAAAAAGTAGAGAGGTTTGTTGTATTGGAGGTAGATACGCTGTGGTTATTATAATATTATTCGTAAAATAAAATAAGTGATTTGAGTAACCGCAGAGAACGCGCACACATGGTATTATTATACCAATTATTGGTTTTCACAAAACGCTTATATACTGACAAAATATATGTCTGTTTCCTTTACTATTTATCATCTAAATAAATTTATTTTTTCTTTTGCGTACCTAATTGGCAATTATGGTAAACTCACCCCTCCACGAACACGCTAAGGTCAAAAATAATACGCCAAACACAAAACCTTACTATCGGGAAGGAGTGACAGACTCCCAAGTCTCATTCCAACAAATCACGAGATCCAAGTCCAAGACTTGCCGTGATATATTGAACAATACGTACGTTGTCATATTTTTGTCTAGAAACACCCTCCTGAGGCAGGGTGAACAAAGAGAAATATGTTTTTTTTAAGTTATCGAATAAATAATATGCAGCATTATGAGGTCACATACCGTTTTCGATGTACGATTTCTTTAAATTAAAAATATCACATAATTAACTGTTAAATTTACAACACTGTTAAAATATCACATAATTTTGGTATACACTTTTTGAGAATGTCAGCTGTTTCGCCAACCAATGTTGACATCATCAGGTGTTACAAATAACTACAGCGAAACAGATGTCGCGACATTCTCAATAAGTGTATAATAAAAAAATGTGATTTTATAACAGTGTTGTAAATTTAACAGTTAATAATGCTTATTTTTAATTTTTTTTCTTTTCTTTGTATTCAACAGGTTTAAGAACCCAATTACTGTATACCTACATTTTACATTAAAATACATATAATATAATACATTAAAAATACACATTAAAATACATACATTTTAAAATAATACACGTTAAAATAACATAGATATACCTAGGTACATGTTTAAATAAATAATACACATATATCAGCAAATTGATAGGTATGTACCTATACGATCCTTAAAGGACGCATAGGTCATTTGGAGAATGTCCACATCGACTGACACCTCATTCGAGAGCACCATACCCCGGGTCAATATATACTGCGCCATGACATTTGTTCTGCTATGCGGTATGCACAACAGATCGTGTCTTCTAGCGCGAGCATACCTGTCCGGTGCATTGAAACCATTACACTCCAAGAGGTATGGGCTATCGATGAGGTTACGGAGTATTTTAAATCCTAAAATCATCAATGTACCTTTTCTTCTTGATTCGGGACTGCGATACTCTGTGTTAATCAATAGATCATTGCAATGCATAAAACTGCAGCTGTTATGGAGACCATAACGATGCCATTAAACATTGATGTCATCACTTCGGGTTTCGGAACTGTTTACAAGTGCTTAAGATAAAACCCAGAAGTTTATAGCCAGCCGGTGCCAAAATTAACACGTGATCAGAAAAAGTCAGCCTGCGATCAAATACGACATTGTGGAAATTCGTTTCAGAGCTGATTGTTGATATTATAGACGAAATCAATTGGTCTTGGAGAACGCGTAAATGTCATTGCGACGCATTTTTTTTATATTTAATTCCAGCTTATTCTCCATTGACCACTTTGCTATCGCATCTACATCAGACTGCAATTGTATATACTCATCAATAGACTGGATTCTCAAAGATAACTTTAAATCATCTGCAAAAAGCAGAGACAGTCATTTATTACGATTAGAAATAACAACGGTCCAAGGTTCGATCCTTGCGGAATACCCGATAATGCGGGGAACTCTTTAGAATTACATCCACTGATCCCAACAAATTGACTCCTGGGGTTTAATTATGACGCACAGAGATTTAGCAGTGGGACACTGAAACCCAAATGATGCATCTTCCTCAAGAGTACATCGTGATCCACCCGATCGAATACTTTAGCAAAATCAGTGTATCTGCTTGAAACCTACAATCTAGTCCCACTGCGACATTTAGCGAAAAACAAAGTAGATTTGTAACAATGGATCTTTTCGGAAGGAAGCCATGATGACCTCTCTTTTAGGAATGGCATGATCTGAGCGTGAATTTTTTGGTAAATTAACATTTCGAATATTTTCGGAAACGTGGACAATACACCTATTGGACGATAATTTTTAACCTCTGTCTAGTCTCCCGATTTGACGATAGGACTGACTCGGATAAGTTTCCATTGCTTTGGGAAGGTGGACATTAGTATTCCACGATTATATATCTGGGTCATATACTGCGTGGGGATAAGTACCACCTTCTCCAACTGATATTGGAGGGGAAAATTGAGGGACGCCGAGGGCCCAGAAGGAGACAAATGTCCTGGCATCCAAAGTGTAGAGGAGCTGTTCCAAGCGGCGCAGGACAGGGACAGGTTCGCCGAGGTGATCGCCAACGTTGGGGGGACCCAACAGGGCACTTGAAGAAAAATAATATATATAGCATAAGGACTCTGTTATGGCAGATGGGAGCCCCATAACTATATTCGGTGGAATACCATCGAGTTCTGGAGCCTTATTTAGCTTTAAGTCTCGAATACAGGACGCCACATGCTCTGTTGTCACTGTACCTACCTTGTGATATATCACCCATGTTCCAGGGAGTTTCAGTTTGAAGACCATTAGTAGCCATTAGAAGTATCCTACTTTACATTATTGATGTTGTTGATTGAAATTTCTTGGTAGAAGTTCATTGTAAATAATGAAAATAAAAAAAAATATTAAGAATTTTTCTTTGTTTATTTTTAGTGGAAAATCTACTTATAATAAGTAGATTTTACACTATATAATAAATAGATTTTACACTAAAAATAAACAGAAAAATTCTTAATAAAAAAAAATATTTTCATTATCCTACTTTACATTTAATTTAGTGCAGTGGGCTAGAACATATCACGCACAATATTAAATAATTTGCTCTATCTTGAATTTAATAGAAACATTTTTGTTAAATATAAAAACTTAATTAAGTAAAGATGCGTATAAATAGTAAACATCCAAAATGGACAGATAAAAAGTGATTATTGTCAAAATTGTTTTTTTCGTTTAGAGTTAGAATTAGGTTTTTGATTCAAAGAGCACATCATTTAAAACCAGTGCACTTTACTTGCGCATATCTGGACCAAAACAATCTTTGATTTTTCCCAAATCAAAAAAAAAGTTTGGTTATATTCTCACTTTCATTCATGAAGCGGGTTTCTTGCTGCACGATATGGTATCGAAATATAATAATATAATGTAAGGATAAAAACATAGAACATGTGATGTAGTAATAATTTTTCAGAATTCAGTAATTTTAGTTTATTTTTTTCAACAGATTTCGAAAATATTTTACCTTCATCGTCGGTAGAACGACAGCTTTAATTTATCAAAAAACATTCTTAGAATTCTGTAAACATCTTTAACCAACTAAATTTAGATACAAAGTCCTATTTTCCATATGTTCCCATTATCCTTACAATCCTACATGAATATCAATTACTCCTACATCCAGACCTCCCTGGGTTTAGAATATAAGGTGCGATTTTGTACTATTATTTGTTTAAATTTAATTTTGTATTATGTCCTAACAAAGTATATAAAATATCCCTTCACCCGAGCCAATGGCCACTGCCCCTCAAAACATGATAGTACTCTATAATTGGTTATATAAGATGCAGGTTCTATATGCGCGGTAATCTTACAAGTACGAGTACATTTGTCCCACGTGCCTCCGAATACAAATGGCGATATTATAATATTATATTTGTAGAAAGCTAAGCGAAAGTTCTAAAACGATAATTACAGCTGCAGTGTAGGTCAAATCAACACCACTATTAGGCCATAAAAAGGAAATGTAAAATCGATATCGATACTTTAGTTAGTTAAATGGTTTAATAAAGTTAGTTTAATAAATAAAATATATGTAGTATGTTATTAAAATACGCTTAATTCAAAATCCGAAACGCATTTCTTACCAACGTGCATAAATTCTTTTATAATTCTGTATATAAACTGGTTTTTATTTCAATATCTAAAAATAAATTCAAATAAATTTTATTATATATTATACAACTCACCAAACAAACGAATATATTTTTATTATGATATATTATGAACACATCCTTGGAATAAGTTTGGAAGTTTGTGTTACCTTATTCACGTAGTTGTAAAAATAAAAGAAGTAATTATGAAGAGACTTCAGAACAGTATGTGCATAGGACTCACCAGTAGGTACTCACCAGTAAAGAATCCGGCAGCGCACTCTGCGAGGAACTGTCCCCAGTTTTTTGTATTAAATTGAACGCCCAATATATATTTAGTACTCTGAAGTCTGAGTCAATCACCAAGATAAGATATACATCCTACACCACCTACCTACTATGTAGGTAGGTATACGAGGAATCTACATTGCCCAAACACCTTGGTACTCCGTTAAATCAATGCGTTTCACAAATTATAGAAAAAGAAATAGAAAAGTTTATTTCAAACTGTAGAGACCAGATATTTCTCGTAAAAAAAAACAAATGTCAACAAGTACGTTTTACTAGGTTTTCCGTTTGTTTTGAAATTTGTTTCTTGCCAAACTTAAGACCTTAACTTGGTGTACTAGAAATCTATGACTACCACACCGAGCGTCCGGGGTTCGATTCCCGGTGATGGCAGTGTAATTTTCACGCTGTCTTTGGTTTGGTGTTGAATTCACGTGTCAATAAAATGGCGATAGATTGTCTACCTATGACATGTCATGAGAATGAATAGCTGAAAAGTTGGGTACAGTAATTTGGTTCAAATAACCTGCTGCGTACAAACGTGAAAAGCAACGGGAAACAACCACATTTAAAAGACCCAAAAAGCATCCCAAGAACCATTAAAGATGTTAATAAACTTTGCTGCTAACCTATCACTAGGACAGAAAATAAAAAATATGTATTTTTTTAAACGAAATCATTGTTAATTTCTACAAAATTACGAGTCTACACACGCAGAAAGCCGATTTTACAGGTATACGAGTAGGTATATAATATTTAGAATCATTTGTAACCAATTTGTAAAAACTAATAACTCTCTACCTCAAATAACTATTTTTGATTTATGTAATGTCATTTAGTATTCCTTAACTATTATATATAATCATTGTCATAAAATATCTTATGAGTTCCAAGAAATACTTTCCAGTATTTCTACCCAAATAATTATTTGTTAAAAATGTATAAAGCCACATCAATTTTCGTTAATTAACACATTCTGCTCCATTTACTAGTGTACGAGTATATAAACAGCAACGAGCTGAAATTTCGCCACATTTGATGATGCCTTAGAAGGGCGAAACATGTCATTCCCATAAAATTTAATAAAACTTCTAGAAAACTGAGGTTTTCGTTCGTATTAATTAATTAATTAACAATTTATATATTACATGTAGACCTAACAAACATTGATGTAAGGACCAACTGCCGAAACCGGTCGAAGCCATAAAATCAAGTGGGATTAAACTAAATATATGTTATATCATAAAGGAACTATTTTATTGCTTTATTTTCATTAGCTACGACTAACTTCTACCAAGAAATTTCAATTAACAACGTTCATATTTTTAAGTTCTCTGTTCTGTGTAAAATATGTAATATGTAGCAGGAATCTACGGATGGGCCAGAATAAGTTATCTATTTGAAGTTATCATCGGAATGATTCTTAAGAAGAAAATATATTTTACCTGTTACGTTGTGCGTACCTATAGTAGTTATATTGTTTCTGTCGTCTATGGAATTGTGATAGTACGGAGTAATTCTTATTGATCTGTTGGCATGGCAATGATTTTTAAATAGTCTTTTTTAATATACGAGTTTCCTAATACTTTTTTTACTAATATTTTAATCTAATATTTATTTTGTCATTTAACATGTTCCGAATCAGGGTTTCCGTTTCGTTCCTTGTTCCCATACTACTTTTTGTCCGATATGGCATTGTTTGTATGTCTTATGTAGGTGAGGCTTTTTGTATTCAGTACCTTCTTCCTTGTCTAATCTGGATTTCTAGATCATTGGTACTGTTATGTGTATTTGTTATTTGATCACTCTTATATCGACTAGACGTTATTTTTCAAATCATCGTGATCATTATTCATTTTCTGGAGAATTATTTTCCTTTTTAAAATTATGGTGGTGTTTTAACAATGGTCATATTCTAAATAAAAACGTAGATAATATTTAAACTTGCTGATAATTGGTTACGGTGATCCTTGCATAATCTCAGACAAATGGTGGTTATAGTATAATGTGTTACATCACAGAGTCAATCTATACTAGGAGACAGCGTGGTAAGTTTATAAAGATTAACATCTGCGCTAGATGGCACTTGCTTTGCATAGTTTATTTGGAATTCTCAAATTATTTTTAGAAATTTTGTAGATCGTACTGCTTATGGCATTCGAGGTGCGGTCATATTCGCTTATCTTTTTAGGTATTCTTCTTGTTGGTGCTGTTCCTCTCCTGACATTGTCCAATATATTATGTTGAGACATCATGTGGCTATTTTTACGTTTTTTCGTGTGCTTTTTGATTGCGTGTATTCTCTTAATTCTTTTGTTTCGTCCTCATGTAACTTGGTCGTTCGATGAAACATTTTCAATTCGTCGTTCGGTCCACCTTTCAGAGGCCTTCCGTTTGCTGTCTCTTTCGCCTCGTTAGGTCTCGCACCTATAGTAATACCTGCACGCCACTGTTTAATCGTTGTTTTCGGAGGTTTAATTCTATGTTATTTCCTCGATCTTTAGTTTTCTTGTTAACAATTTATCCTTACCATAATATATATAGGTAGCACAAGCATTATTTACTGAATCAATTTACATTAAAATGGTTTTTAGTGTTTGTAAATCCTACAATAAGATCTCTTTATCTAAATAGGTTTCGCTTGATGACGGCGAGGTTGTATTTCTTGCATCTGCTTTGACAATATATTTAATATGTTATTTTTATTTTCTTGTATTATAAGGTGGTGTTATTTGTCTCATGCCCTTCAGATATAATAATTAGATATTGTAGAGCTCAATCGATGGATTAGCTAAAAAAATTACTCCGCATTTTTATCCTAGTATAAGCCACATTACTTATAAAGTTGCTCTAGCCGGTTTCATTGTGTATTTTGTAATAGGTTTAAAGTGTTCAATTATTTATTTCATAACTTACACCGCAAAAAAATGTTTTCTTTTATAATAAATATTTATATATACTCGTATATATATATATATATCTTCTATATAAATAAAAGGCGATCTTCCGGGTGTGTGTCTCCTTCTTTCTCGGTGATTCCTCATCAGATCCTTCTGTATCTTGGGGAATGGACTAAGTGGAATTTAGCGGTCGTCATAGGCATATTTTCGTTATTAATCGAGCTCTAATTAACTTTATAAATTAATCAATTAATTGAAAATTTTCGTAGTGCAAACGAATATAGACCTTAATGTTCGTATCACCTGAGTATCAATCTTTTGAGTCTATATTCGTTTGACATGGTCTGGAGAGAATTCAGTCTCCATGTAATTTTGTGTAGTGGCAACAATGTGTTTTTCTTTCTGACAGTCCAATATATTTTTGAGGTTATGAACGACTTTAATTATATTTCTTTAATATATATTGGGTGTATTTACGCCATCGTTCAAATTGATCGCAGTTCAAATTATTTGTTAATTTTTACGTGAGTGTCATTTTGAGGTTATGAACGACTTTAATTGGATTCCTTTAATATATATTGGGTGTATTTACGGCATCGTTCAAATTGATCGCAGTTCAAATTATAAACGAAACTTTGTTTTCGTTATTAATTACTTCTAGCCGTTCGATTGATCACGTGGTCTCTGAGCTGTCATCTGATATGTTTCGAATCGAAACTTTCGATTGCGTCGCAATATTTTGTAAGTTAATATTTATATTTCTAATTCATATATATATCTTCAGGTTATTCTATTTTGCCTTTGAAATGAATGCAGATTATATTTCCGCATTACATATTTCAAAGCTGTAGTTATAAATTATAGAGAAGAAATTAAATATCGTTTTACTTACGTATTATTTTAGGTTATGTTTGACTACATGAAAAAACGACCCGGCCATTGTTGCGTCATGATTTTAATTAGTTTTTAAAATACAAGTTGTATTATACTGGAGGGTTAAAATACAAGTTGTATTATACCATGTATCCAATAAAATTAAAAATCAAATTTTATTTCTAAATTTATATCACTGAATTATGTTAAAATAATATTACATAAATTTGTTAAATTTTGGTTTTAGGTTGACAAAATGCCATACAAGCGGAAACTCATTGGAAGTCGTACCGCTTCGTTTGATGTCGCTAAATTGCAGATGTTACGAGGCAATGAAATTTGTCCTGAAGTTAGATCAACTGGCACCTTTCGGTTTCCAATTTCCGGTAATTGATGTAAGAAAATTTCAACTGATTGATTATTTGGCAGCTGAACACGCATATTTGTAGTTATTTTCAATGTTTTTACGTGTCTTCACAAATAAGGCTATTTCAGGCAAGCATTATTTCATTCTCTGCCGTCGATTAAGGATTTACAGGTAATGTTTCCTTAAAATCTCCTGCAAGTAATATTAATGCGTTTCCAAATGGTCTAATGTTTCCACGCAAATCTTACAATGATTGATTAAGAGCCTCGAGTGTTTTTTATGTGTGCAATTGTGCATTGATTCTTAAAAATATGTTTGGATTTCTGCAATACTTTCCCAATTCCAGATGCTTTTAAAATGTTGCATGCAGGAGTTTCAATCAATTGCGTTTTCAATTGCAATTTCAAAGCGAAATGAACAGTTCTTCCACTTGGTAACAATGTCGCGTCTATTCCGGATAACGCAAGGGCTAAGGCTATATGATTTTAGGATCTAATTGCTCTCAGAATCAATCAAATTAGGAACGTTTTATCTGTTCCTCTTGGCTTATCTATCATGAAATACCACCAGATCGGTTCGGTGGTGGCATTCCCAATTTATCGAGAGATTTGTGAGTGATTCCCAAGCACAAATCTTCAATCATTATAAATGCTTCGTTTTAGATTTCTGCTGTGAAATCCATGTTCATATTTGAATTTTCCATACATATTCGACCAAGAATATCTTCGGCCATGTGCAATTTATATTTCTCCCATAACTCTGATCGAGATGAAGGAAAGCAGGCGGTCAGTATTATTGCAAACTATAGGTTAATTTGATTTGGGTGTGACGTGTAGCATGCGTCATCAATGCATACATCGCAGTGTCAGTCATTCTCCAATAACTTTAGAGCTTTACATGCACCGTGGGTAGCATGTGAAACACCATTGACAATTCTCAATTGTTGGAAAGGCGTCGGACCGGATACATTTACCAACAACATGCGTAAAAAAGAATATTCATCTTGATTGGGATGCACGGTGTGGTCCGCTTATCATAGTTTCTTTGAAAATGCCAGGTCGAATCGCCCTCCGCGCTTGCATTGTTCAAATGATTTTCTGTTCGCATTTAATGTATAATACGTAGACACTTCCAATACAGCAATATTTTTGCAAACGCGTCATTTTGACATAACAGGAAGAAAGCAGTTGTGTAGCCATTGGATTCAGGTACATTTGCAGCTGTGAAATAAACCCATTCGCTTTCTAGATGTACCGCTAAGTGAACAACAACCAGAAATCGTTAATGAATGGGAAATGAAAGCTTGCCATACAGCTTCATTGCTGCTTAGTTATCTTCCAACCTGATGCTGTGTGATTTCCTCACTCATTTTCACTTCTTTCTGGATGCACAACAAAAATTGCATTTTTTAACGTACTTACAATTTTTTTTGATACATTTAAAGGAATTACAGTTTTCTACATTAATGTGCGCTTTATATGTTTTTGATAGCAATGGCGAATATGGAACAACCCACCGATTGTCTACTTCGATGTCACCGTTTCTCTTTTGTTTAGTTGCTAATTTACCACCATTTTCTGCTGATCTTCTATATAAAGGATATCCATCGTATCCTGTAATTGTGTTGGATACTAATACTCGAGGAACCGCTTAGAGCATTTTCCGTCTATCATGCATATTGAATTTGGAATCAGTGTACCACAAGGTCCATGAATCATATTTTTCATCAACTTCATGCAGATCCTTATGGACACATTCTACATCATCAATTGGGTTTGAAGTAATTTTGTTATAGTGATACATCCAGCAGCGCACAGACCCAAACATTAACTTTTACCATGAAAACGTACAGCTATTTTAGCTTTTGTCTGAAAACACGTGCTGTGATATCATGCCTATCCACCGGCGATTTTCCAGGAAGTAAGAGCTGTTGTATATCGTCCCAAGTAGTGACGAACATATGCAATTTCATCTTAAGCGTACTCGGGCATATGACGTGGACTACCTTTTATAAGATGATGCCAAAATTGTTAGTCATATTACCATCATTTACAACTTCATCTCGCAAAGAATGTATTCTTCAGAGCGAAGCTTAGTCTGATTAAAACAGATTAATATCGAATTTCTGTTTCTATTT
This sequence comes from Lepidostoma basale, assembly GCA_022606425.2. Classification (NCBI taxonomy): domain Eukaryota; kingdom Metazoa; phylum Arthropoda; class Insecta; order Trichoptera; family Lepidostomatidae; genus Lepidostoma; species Lepidostoma basale. The sequence goes on along the minus strand of JAHDVF020000910.1, from coordinate 198,953 downwards.
TAAAATTTCAAAATGTGATGGTCTTCATAATCTCAAATCATTTATCGGTACGAATAATAGTTACTTGCGCTTTATTATTTTTTTTGGTTCTTCGCCACTGATTGGATTTATTGTTTTAACGTCGAAACATATTGCCTAGCAGGTGTTTTGTCTGATGATTAACAGTCCTGTGTGTATCAGATGCCCTCATGTCAATTGCTGTTTTGAACAAACACATTAAATTGTTTTTTTGTTATTATTTTGTTAAGGACCTTTTAATACTGGTAGAAATTCTGCAGCGTGGATTCAATTTATCATTGCATTAACCGATGAAATACATTTGTAGAAATTTTTGTTAAACATCTAGGAACGGAAGCAGGGAGCCAACTGTACGATACATTTGCCCTTTTACTTTGAAAGTTGGCATGAATCGAGTTGTTTCAATTTCTGCACCAAACAACGTTATTTGAAAGCCTTATTTATATTTCACTATGTTAAAGGAAGTGCTTTGATTCGGCGGTTTATCCGGCAAGCAAAGTTTTTAATGGACGTGGTTTTCCAAGTTGAAGCAGTTTAATTTTTCCGGTGGCGCAACATATGCCTTTCATTTCTCCATTAAAATTATTTTATTGATTCATATGTTGGTGTGTCGATGAGACTGTCAATGACAATAAGGTAAAATATAATATGCTTATTTTATAACACTCAATATAACGTATGTCTTACAAACGTGTAAAAAATAAAATTTTATTTACAGCAGATGACGGTGGCAGGGCAAAGATGGATATCATTTTAACATCATCGCCTATTTGGGATGAGACTGTCAATGACAATAAGGTAAAATATAATATGCTTATTTTATAACACTCAATATAACGTATGTCTTACAAACGTGTAAAAAATAAAATTTTATTTACAGCAGATGACGGTGGCAGTGCAAAGATGGATATCATTTTAACATCATCGCCTATTTGGGGAAACACGTTAGATGTATTCAGCTGAAATTCCTGATTCAAGTGTTTATCCTCAATTGGCTGAAATTGTATGAAAAATATGATTCATGGTCCATGTGTATATGGTTATAATTATGGAATTAGGACATATTTCGATAACCCGCCATGAGGTAAAATATAATAAGCTTATTTTATAATACTCAATATAACGTATGTCTTACAAACGTTTAAAGAATAAAATTTTATTTACGGCAGATGACGGTGGCAGGGCAAAGATGGATTTCATTTTAACATCATCGCCTATTTGGGGAAACACGTTAGTTGTATTCAGCTGAAATTCCTGATTCGAGTGTTTATCCTCAATTGGCTGAAATTGTATCAAAAAATATGATTCATGGTCCATGTGTATATGGTTATAATTCTGGAATTAGGACATATTTCGATAACCCGCCATGAGGTGAAATATAATAAGCTTATTTTATAATACTCAATATAACGTATGTCTTACAAACGTTTAAAAAATAAAATTTTATTTACAGCAGATGACGGTGGCAGGGCAAAGATGGATATCATTTTAACATCATCGCCTATTTGGGGAAACACGTTAGATGTATTCAGCTGAAATTCCTGATTCAAGTGTTTATCCTCAATTGGCTGAAATTGTATCAAAAAATATGATTCATGGTCTATGTGTATATGGCTGAGCAAATATCCACGATTTTGGAAAAACTAAATAAAAAATCAAAGGAAATAGGACTATGCGTGCATTTTGGGAAAACAAAAATCATTGTACCTACTCCTGTACAAATCACAATAGACAACACCGTAATCAAAATTGTCGATTCATATATATATATTTGGATTACACAATAGTACTGAGTGGAGAAAATCAAATCGCAGAAATCGAACAAAGCATATTTTGAAAAGCCCACGAACCCCATCAACCTTAAACTGAAGGTGTTGGATTGCTGTGTCCTGCCGGTGTTATCTTATTGGTTTCAAACCATAACGTTGTCTCAGAAAAGCGCTATTAAATTAAGAATTGTCTAAAGAGCTATGAAAGTTGGGAATCAGTATAATGGACGGGGTAGGAAACACCACTATTAGAGCCAGAACAGGAGTGTCGGACATCATCGGAAGAGTGGCAGCGCTAAAATGGCATGCCGCTCGCAGCCCTGATGATAGATGAACTGCAACCCGAAACCCAGGACGTCCTCAACTTCGATGGAGGGACGACCTTGAAGACATTGAAGCAGATGGAGGAGGCCTACGCCCAGGAGTGAACGGATATGAATTGTATATGTATGAATGTTTTATGCAAATGTGATATAGTATATTTATTTGTTTTTTTAATTTCACTTAAAATATTAAGGAAAAAATTTAAGACTGGACGTTTAATGGTTTAAACATAAAGCTGAAAAAGATAAATATTAACTTTTTTTTGGGTGACATCTTTAGGGTAACGTTTGAACTACACTATATTATTTAATCATAACGCGCTTTTGCACAGCTACGTTTAAGACCAATTGGCATCAAAAACTCATTTCAGACTTTTTGTAAACTTGCCACCTTGGTAATAATGTCCAGCCTTCAATTGTTCAATTCACATTAGTATTATTCAAGTTCATAGCAAGTTTGCTTGGATTAAAAAAATGTTTTAAAGATATGAACTGAATTAGGATACACACACTCTTGCACCTATACACATGTCATTTTATCCAATAAAATAATTGATATTGAACTTTAATTGTATTTCTTTAATATATATTGGGTGTATTTATATACTCTAATATAGCAATAGCGAAGCGTTGCCGGGTCAGCTAGTATCACATATATATAACCATAATACCTCAATTGTATAAACTAGATATAGGTTACCAGAGATATTATTATTAGTTTACACTGGTCACGAAGGAAGCAAGCCGGTACCTACCTGCACACTAGTACCAATACCGTCTCGAATCTAGGTAATTACTTTAAAGATGGCATTGCACTAGTATGATTTCACAACATGAGAAATTTAGATTCTTCAATTGAAATTTTTAAATAGTAAAATAAGAAAAGTTAATCATCTTATTGGTTAAGGAAGTCGATGAAAACAATCAAAAATGTTTCACAATATTGTATATATTTTAGAATACTGCATACGAATATAATCAGGAAAGAAATGTTGAATATATAAAATCATTAACATAATAATTATAATATAAATAAACAAAACTCGGATGTAATTAGAGAATGAGAATGGTTTGAAAACAAGAGAGTGAGAAAAAACAGATTCACATTAAAAGTTAAAACTTATTACTGATTACGATTGTATAGTGAACAAGGTTTTTAAGAGTAGAAAATCTCGTAAAAAGAGAGCCATTCGTGGAACACTAACCTGAATTTGATTATTAGATGTTGATGAACAAAAGAAAGGAGCAAACTATTGTAATGCTCATAGTTTGTGTTATGGAGATATAAGAGGTGGGAAATGTTTATTTATGGCGTAAAGCTCTCTTGTAATATTTTTTAACTTTTTAATTTTTTATTTATTATATTTATATAAAAATACATAATAAATCACGTATTTCCCATGAGTTATAAAAACTCATTTTGGGCCTTAATATAATTACAATGATTACAATAAAACATATTTATGACAGACACACAAAGATTACAAAGCACAAAAAGACTAATAAATACCATTTTCCACAAACTGCCTGAGGCAATACAGCTTTAGGCTGTTAGCCACATTACTAGACCCCCGAATACTCTCAGGAAGCCTGTTATACTCCCTACAAGCCAGGTACAGCAGAGACTTCAGACCACACTTAGTGGTACGAGTATCAGGTGGGTGTAGATTTTGTCCTTATCTTGTGTTGTAACTGTGAACATCACGGTTATAAGTGACATGAGTATTAGTTTGAGCTTCGTTATTTATGATTTGAATTTGAGTAGGTATATGCAATTTCGTAATAAGGTATAATACTAAATGGTAAAATGCCGGTCAGTGTGTAGATGTCTTTTACGTGCATTTCTATTGGAATACCATATATATTTCGTATTGACCTATTTTGAATAACTTGGATTTCAGATATTATCACTTTGATTACGATTACACAGTGAACGAGTTTTTTAAGAGTAGAAAATCTCGTAAAAAGAGAGCCGTTCGAAAACATTAATCTCAAATTTGTTATTAGATATTGAAAAACAGAAATGAAAAGGGTGTCATATATTAAAACACATACTTTGTATTATAAAGACGCAATAAATGGGTCACATATCTTCCGTTCGTACTTAAGAGAACTCAGATTATAGTGATCCCAGCATTCACCATGACAATAAATAAGGTTTTGAACATATTGGAATCCGTTTACCTAGTCCAGTGTTTAGCCATGGTCAATTAAATGTAGTTTTTTCACGATGTCGGAAACGCAAAAACATAAAGGTCGGTATATCTGAAACAGGTCTTCAAGAAAAACTGAACGATTTAAAACGAACAACAGAAAATTTTATGAGCAAAATATCGTGTATTAAGAGATTTTAACATGAATTACTTACTTACTTCTTATGGCCATACAACTCTTGAAGCGTTGTAACCTCCTTGATGATTTTTCGCCAAGTTCCTCGATTCTGCGCCTTTTGCTCCCAGCAGTCCGATTTGCCCAACCTAGCCAGATCAGCCAGAACATTGTCCATTAGGCACTGTCTACTCCTTCCTAGAGGTCTTACTCCAGTCGGTCTAGACGCGTACAGGGTCTTGATTGCTCTGGTCTCTTAGGCTCGGCATACGCGCCCAATCCATGCTGGGCGACCGGCTCTCACGGTGCTCGTTATAAGGGGCTGCTGGGTCATCTTACGGATCTCTTGGTTGGTCCTATGCCTCCAAGTTCACGCTGCAACGCCGGGTCTGGGTCCCAGGATCATTCTATTAATTTATTTTAACATTAGTGAACCCAAAAAACTTTAAGCTGATCTTACTTCATTCGATATTTCGAAAATGAGTAATTTGGTCTACATCCGTGAATATTTCACGAGTTGCAATTAGTTTATACACAAATAATTATTAAAATATGTTTTCTCGGAAACGCTTTATTTTGAACATTGAAATACTTTTCCGATTTATAAAATGTCATTTAGTATTCATTACTTACGTAAATATTGTGTTAATAAATTTCACTACTTCCAGGTAGTACTTTCCAGTATTCTGGGGCTTATTCCTTCATTGTTTTGAACAATGTATTGGGCCACGTCAATTACCTTAATTACCGTATCCTGCTCCTTTAACTCGTGTATATAAACAACAACGCGTTTGATTTGCGAATACAGAAGTAGCGAGAGTGAGACGTAAATTTCATTCTATAAGTTTCACCTATTCTAGGCCCAATTAGTTTATAATATAAATAATTTTTCAATCGATGCATTGATGAAATAGATTGTAAAGACCAACATTTTGTATTTTCTTTAAATTTATAAAGATATTAAAGTTATTAGAAGTAATGTGTACTAGCTACAGAGCATCGGAGGAAAAGGTAAAAAAAAACATGTTATTGCGAATAATGCGACAGTGGACAGACATTTATTGAAGCCAAATATAAAAATTATTAATATATGTGATATTACAATATCCGTAAATGTATAATATTAAAATCAGGTTTTTAATAATTTTTATTTTTATTTCAATCATATTTATTTGTCTACAACTTGAGAATGCCATGTATAAGCCCAACTTTATATTCTCAATAGCTTGAAAATATCTATGGCTATATGGGTGGCGTACTTCCGTTTATTTGTTCTATGGTCTCTGTCAATTTTCGTGATTCGTGAGCATTGTGATCGGAAGGACTACTTTTATTTGGGTAATCTAATGTTTATGGATTCAGTTTGGAGCGTTTAAATTGTCGATTGGCTATTGGCGATATTCCGTATTAGGTAATTAGAAAAGGATATCCCGAAGATAACAAGATGCTAGACTTATGGTTTTGTCTGAGAGTATTTATTCGTCGAAATGGTGTCGAAGAAAAGGGCGGTCCGAGTCGTAGATCACTTTTCGGAAAGCAATCTCGATATTTAATCGTTTGAATTTTTACAGGCATCGTCTAACAGAAACAGTTTTCCTCGCCAGTGCGACCTCAGGATGGCGCACAGGCGGCGCGCTCACGAGCCGCGTCGGCCTCAAGACTACGAGGAGTACCGCGACTCGCCCGGCCGCTTCGGCGACGGCCATCGCGATAGGGACGATTATTACGACGACAGGAGGAAGCGCTTCGACGATAGGGACGAAAGACTCGAGGACAGGGGCGAGAGGCGCGAGGGATTCGAGGGGCCCGAGGGCGAGAGGAGGGAGTGGGAGAGGGACGGGGACTGCGGCGAGTGGGACGGCAGCGACGAGGCGCGCAGGCGCGAGAGACAGCGCCCGCGGCGGCCCCGCGAGGGCTGGGAGCGCGAGGACTACAAGGACAGGGAGTGGAGGCGCAGCCCCCTCCGCGAGCGCGGCCGGCGGCGCTGGCGGGACTCCTCCGCCGAGCGATCCCCGGGCGCCTCCTCCTTCACGGAGGCCAACCAGGAGCAGGGCGAGTGGAACTGCCAGTGCGGGGCGCTCAACTACAAGCGGCGCTCCGTGTGCTACAGGCCCTACTGCCACGCCAAGCGCAGTGACGCCGCTCCCGGAGTCGCTTCGGAGATGCCCGCCGCGCCCCCCCTGACGCAGTGCCCCCGCCAGCCTGCCGCGCCCACGCCGCCCAAGCAGAGCTACTCGCTGGAGGACGTGCCGCGGCTGGCGGCCTACAGCGCGCAGCTGTACGCCTCCACGGCGCAGCAGCAGGCCGCCTACCTCAAGTACTACACCCACTACTACACGGAGCAGCTGGCCTCTGCCACAGAGGCGGACAAGGTGAACGCGGCCGCCGCGGTGGCGCAGGCCGCCATCAGCCAGCTGCAGGCGCGGGCCCCCGCCTCCCTGGCGCCCCCCGCCGCGCCCCCCTCGGGTACCGACGGCCGCCTCTACTCCGCGCCCGACACCACCACCTACCTCTATGATGAGACCTCGGGCTTCTACTACGACCCGGGCACCGGCCTCTACTACGACCCTGGCACGCAATATTACTTCAACAATCAGATCAACCAGTACCTCTACTGGGACGTGACCAAGTTTACCTACCTCCTGGCCAGCGCGGCTCAGCCCGGCGCGAGCCAACCCGCGGTCCCTGCGGTTCCTGCCTCGAGCCAATCAGAAACTCCCGCTGAAGACAAGAGCAAGAAACCCGGGGAAAAGCAAGACAAAGTGAAAGTGGCAAAGAAAATTGCCAAGGATATGGAGAGATGGGCTAAGACCTTAAATCAGAAGAAGGAGATGGCCCGAGCCAATGCGATGCCGGAATCTTCTAACCACCTTTCCTCTTCCTCCGTGTCGGCTGATATTGGATTTTCAGTTTTAGAACAGCGCGCCCCGGTGGCCAGCGCCCCCGTCGTGGCCGCCCCCCCCACGCTGGTCCCTTCTTACGGGCCTGCCAGCGACAGCTCGGGGGATGAATCCGAGAGTGTCATCGATTGGACCAAATTAGCCTGTTTGCTGTGCAAGCGTGCCTTTCCGTCGCGAGAAGTCCTCGAGAAACATTCCACAATGTCAGATCTCCATAGACAAAATTTGGAGGCTTTGAAAGGTCAAAAGAAAAGCCACAAGGACCAGTCGTATCGCGACCGCGCGGCCGAAAGGCGGCTGAAGTACGGCGAGGACGACCAGCCCGTGGTCAGAGCGCAGCGACCGGAGCCGGTAGTGTCCAGCGTGCCGCGGGAGATCGGAGAGGAGAACATCGGCAACCGTCTGCTGCAGAAGATGGGGTGGAGCGCAGGGCAGGGCCTGGGCCGGGACGGACAGGGCCGCGTGGGCCCCCTGGAGGCCACCACCACGGGGCTGGGGCGCAAGAAGGGCATCTACACCGCTGGGCCGGGGGAGACCTACAAGGAGTGCGTCAAGAAACTGACCATGGCCCGCTATCAGGACCTCATCGGCACCGAGGGCAATACTTGATATGGTGAGCTTCCTGCAGTTTGGCAACTAATTGGATTTTTGTTTCAGATGCTCGTGGAGTGGGCGCAGAGTGAGCTTGCCTGTGTACTTGTTATGTTGGATATTTCCCTAGCTCGAGCCCTAGCCGTCAACAGTTTCACAGTTTCCTTCAATACCATTTATTGAGAAGACCGTTATTAGATTGAGAGTTTATGCCCGGAAACTTTTATTTTTAGTGATTTCTTTATTCAGTGGTCAGTTGCGGTGATGACATTTTGTATTTCCCTAAAGGGTTCTGTTCCTTTTTCAGCTGCTATCTATTGCCCCCACCTATCAATATAATTTTATTGTTTTATTAAAAATTTGGATACAATAGTCTTCAGCCAGTCTACGAACTACTGCGCCCTGACAAGGACAACGGAAGGGCCTTGGGTGTTGTTTGTTTGATATGATTCTCCGAAGACGCAGCTGGCGTGTCGGTAAGGCGAAAGGGAATGTCCTGCGACCGACGCGCCGTGACTCCGGGCCGCGCATAGCTTGAGCCTCGGCGGGAACAGACGGCTCGCGCCTCGGGCGGGTCTCAAGAGTGAGTTTATTTTGATAAGATTTTGTGATTCCCATTCCAGGTTCCGAGACTTAGCCATGCAAAGTTGATCCAGTCGATGTTGGAGTGACTAAAGAACCTTCTCCAAACCACTTTAGTCTTGCGCGAAGTCTAAACTTATTGAGTTTTCTTGCTTTGACTCAAAGGTGTTTCGACGACCAATACACTGATCTTCCTCCATTCTATTCTATTACAAGTATAAGCTTTATTATGAGAACAAGTGAGCACCGATGTCAGAGTCATGTAGAGCGCCCGTACAGCGTACTAATACAGCTTTGCAATGGCCAATCATGATAGCACCCTCATTCGGGCCTTCATACTGCTGGTACGTATCGAGGACCCTGCTTTTATTATTATTTTTTTTGTTATTATTTTAATACCTAAGTTCATAGCATACGTGTAGTGTTTAATTTTAGATGAATTAAATCATTTCTTTTGCATTGGGTTTTCTGAAAAAAACTTTGAAGATCAAAACAGTAGTAAATAGTTCATTTTAACAAATTTTTTTTAGTGACAAATTCTAAAAAATCTATACTCTACCAATTGCTCCCGAAGCGGGTGAGAACATTTGAATGACTAAATATATCTGAAATATTATGCTAAGAGACCCTGACAAGTCTAGTTTGTTTCTTTATTTATTTCGTGTCTATCTATTGGGTGGGTTCATAGTTTTATAACATTTTAATTCTATTTGAAACTAAAAGCATTAAGACTGAAGTTTATTATTTGGAGACTAAATAATGTATTTCGAACTTATACAATTGTGTGTAACGTATATTCCCTTACCTATGTGTGTGGTTCGGGGTTAAATGTTTTGCGAGTACTGAGGTTGATAGTTAAACATTCTTTTCTCGTGGTCTAGGGAGATAGAATGCTGAACTCCTAATCAAGGAGGCGTGGGTTTGATGATCTAAATACAGATAAACCTTTTTAGTTATTTTATTTATTAACAATATAATAAGCCTGAGTTTAGAAGGAACATTCTCAAAGAAAATTTCAAGAAGGATCTTTGTGATTTGTGGTATTGGACAAACATTTCTACCGTGCGACTCCCAAACATGGAATAGTCCTAGAGTCTTCTGTTTGATGTGCTGATGAGGTGATAGTCTACGCTTTCAATGGAGAGACTCGTCTTCCGTTCTTCAATTCAACAATAGTTCCAATAATGCCACTACCCCAGAAGTGATGGAAAATATGTGGTGGAGAATTGATGTTAGGGAAATGCTTGATTAATGCAAGATGCTTCAGTAGTGATCTTTTAAAAGATAAATCTTTATAGACTTTTGTGCTGTCTTACCAATTGATAAGGTATTATTAATTTTAAAACAACGCACAGATGTATCGCATCTACGTAGCCTGAACATTGGCAATCTGAATCAGGTCAAACCTAACTTGACGTGTTCACGTGTACATTGTATATATCCACAAATAGCTAAAGGACACAGTAATTATCATTATATTCATACAAAAGACCATTGCTAACATTAATGATTGCGTACTCGGCCAAATCACTTTATTTGTAAAGCTTTACGTACCCCAAGACTTACTAGGTTCTAACTCTGCACTCGGATTAGTTCTAGTTAAATTCTCTTTTGTATTTTAAGTCTTCCTTACACTTGTTTCCATGCAATTCTTCATTATTATAGTATATATATGTTACATTCAGCATATTAGAGTTAAATGATTGCATTCTACAATTATTTGTATCGACTTTTTCCAACCATAACTGAATATTTTATGACGTTTGGAGAGTCACCATAATCTGGAGCAGATAGCTACTAAACAAATACTCAAAATCCCTCTAGCGCTATAGTTTCCATTTTTACAATTCTCTCAAATTTACATTCTTACAATTAAGTGAATCATTTTAATATCCATGAATTTTAGAGGGATGCATTAGTTAGTGTCAATTGTTTACTTACAATCATTATGTTTTATTTCTAAATATGTTTGTTATCTGTGAATATTGTACTGCGAGATAAGGAGATTAATTATTGTAAGAGGTGGAAGAAGACTGTTCCACGTTCATAATTAACAAATACAAACTAACTCTGAAATGCTTGTTTTATTTATTCCCATTATTATTATCAACCAACTGGGTTCACGGAGTGCCATTCACACTAGGGGAGTCTGCTTCGTGGTATGTTGTCACATCTTTCTTTGTGCCACCATTTCCAACTTAAAGGCGGGCCACACTGTTTGAAACAAGCTCTCCACACGTGGAATGCGTGTTAAAACGCGCGTCCGTCCACAAAGTTTGTTGAAGGTCAAACGAATTTTGGTTTCAAACAAGTGTCTACACAGTTTTAAACCGTTGGTGGAGACCGATGTGGAGAGCTTGTTTAAAACAGTGTGGCCCGCCTTTTAGGGGGTGTTCAATGCAGAAAATTTAAAGAATCGTTTTTGTATTGCATATTAAGTACTAAATACTAAGATTTTCTGAAATTCTGAATATTTACAGCTATTTTTGTGACACCGGGACCTATGAATAATAGACGGCAGGCAAACTCCGACTACCTGGGAAGAGCCCACACTGTGAAAACTCTTGTACTCAATAAATCATTAGAAATCGACTTCATGGAAGGTCAAAAATTGTATGATACTGGGATCGCTGATTTAGAAAATGCAAGTATAGTTCACACATTGAATGACTTAGATTGCGCAAAACTAGACTCAAAACTTTGAATGTGATTTTCTAAAACTGACTTTTTTCGATACGGTTGGCATGATATCTCAAGTTCTAATGTACCGATTTACTTGAAATTTTTGCAGAGCTTCTTTAAATATTTGACTACCGGATGACGTAGGGTTTTTGAAATTTTTTCTATTTAAAAGATGGAAAGAGCGAAGTTGGAAGTCAGTATAGCGGACAGGATGAGAAACACCACTAATAGAACCAGAACAGGAGTGTTGGACATCATCGAAAGAGTGGCAGCATTAAAATGGCGCTGGTGATAGTTGGACTTTCTCCTTTGCTGGTGTCCTAAAACTGCAATCCTAAACCCACGAAGTCCTCAACTTGGATGGAGGGACTACATTAAAGATTACGACGTGGATGCGTGTTGCCAGACATGGAAGCCGATGGAGGAGGCCTGCGTCCAGGAGTGGACGGATATGGGCTGATGATTTCATTTCATTTATTTATTTAAATGATGATGAACACCTAAAATTCAGGTGTCTAGACTAGAATACCCCCTTTAAGTGAGAGAAAAGGGGCAAAGACAAAGAAAGAATAATTAATACAAATAAAAATATGTTTTCTAGTAATTTTGTTTGAATATATTTTAATAAGTTTTTTGAATTTGCAAATTATCTTACTGAAAAGGATCACAGCAGTGTTGAAATTTTACATGTTAATTATATTTTAGTAATATAACAATACTAAACCTACCTTGGACTTGGATCTTCTGGCTTACAGAGGTTCAGCTCATGTGGCTATTCCTCTTACGTCTGATGGGAACATTGTTGGAAGGTGATTTGGTGGGTTGTTAGTTTATGCAGGGGCATGATTTGTGTGACCCGGAGTGTTCCTCTGAAGGAGGATCGATTTAGGGCGCTTGTGGCGGCTGGAGGTGTTTGGGTTCTAATTTGAGAGGTCGTTTATTGTGGGGTTTAGGATGTGAAGGGAGTCCTTTGTAAAAACATTCGGCATGTTTCAGAATGAATTCATCTATCATCGGGATTCCCGATTCTAGGTGCAGTTGTGTGATCCTGGTCCATGAAGGTGCACTAAGTGATAAACACATAGCCTTATTTTGCAGGATTTGGAGTTTTCGTATGTGATTCGAAGCTGCATAGCCCCAGATTGGGGCTGCATAAGTGAAGATCGGCCTTATAACTGTTTTGTATATCAGGAGTTTTACCAACACTGGTCAATTTGACTGTTTTCAAACTTTTATACAATTAAACATTATCACACCGCCACCAAACTTGCTGTACCCTCCTAAAATGTGGATGCACTGTAATTTTTAATATTTACTTCTGATTTTATTTATTACTTTTCAATTTTGTAACCCGTCTTACAATTTTGTAACATAGATGAAGAGAAAGCGTTGAGGACAAAATAGAAGAAGAATATTGTCAAGTTTTAAATGTGAGGGCGATGTAGAGAATCAACTTATTGATACGGCTTCTGATGGAACAATTTGGAAAGACAAGAAAAGACAAAGCTACAAAATAGTTTTAGGGAAATCTCCGGTCCGACAGGATATGCTAAAAGATATATTATGAAAGAAAAAGTAAATACTGCATTTTCTCTTGTCTTTAATCGCCGAATTATGAAACACATAATAGCGTGTATAGAAGCTGAAGTATTTAGAATGCTGAGGACTACGTACAAACTAAATGCAACAAAATTAGATCCTTTCATTGCTTTGCTATATGCTTGTGGCGCACATGAAACAAAAAAAAAACAATATGGGCTCGAGGAATAAGTTCGTAGCGTTTTATGTTTGAAGGCGGTCGCCAAACAAGTCGTGAATTGGCCAAACAAATGAACTTTGGTCAGAAGACAATTCTCAATCATCTTTATTCAACGGGATTATCTGAAAAATTGGGAGCCTGGGTGCCCCACGAGCTGGCCGAGACAAACAAAGAAAGTCACCTGCAAATTACTTGAATCGTCGCAGGAGATGAGAAATGGTGCCTTTACGTCAATGTGAAACAAAGAAAAGAGTGGGTGGCTCCAAGAAATACGCCAAAGCCGAGTATCAAGCAAGATAAATATTATTTGATAAAAACTACAGTATTTTCAAAGAATTATTCAAATTTTAAACTTAATCTCACTTTGTGATATCTCTGGAATGTATGTTATACACATATTATGTCCTCATTACCTCGCCAATGGTTCTTACTATCCTTGTGGTGAGCTGACGCTTGTGTTTGAAAAATGTATGAGGCACATGTTATTGTTAACCCAAGATGAAGCGTTTTGTAATATGTGAAGACAACTTTAGCCCTCTACAGCACTTCTTTTCACTAACCCATCCTTTGTGATTCTATATATTCACTTGTTCCATTTCACCAACTTCATCAACTTACAGGATCTTTAAATGTTCTTTTAGCCCTTAGGATGTAATAAATGCTAACAATGACCATTGTCAAATTCTAATTACTTTCTGTGCGATACTGTATCTGTGGTCAAACCATTTTATGTACATTTTAATTTATTGCTGCTTATAAAAAATGTTCATGAATATGTAGTTGGGCCTGTTTGTTAATTCCTATCACTTTTTTTATTATTCTTTAGCAAGGAAAAAACTTCACAATACTTAGGAATTAAACAATTTTTTAAAATATATATTAAAACATAAAATTGCATACAAAAATGAATAATTAGAAAATAAGAAAAGTGAATAGAATAATATCCGAGAAGACATCAATAATGGTTTTTTATCAATGGAAATATGTAGAAGTCGAGTTTTAGCGTCCATCTATTCTTCGTAGTGAGAGTAGCACAGATCCATTGTTACTTATCAAAATAGTTTCCATGCGAGATCTGTGGGGAGATTGTTCAAGCAATTGGTGAAATTTTTGTTTTGTACTGACCTCACGCCTAGAGTGGTAAATAGGAAAGTACTGTAACCAGGCTATAAATATCCGCTGCATAACTCTTACTCAGAAATTTCATGAACAAGGAAACAAAGCAATACAGTCCAACTTGGTTATTACGAGGAAGATGGGTCCGACTAAATTTACTTGTTATAGGCATTACTCGTTATATCAGAGAACATGTAATGCTGGCAAAAATACTCATCACATGAAGACATGAAATGTCTGTTTCCTCGATACATCTGAGATCCCGCTTTTTCCGTGATCGCAATAACTGAGTTCAACTGTATTATTTCCTTTGAACACTTTCAAACATTTAAGATTAAATGTAAAATAAGGATAGATTTCTTTTAAAATTTAAGTAGTTATACTGATGATAAATGATTCATACACTTATTGAAAAACATTAAAATAAAATCAACAACAACAAACCAACACGCTGTTTCCCCGAAGGGTAGGCAGAGAGAATAGACAGTCACACTACTCTATACTGATACATAAGTGAGTCAAACACACAAGTCAATTCTTCTGGCTTGTAACATGACCGATCTTTAATATTGGATGCCATGTTTTCCTCAGTTTTCCTCGACTCTATACTCTATCCACATCGTTAACGTATACTTTCTTAACCATTCTTTCTTCATCCATGCGTTGTATGTTCAAACCAACTCATCTTAGCACCAGTACTTATTCCTTTAAATTATTTCATACACTTGTCCATATACATATTGAACAACCTTGGAGACACCACGCGTCCTGTTTAACACCCTTTGTGAAATCAGCCTGTATCAGTTTTGTGCCCACTCTGTATTCAAACAAGATTAACCACAGTTTTTCTCTATTCACTCAATCATACATTTTTTGCAAGTTGACAAATGCACAGAAAAATTTACATCTTTTGGCCATAAACTTCAATGCGAGTGTTCCAAGTGCATAAATCTGATCCGTGTACATCCCACACTCTGTCAGTCATCATCTCGTTAACTCTTTCAATTAAAAATCAACCAGAGTATTAAAATGGCTCTTAAGACTATAAAATAAATGATACATGAAAACCACTTGTAGATTTCCACTGTTAATCTTTAAAACTATGTTTTTAAAAGTATTCTGCATCGTGTTGAACATGAAAAGCATTCAAGAAATTAATTCATTCCATTTCAGATGATTAATAATTATTTATTGTTTCTTGAACATTGACGTAAAACAACATACATATTAAATAATTAATACAAATGAGAGCGCGTTTTTGATGCTGATTTATTAATATCATTTAGTATTCTTTAACTAGGTAAGCATTGTAGACATAAGTTCAAATAACATTCTTTCTTTACTTCCGGGTAATAATTTACAATATTTTGAGGTTTCACATCTTAATATTCGATGTATTAAGCCAGATCAATTTCTTAATTACCATAACTCCATGAACTCCAGTATATAAACACCACCACGTTTTATACTCACTATATTGGATAATGCGTCAGCAAGGTAAACCATGTCATTCTTATAAAAACATCTATAAAACAGTCATCTTCATTTGCATTAATTATTCATATTTATCTCTATTATAGGGCGAGTACAATTCAGCTTATTTTAAAGGAAACAAAGTAATTTGAATTGCATGCGCGGCTCTACACCAAGAATCACATACATCCAGAACAGGTACTAAACATACACTGGGTGATCCTTTGAAATGTTTTTTTAAATGGAAGAAGCAATCCACTAATACCACGCATACTTGAAATGAAAATCAGCAGGAAAGATGAGGAGTCGCCAACGCCGATCTAAACGTGGATTGTTGAATAATGTTCCAAGTATACAGATTTTCATTCAAAAGACACAAATAAGTGCTTCGGTAGTTTTTTGGAATAAAAATCTGTGTACTAATCTAACATGTGTTGGGAGAATGCGAATTTAATGAATTGATTGAATAAATAATAGTTTGAAGAGGGGTAAATTAGAAGTACATTCCCTCGGATTGGGGTTCTACAGGTAAAAGTAAACATTTGTGACACAGACAACATTTAAACACACGGCGTTTCATTTAACACTTAAAATACTTAAATACATTGTGATTTCAGTACCTTTGAGGTTATAAGTCTTGTTATATGACTTAGAAATACAGTAATAATATTTAAAAAACATCACATTTATAGAAGCATTTGATCGATTTCAGACTGAATATTATCTCTAGCAATGTCTTCGAATCTCTCACGGAAGACTTCAGTAGAAAATATGTTCGGAATCAGAAGCAATGTTTGCAAAACCTGCGGACAAGGAGACAAATCAAGAAACATTCATTAATATTAATTATGTCATTACAAGCACACACAATGTTCATGTACATATTATATTAGTATTTTCTTCCAATTTTGTTTAAAAAAAAGTATCATCAGGCATAAATAAATATATATCATATCTAAATAATCCATTTTTCAATAAATCATCCTTTTATGAATAATATTATAAACAGTATATATATTTTTGATGTAAATAGTATAAATAGATGAAGTCCACTAAATATGAATATTGAGGTTGTATGACCTTAAGTCTGAGGCTCCGATAGAGGTGCACGGGCTGCTGGGCATACTCCATCTCCACGTCAGCGATGTACTGGACATACTCTGCAGGAGGCAGGCCCAGCGGGGCTAGCTCCAGGTCCTGGAAGTAGGCCCCCGCTCCGCAGCCTCCCGCCCCCCCGCAGCCCCCTAGACCTTCCCGGCCTGCACCCAGCAAGCCCACCACGGATGATATTAACCCCTCCTGAAATCACCATTATACTTTATTCAAAATGAGAAGAAACAAACAGATGTTTAGATTATTAAGGAAGAACGCTCCCGTAGTTTTAATTACATGAAGAAATAAATAATGCATAAAACGGTACATTAAAAAAAACACTTCTGCCCTGCCCAATGTTCGTCACCGAAAGATGAAAGCTGGACAAAGAGACCCAGAAGAGGACGGTCTATCTCTACGACTTTCCGGCTATCCTAAGATTTCAAAACTTAGGAATGACATTCTAGGAGATGGCTACCAGCATCATTAATAAATTAAGGACATTAAATAAATGAAATAACTCCCCACAGTTTTAAACTGCATTAAGTGTACATAATTGTTCTTATGGTACATAATAAACATATTTTCAAACAGCTTACATTCTCCCCATAGACATACCTCAAATGTTCTAGCTAAGGTTTTCCATGGTTTCTTCAGCTGTAAAACAAATGTTGGAACATATATATGATAGATAGCCCATGGACCACGGAGCTTCAAATCAAATCAGTTTATTTACTAAAAAGACATTACAAATAGCATAAATGTTTAAGGCATCTATTGAGTACAGTAAAATATTATACACATACAACATAATACCAGGAACGCATTAGAGATGGTTCGACATTAGGAAGACAAGATCTCCGAGGAGACCGCGTTCAGCAGGCTAATTGCTCTTCCCACCGGTGTCACCAGAGGCAGAATGGTTCTGGCGGCCGGTAGGTAAAACAATCTGTGCTGTCGCTGTTGGAGATATCTATCAGGGACAAAAATACCAACACCCTCCAGCACGGCTGAGTTCTCGAAATATCCCCTGATTATTCTAAAGAAATGGGTTATGAGATGCCCATCTCTTCGAAGCTGTAGAGAATTGGTTCCGAGCATTCCCAAAAGAAATGCCGTGGGATAGAGTCACGGATAACTACCATGCTCCCTCATGTAGATACCTCAGACATTTTTTCTGAACCCTCTCCAGCATAACGGAATATCTCGCCTCGTGAGGAATCCATGATTAAGGCAGCTCATTTTCAGCTAGTAAATTTGCAATAAAAAATAAATTTTATAATAATTATTGATATTCATGATTTAAATAAGTACCAGCATGGATAATAATATATTATAGAAACTAAAACAACAGGAATAATAAATAGGAAACAAAAAAATATCAATGAAAACAAAAAATTGAGTTCTAGTTCCAGCCCTTATGTACTGAAGCGAAGCATGGAACTGGCAGAATAAATGCTATAGAGATTTTTTTATTTAAAAAAACCCAATTGGGTTATACGGATACATTTTTAGATCTTACTTGTAACTACATTATGTTTCAGGTATATTTTAAATTGGTTTCTGGCAAAACTCCTCGTGTCTTTTAGTAGGTCATTGTAGATGAGATCCCTTAGACGTATGTGTGGACACACGATGTGCAACAGAGTTTTAAACACCGATTTTGGAAGGAATGTACGAGTAGAATGGAAGAAAGTATTGTGAACAAAATATGAAAGGATCACTGTGCTGGTTTGATCACATGGAACGCATGAATGAAGAAAGAATGGTTAAGAAAGTATACGTCAACGCTGTGAATGGAGTACGGAGTCAAGGAAGACCGAGGAAAATATGGCATAACCAAATCAATCAAATTTTAAAGGTCAGCCACGTTAAAAGTCAGAAGAATTGACGTACGTGTATGACTCATTGTATGCATGTGAGGGATCTAGAGAGGCGTGTTAGGATAGAGTAGTGTAGCGGTCCATTCTCTATACCTACCCTTTCGGGGCAACGACACAATGGTTTGTTGTTGTAGGAACTAACGAAGGAAATAAAAAGAAGAGTAGAATAACATTGTCCTGATGATTCAAATGATAAACAATGCCATGTTTGAAATAACTTATTAAGACAAAATAGAGTTAAAACACTATAAAGCACACAGATAAAAATAACGAGTAGAATTTAAAATTTAGATTAATCTGTAAAACAAACGCACTGCATATTCTATTTATAGATATTGTAGAAGGCAAAAATAGAGCGGAGAAAACGAGGCCCTTTCTCACTTCAGGCATTCAAGAGCAGGGTTAACGCTGGTAATCCAGATTGTTTCAACTTACGTGATCTATGCCAGCCTCTTTGAAGAACTCTTTTATGTGTTCCACATTCTTGTCTGTACACCCACCGTACACGTTGGTATCATATTCGAAATGTTGAAAAAATATTGCTAAAATGAAGGCACTTCTTTCAGTGATATTATCTTTAATCATCTCGTCGTAAACCTTGAACTTGTGCGCCAAGCACTCCATATTGTGGTAAATTCTGGAGCTGTCCGAATACTGCGTTCGAATCTTGTCCCACCACTGCGCGGATATCTCCCTGGGAACGGCCAACCCGTCTAGAACTTCGTTCCAGATATTCTCCATCCTGGTCTTAGTCGAAATCGCGGGATAACTTATTTTGACAGGACGCGACCCCTACGAAAGACAACTATCGATTTTCTGATGTGTCAAAACCAAAAACAGGGTTGAAAGTTGAAAGGTCAAACCATGTTTTTCACTGCACTTCAATAAATCATTTGTTAGTAGCTAGTCTTTGAATTTTGAATGCGAATCAATCATTTTTAGATTTTTAATAAATGAGATATTTATAACGAACAATCGTCGGTTTTTATTTTCAAATATAAATCCGAGATTTTTTGAATTTTGTAACATTATAATAAATATTCACGCGGCAACGCACGGTGTTTACGAATTTGGTTCAAGCCTTGGATAAAATATGAAAATGGTTTGTTTCTTCGCTAAACGGTTTTCACATTTTTTTTGCAGACTTCTCTTTAGGAATTTAGAATATTCGTGACAATCGTGAAACGGGATGATGATCATGAGTGTGGTATTTTCATATTTTATTTATTTATTATTCTAAATCATTTGCCATTTAATAATCTAATATAAAAATACCTCATCTATCATTATTTTTATTATAACATAATTATTAAACATTATAAATAAAAGTATTTTTTTGTCGCCCAAACAACGTGTTCGATCATTTTTGTGCGTGACGTCACAACATAAATTTTTGACACTAACTTGTCTGTCATGTTTTTATTTCGATCGTCAATATTAAAAACCACTACCCAACAAATCATAATCATTTCATAATTGAGATTTATTTAACATTAATTTATTTAAAAAAATTTAAACATGAATTTTACGACACGGCGGTAACTTATTTGCAAGCTGTAAACAATATTATATTTAAATATATTTTAGAAAGCTTTTGGATATTGAGAATAATGATCGTAATGAAAAAATAAAATAGGAAAATAAAAAAAACTTGCTAAGGCATCATCAAATCTTAACGATATACGAGTATTTATTGATAATTCGTAAGGCGAAATATCTCATTTCCAATGGTGCAGTTGAAGATGTCATAGCAAACAGAACTTTATCTAAAAAAGGTAAGATGGCAGTGCAATTGTACTCTTGCAAAATAAAGGATGAAAAGTATAATAAATGCAATACAAATGAGATTACTGAGAAGAATGTGTTGGTAATCTGTATATGATATAGTGTCAAATGATTGTGACAAAACTATAAGAAGTAAAAGTGTAATGCCCAACGTAATTAAAAGGCCATTGAGATAGTTTGGAAATAATAAATATATAAAGAATAACAAAAAAGTACATATAATATTAACAATGTAAACGGGTCAAGAAAAATAGGAAGACAAAGAAAACGTGGCACGATCAAATCGATAAAATATAAAATATCGGCCACGTGAAGAGTCGGAGAAATCGACGTGCGTGCATGATACGATGTATGAATGTTGAAGAATCGAGAGAGAAGTATTCAATGAAAGAAGAGTGAAGTGGTCCGTTATTTCTACCTACCCCTTCGGCGACACAGCGTGTTGGGTGGTTGGTTTAGAAAACAGACGTTTTCTCTCTTTTCTAATCTACATCTTACAAAGTCTACAACTTCTTGACTAGACATCGAATTCCATGTTCCATTACAGGCTAATAATACGATGAATCCATCTGTTGCTGAATCGATTGTTGGCGTTTTACCATCGAAAGGTGCGATGATCATTTGTTCTTTGGGGCCGAGTTGCTTGTTTTGTTTACAGCCAAGATCTCCGATAACTCTGAAAAGTTTAAGTCCCCCATCGAGCAAGAAACTAAATCAAGAAACAATGAATAAGTATTCGGCGCTCTCTGCCATCCTACGGTCAACACCTTCGACTCAGGCCACGATCGTTCAGATGTTGGGGTTGAGGGTGGGATGCTTGGTATGCGAGTACGTCCACTGCCTCATAATAATGATTGTACAGTTTAGAATGATCGGATCGTGCCGTCGCCTGAAACATTTTTCGTAAAGTCACGAAAATTTTAATAAAATAATTATAATTGAGAGACAGTGACGCGCGCCCCGCGGGACCGCTCGTCACGTTTTGTATTTTCATAAAATTATTTGAGTCAGATTTATAGAGTCAAATCAATTTACAACTCCCAAATGGCTTCTCGCCGAGGAAAATATTTTACAAAAAGAAACAACGTCACCCGAGCAGGGCTGCTATGTACAATGAAATTAAGTGACTTCTATGCTGGAGAGGTGAGATGGGTTGCGCAATCCATCGGAAAAAAACAATGTGGCGCACTAATGTAACCTACGCACATAAGAAGTTTTACTTTTGCGTAACACAACAAAAAATAAAACTTTCAATGTTGTAACATAAGTTGTGTTACTGATATATTTTCACTATAAAATGTGGAAAAAATGATGAAAACAAAAAAAAAATTATGCAAATTTCTTTATTATTGTGTATTTAGTGTGCTTCCACTTGTGTTTATGTTCAACCGGTTTCGGCAGCTTGCTGCCATCGTCTGGTCTCCGATCAGTCATCCAGACGATGGCAGCAAGCTGCCGAAACCGGTCGTACAAAAACACAAGTGGAAGCCCACTAAATACATAATAATAATGAAATTTTGTATATATATATATTTTTGTTTTCATTATTTGAAATGAACTTCTACCAAGAAATTTCAATTAAAAACATTAATTATTGAAAGAAAAAACAATTAATTATTTATCATTAATGGCTAACTTCATTCTTTAACTTCCAAAAATGGGATTTGTAATACTCATATTCGAATTATTGTACTAATGTATTTGGTACAGGTTCAATCTGCTCATTAATTTATTTTACAAATAAAATTTCTTAAAATATTCGAAATTACCCACTAAAATGTGACAGTTCGTTATTGTATCGACTAACCTTATTCATGACATGCTTTCGCAATTCGTGAGTTGGCACGCGTGAAATGTCCGGTCGTTATTTATCATTGATAGCTAACTCCATACATATAGCTAACAACACTCGACCCAGATACAGAAGTGAAATGTAGAATAGAAGTTGCACGTGCTGCATTTAATAAGATGAGACCCTTCTTCTGTGACGATAATTTAAATCTTAAACTTCGACAAAGAATGATAAAAGCTTACATATGGTCAGCTCTATTATACGGAAGTGAAACATGGACTCTAAAAGTGAACGTAATGAATCGGTTAGAAGCATTCGAAATGTGGATACACAGAAGAATGCTTCGTATACCTTGGACCGAAAAGGTCAGTAACGTCGAAGTACTTAGGAGAGCCGGAGCCAAGAGAGAGCTGTTGTCGAATGTCAAAGTGAAAAAGGTCTCATATTTGGGTCACGTGCTGCGTGGAGAAAAGTACCGCCTCCTCCGACTTATATTGGAGGGCAAGATAGAGGGAAGACGGGGAGTTGGCAGAAAACAGATGTCCTGGCTGCGCAACATTAGAGAGTGGACCGGAATGAGGACGGTGGATGACCTGTTTCGGGCAGCGCAGGACAGGGAGGTTTTCGCCGGAGTGATCGCCAACGTCGGGGGGACCTGACACGGCACAGGAAGAAGAAGAAGCTAACTCCATCATGTCGCACTGCCGTAACAGGGTGCGCGCATATCTTAATTTTACCCTCTACTAAACGCACTTAGGCGAGAAAAAATAAAACCATGCATCCCATAATTTAAAATATGCCTTTTTCAGTTAGTACGGTTTTAGTACGAGAAGAACGAACCAGTATATCCTTGACCAGCTGAGCATCAGGGCAGGACTCTCGAGGGTGTGCTCTCAGAGTTTGATAATAAAATATATTATTTTTTAATAACACTTAACAGTGAGTGAGTAGAGGCTGGCTGCCTGATCAAAACACTTTCTATTGCAAGGAATGGGTGGTTAGTTGAGTAGTTAAATATGAGGTACGATTTACCTTCATTTTAACGGCAATTAGAGGCGTGTCCTTGGCTTAATTCAGAATATAAAATGAGGCCAAAAATATTTTTCCTAAAAAATTATAAATTTAAAACGCGTTAATTAAAACAAAAGTGGAATCTTTTAACACGACTAATTCCTCTGCTGTATTCCATCAGAATAAAGCTGGAATTATAAATTGAGCGCCGTCTTTTCACGCTAAGATAATTTTTGCGTTTATGAATATTAAGGGTGTAAAAAATGCAAATGAAATTTCCGCTCTCGCAACTCCTAATGAAGTTAATAATTGCATCTGTCTAACAGTGGAGACCTCAAGGATTTGGTTAAGGCTTTATTCAATTCCACCCCTTCCTGGGAGCTAATTTCAACCCCAGCGGTAATTCGCGGCGCCGAATATGCGGAGCAGGGGTGGAAACACTTTTCTGCGGAATATATAAAGGTAATCTGTCATTCGCCATTAAACATCGAATGGGGTAGATCTGAGGTGGCCTGTCTCTAGCTAGTCTATCTGGTACTTTCAATATTATTTTAATATTAACAACAACAACAAACCATCACGCCGTTTCCCCTCAGGGGTAGGCAGAGAGGATGGACCGCCACACTACTCTATACTGACATACCTCTCTAGCTTCCTCCACATTCATACAGCGAGTCATACACGCACGTCGATTCTTCCGGCTTCTGACATGATCAACGTTTAAAATTTGATTAATTTGGTCATGCCATGTTTTCCTCGGTCTACCTCGACTCCGTACTCCATTTACATCGTTTACGTATACCTTTTTAACCATTCTTACTTCACCCATGCCCTCCATATGTCCGAACCAACGCAGCGATCCTTTCATAATTTTGTTCATAATGCCTTCTTTCGCTCCACATTCCTTTCTAATATCAGCATTTGAGATTCTGTCGTACATCGTTCTACCACGCATACGTCTCAGGGACCTCATCTCTACCGCATTTATTCTGCTCTCATCTTTCTTCTGCTAGTTCCATGCTTCGCTTCCATACATAAGGACCAGAACTCCATTGTGAATGGCCATTATTATTATTATATTGTTTAAAAAAATACCGTGTTATTATTAATGTACGCACGTAAGAAGTTATATTTCTTTGGACAAAAACTTAACCTCAACTTTTAAACACAAGTTTTATCACTGATAAATTTTTATTTTGCACATGCGCGCTAGGTATACCCCTATCAAGTTTACAGACCGGGATTCTACGAGTGAACTTACTCGTAGTCTTTTTCTTCTTCTTCCTTATTGTAGACGTATGTGGTCTGTTCTCCAGAGAGTTGCTCCTCCTGTGAGGTAGATTCCCAGCTGTCCTTCCATCTTTTAGGAGGTCTTCCACGAGGACGAGTCCCATGGGGTTAATTATGCAATGCAATATAGGGGAGTCTGGTGGAGTCCATTCTTTGAACATGACCGTAGGGGAAACTTGCCTAAATCGTACTTGCGCCTAAATCGTACTACGCCATTTAATCCCTCCATATGAGATATACAGCGACACGCGTGACGACGAACGGAACTATTAGTCAGTCATGTTGGATCCTGCAAACAACATCGCTGCGCTGTCACTACTTCGAAAAATAATCAAAAAGTAAGTTTTTTCTTATCTTTCTACTAATATTTAGTCTCATTTGCGTAGGATGTTACGTATTTAACGTAATTTTATTATATTTTTGAGTGATACCGATAAAAACGTAGTTGTTTGGATATTCTATCAGTGTAAATTTTTACGGTGGAAGGCATGTCGTTGGCGTATTGTGACATATTTTTCGTTGTTTTGATATTGCGCCCAATGCGTACCGGCATGTGTATTCATTAATCGTACTGGTACGATTTAGGGATAACAATTTATTAGCCTAAGCTATAAAAGCATAACTGCAGTAAACATATTAGGTATAACTTTCAAATAGTCATAAATTACTACTGCATAGGAATAAATATTACATTTTTTATTTTCTTTTACAATGACAATTATTATTGTTGTAATATCTTGAGTCTTGAGCACAGTAATCATAGATATATCAAGTGGATATAGGGTGACCATGGTTTCAGGATCCAATTTATTAATAATTACAAATTATTTCATTCTTTTTTTAAATATTGGAAATTTTGGTATTACGCTAGTTAATATGAGTGTGTTTTCTTTTTGTTATAGACAAAAATGTCGAAAAGAAAATATTTCCGATGGAACGCATCAAAAATGGAAGAGGCCCTGAATAAATATAACAATCACTGTATGGGTTTTAATGAAGTATGCCGCGTTTTTGATATACCAAAACCTACATTTCGAAGGCATGTCTAAAAGTTGAATGCGCATTTACGGAATGGGCGACCGAACGACTTGACTGCTGCTATGGAAGATGAGTTAGTCAAACATATTTTACAGTTAGAGTCTTGTTTCTTTGGACTAACTATTACCGATCTTCGTCAATTGGCCTTCGATTTGGCCGAAAAGTATGGACTCAAGCACCGTTTTAATACGAACAAAAGGATGGCGGGCTGGAAATGGTATTATAAATTCATTAAAAATCATCTCGAAATATCACTTCGTGCACCAGAGGCAACATCAATGGCACGTTGCAAAGGATTTAACAAGCGGAGAGTTAATGACTTTTTTGATAAGTTTGAGGCAGTATTGGATAAACATAAATTCACTGCCCGACAAATTTTTAATGTCGATGAGACAGGTATAAGCACCGTTCATAAACCACTTAAAATCTTAGCGAAAAAAGGTAAGAGTCAAGTTGGAGCTATCACTAGTGGTGAGCGTGGTGTAAACACAACGTGTGTGTGTTGCATGAGTGCTGCAGGGGAATTTATTCCACCTGTGTTGATATACAAAAGAAAGAGAATGTGCGATAGCCTGAAAAAAGGAGGACCTCCAAACACAGTTTTCACTTGTTCCGATAGTGGATGGATCACAAAAGAACTGTTTTACGACTGGCTCCTGCACTTCATCAAAAGCACCCGGCTTCAAAAAACTGATTCGAAACAGATTCTACTCCTTCTCGACGGGCACGCCACACATACTAAAAACCTCGAAGCCATTTTACTGGCAAGGGAGTACGGGATTGTAATGTTCTGTTTGCCGGCCCATACGACCCACAGACTTCAACCTTTGGACAAATCGTTTTTTAAATCGTTGAAAAACAATTACAATCAAGCTTCTTCTAATTGGATGCGCACTAATCCTGGCAAAGTCATAAAAATTGGTAATATCGCCGAACTTTTGGGGACTTCTTACCCAAAATCAGTATGCATGGAAATTGCAATAAACGGCTTTAGAGCCTGTGGACTTTGGCCTTGTGACAGAACTGTGATAAGAGATGAGGATTATGTTAATTTTGAAGAAAATGAGCCACCGACACTATCTACTAACACTGCCGCGCCAATATCAACCAGCTCGTCTGCTGTACAAACTGTGATCAGCAATCTTTTAGCATCGTCTACTGCTACCAGTATTGAACTTGAACAGAGCTCTTGCCCTGCTCCAGCGATTACCCAAAACCACCCAGAGTCGTCTGGTGCTACTAATATTAGATTTAAACCGTCAACCAGCTCGGTAGCTGCAACGTCTATTGCACAAATTAATTTTATTTTGCCTTCTGCTACCGAAAAAAGACAGTCTCAACCGTCAACCTTGTCTAGTGCATCGCACATATCGCAAATTAGTTCGGCATCAAGAATTACAAGCCCGACAGTTATCAGAAAGGCACTTCAACAGTTGTCACCAATTCCAAATTTAAAAATTGTCCACCCCAAAATCGTTAAAGGAACGTCTGAGACAAAAATTATAACTGGAAGCTTGTATAAAAAACAGCTTGAAGATAATGTAATAAAAACTACTAAAACAATCAAACTAAACATGAAAGCCGAAAAAACCGGAAAACCTAATCAGAAAAGAAAGCTGAAGAACGAAGTCGAGGAAAGAAATAAGAAAGGCAAAACTGATAACGAATGGTTCTGCGGATTATGCAAAGAAATAAGGAAAGAAAGTATGATTCAGTGTACACAGTGTAAAAACTGGGTTCACGATCTATGCGCTGGAATTGACAAAGGCACTATGATGTACTCGTACATGTGTGACATTTGCGATAAAAAGTAGTTTTTTTCTTCTAAGTACGATTAAGGACCACTATGGTACGAATAAGGAACAGTGTTCCATAATCGTACCTTTCGAGTGTATTTTTATTTTATTTTTTATAGCCAAAGGGGTTCATTTTTTTTAATTTTTTTTATTTTTTATATAAAGAATAATAAACAATCGTGACTGAAAAGCTAATTGTGTTTTATTTTAAATGAAAACTGCTTATTGAAAAATAAAAGTCCTTAGGGAGTACGATTAAGGCAAGTTTCCCCTACCAGTTCCTTTTTCGCTGTCTGCTCCATCTTATAATATCCTCAACCTCACATATCTCTCTTATTCTGGTGTTCCTCACGCGATCCCTCAGTGTCTTGCCTGCTATCGTCCTCAGTGTCTTCATTTCGGAAGTCCTCAAAACTTGTTTGGTCCTTACTGTGTCTGCCCTTGCTTCGACGCCATATGTTATTATCGGTCTTACGCATGCTTTATAGATTCTCATCTTACTCGTAGTCAATCAAATTAATTTATTGTTGTTTAGTATTGATGGCCAACTTTATCACGTATATGTTATATGGCGGAGGGCGCTGGCTGTAGATGTCCATGGATCCTAATATGATCCTAATATTCCGGTGCGGCACAGCCCTGGCCCATGGCGGGGCCTGGGAAAGAACCTTACTTTGCATAATTTTAGGTGACAACTTGTTTCGAATTGCTAAGTACCATTTTGCTAAGGTGAAGTCTACGCGGAAATTTTGTTGGTCGTTTTATATCATAGTTTATTTTAATTAAAGCGTACAACGGTACATTCTTTACACACTTATCTTATTTGCCAGCGAGCACTACCTGCTTCGACAATCACTTCCATCTCCCCGAGACACACACACACACACACACACACACACACACACACACACACGACACTTATTCGATCGTACGAGAAGCAGACTAACATAGATGACACAACTCGACGCTTCATGCGTCTATCCTTATTGTATGTAGTTTTCTTTTTTGAGAATTTTAGTGAAACAAAAATCATATTACCAATTTAAAAAAAAATAGGTTCTTCTTCTTCTTTTTCCTCTTTTAATAGATCTGTGGATCTATTTTTATGGCGTCGAGGGCTCCTGGGACACAGACTCCAACTGTCTCGCAATCTCTTCGCAGGTCTTCCGGGTTGGCGAGTTTCCATTGGCACGTTGTTTGCGACTGCTTGGTGGAGTCTATCGTCGCTCATTCGTTCTACGTGGTCGCGCCAGAAGCGTCTTCTTTTCTGCCCCATCTTACAATATCTTCGGTATAAAAAATAGGTTATTAGAATAAAAAGCAGTATTTTCATAAGCTTTCAGAATGATAAAGTGACCTCGTCATGGATCCCTGGGAACCATAGACTAGAGGCTCCATGTGTGGATGGAGAGGGGTTCGTACAATATTATATTAATTGGTTATGCTCTCATGTCAGTATGTGTCATTTTAGATTTTCTTAATTCTCAAATATAATCATACTTAATATTAGCGTCCTCCTTATGTTTTCCGTCGAATGGCCGCTCAATGGCATCCTTCAAACCTTCATACATTGTGATGAAGACGATGCACGATAAAATACAATGAAGGTTAGGACATATTGAATGAATGGATGAGAGAACGATGGTTAAAAGTTATATACAAGCAGTGTGAATTGAAAACATGGCATGACCAAAATAACCAGTTACTGAAATGTAGCCCCATTCGAAGTCAGAAAAATCGACGAGCGTGCATGTTATGATGCATGAATTTAGAGGAAGTTCGAGAGGTATATCAGGACAGAGCAGTGTGGCGTTCCATCCTCTCTGCCTTCCTTTCCAGGGAAACGGGGTGATGGTTAGTAAGTTAGTTAATTACTTTTGACATATTTTTATAATGCTTAAAGTCGCTACAATCTGTCAAACCAAGTGTGTCTTCCATCAAAGGTCTCTTGATACTGGACGATCCATCTCCAAAGAGAAGTACCAGCCCGAGACAATATAATAAACTTGAGCCTCGTGAAATTTCCGTGAAGTAATGCGCCTTAAAATTGAAATAGCGCCTAAATTTGGTCGATTTTTCAGTCGATTTAAAACCACCTCCTCGTGAAACGTTATCGAGGCGAAATAATAATAAAAATATAAAAGCAAAGGTCCAGATGCTATCGCCGTAGCGATGGGCGCCTGGCCTAGCCGCATTTCGAGTTTAACAGACTTCCCGTTTACCGAGACTGCTTACTGCCTAGGTAGATACGAGTATTTCAGTCCGCTGAAAACATTTTAACCGAACGATATTTTTGTACAATACTTTGTCTGAAATCTTAACCTGAAACTTCGACAAAAAATGGTTATACTATGGCTGTGAATTTTGAACCGAATGTAATGAACCGGCTGGAGGCGTTTGAGATATGGATATACCGCAGAATGTTCCGTATACCGTGGACCGATAAGTTCAGTAATGCAGACGTACTACAGAGAGCTGGAGTCAATAGAAAGCTGTTGTCGAGTATGAAGAAAATAAGTTAGAAAGGTCTCATATTAAGGTGAAATGCCAAAGGGAGGAAGATACCACCTTCGACTGATAATCATGGGCAAGATAGAGGAAGGAAGAATTAAAAAAAGTCGCCAGGAATGAGCAGAGTTTGAGAACTTATTCCAAGTGGCGCAGGACAGAGATGCTTTCGCTGCAGTGATCGCCAACGCTGGGGGATCTGACACGGCACTAGGAGAAGAAAAATGATAGGGGAAGAAACATGTCACCCACCTAAAATATTAAAGAACTTCTAGAAGACGAACATTTTCGTCATTATTATTATATATTATTTATGACTTTTGAACGAATTTAAACACATCACGCATCAGAAAATATAAGTTTTATTCGATTAAGAATCGATAAACCTAATCGAAATTGTTTGCCTTGCCATCGCTAAGCTAAAATCATAAAATAAATTTGTTTCGTTAGCCCCGAGACTTCTGTTTCGATTTAAAAAACAATTAAAGGTTGAAAAGATTTGGAGCTATAAAACATTTTCGCTTCAATCAACCAAATTTGTGGGTCGTCTACTTAAATAAATACGCGTATTTTTTATAGATATTTTTTATTTTTCACACATTAAAATGTTAGAAAATTATTTCGTTTTGTGATCAATAAACACGAACTTCCCGTAGTGTTATGTATTATTGCTTTAAATATCAAAACTGTACCACACGAGGCCGCCGTGACCGATGATGGCAGTTCCCATTTCCGCGCGGATATCGATATGTTGGTTAATATTATAGTCCTCGTTTGAGAAGCACAACAGCAACAACAAAACATTTAGCAGTTTCAGTTGGACCACCACACTACTCTATCCTGACATACACCTCTCTAGATTTCCTCCACATTCATACAGCGAGTCATTCACGCACGTCGATTAGTCCGATTTATAACATGACCGACTTTTAAACTTTTATAAATTTGGTTCCATTCAAATCGTTAACATACACTTTCTTAACCTTTCTATGCGCAGTGATTCTTTCAAAATTTTGTTCATAGTGCTTTCTTCCGCTCTATATTCCTTCCTGATGTCTGCATTTGAAATTATGACGTACATCATTTTACATACACACGTCTCTTCTCTACCACATTTATTTTGCCAGTTCCATGGTTCGCTTCCATACCCAAGGGTTGGAACTAGAACTCCATTGTGAACGGCCATTTTTGCTTTCATTGATAAATTCTAGTTTAGAATAACAGTTTTTAAAGTCCCATTCATATTATTACCCGTACTAAGCTTTCTTTCAAGTAAAAAAGTATCCACCGAAATATCAGATTTTAACTGAAAACCGTAAATATTAAAGATTCGGGAGAAAAAATTAAAGAGAGCAGCCATCTCCGGAGACTCCGACAATCACAGATGTGTAATGGACCAGAAGTTCGGGCTTATTCAGATAAGACTTCAATTCAAATATTCCGAGTATGAGGTTTAAAAAGATTGCGAAATTAATGTCTTCGCTCGGTTACCATATATTTTCTTCCAGAGTGTCTCAAGCAATAGTTCAAAATCTACAGAAGGGATTGCTCGTATTAACTCCAATTCTCTAGTAAAATTATTTTTTAAAGAAAAATCAAACATGCCGAAGGTAAGACACGTTCGCAATTTCTACAATATCTAACCTGCTTGTATTTACTATTGATAGTATGTGAAGGCAACCTACCGCATACTACCTTGCATTTTGTATGATCTTTGGTGACAAATCTATACTGCAAAGATGTTCCCGCTGGCTACAAGACACTAAGAAAAGCATCAGAAAGGCACTTTGCGAAGACCATTTATCTTATATTTGAGGATCATTCACTCGCATAAAATATAATAAAAATAAATGTAATAAATATAATATAATAGAATTGTACATTAATTGTATAGACAATTATTTTCATGAAAATGTGTTTTAATTAATTATATATTAAAAATATATTAACTTCTATTACTTAGTTTATATTATTTGAAAGATTTACAAATTAAACAACTGTTATGCAATAATTAATACAAATGAAAACGTCAGTTTTCTAGAAGTTTTATTATATTATATTTTATGGGAATAACATGTTTCGCCCTTCTAAGACATTATCAAATGTGTACTTTACCTATAATATCAAATGTGTACTAAATATATTATACATTTGATAATGCCTTAGAAGGGCAAAACATATCATTCCCATAAAATATAATAAAACTTCTAGAAAACTGACGTTTTCATTTGTATTAATTATTTAATATTGAATGTTGCATCTTTGTTCAAGAAACAATAAATGGGGCATGCAAAAAGAGTGACTCGGTGATGAATGTGTCTAAATCTAAAGTGATGGTTTTCGAGAAAGAAGAATGTATGACGATTTGTGATATAAGTGCGATGGGCGAGAAATTGGAGCAAGTTACTGAATTTACGTATCTGGGAAGCATGTTTACAAGAGACGGAAAAATGGAGAAAGACATCGAAAGGAGGGTTGGTGCTGGGAATAAAATAAATGGCGCACTCAAAGTCATTACTGCAAATAGAAATATATCCACAGAAGCAAAGATGGCAGTACACAATGGAGTTCTAGTGCCAACCCTCATGTATGGAAGTGAAGCTTGGAGCTGGCAAAAGAAGGATGAAAGCAGGATAAACGCCGTAGAAATGAGATCACTAAGAAGAATGTGCGGGAAAACGTTGTATGATAGAATACCGAACGATGAAATTAGAAAGAAATGTAAGGCAGATGACTGCATCATGAATAAAATTAAAAAAGGATCCCTGAGATGGTTCGGACATATGGAACGAATGGATGAGAGTAGAATGGTTAAAAAGTTGTACACAAGCAGCGTGAGTGGGAAAAGAAGCCGAGGACGACCGAGGAAAACATGGCATTACCAAATTAATCAATTACTAAAAGGCGGCCATATTCGAAGTCGGAACAATCGACGTGCGCGCATGGTACGATGTATGAATGTAGAGGAATCCCGAGAGGTATGCCAGGACAGCCCATCCTCTCTGCCTACCCCTCCGGGGAAATGGCGTGATGGTTAGTTAGTTAGTTAGTTGACAATAAATAACTGTTATGCCGTTTTAAATAATAAGAAAGCATCTTACTTACTTCCCATCGCCGTGCGACTCTTGAATTGTTTTAACCCCCTAAAAGTTAATACGATCTCCTCGATCCTTTTGACTAGTCAGATCAGTCAGAAATTATCCGTTAGGCGCTGTTTAGGCCATCTAAGTACTCCTTCTGGTCTTGCGCTTACGGGGTCTTGATTGCTCTAGGCTCTCCGCAATATGTAGCCAATCCACGCTAGACGACCGTTTCTCGTAGTCTATGTCATGTAATATTCTGAAAGCATACAGAATCTCGGATGTTTATCTAGTTTTATCTAAAACCATAAAGAGGTGTCTCTCTACGACAAAGGCCGCGGTGAGAGTCGGAGGGGAAATAACAGAGGGAAGTCATGACCAGCCTGAGACAGAGAGACCTCATTTTCCCTATGCTGTTTAATATCGCTATAGAGAAAGTCATGAAAAGCGTTCTTCAAGTGCAACTCGGCATTATCCTTGGTGTTACTCATAATGATTACTGGTGATGGTACAGATGACTCAATAGAATGAAGTCCATTGCAACTCAGATCCCAGGCCATTTTGTGTTGAACGAAATATATCATACTTGTAAAGCGCGCATTCCTTTTACTTGGCTTCGACTCATCAATATATCAAGCCCGGTGTAATGCTATCGAAGTCACAATTTGTCATTCGTTTTACACCGGGTGAGGAGTTCTACAGCCACCATCAAATTGTGTTATTGATGTCAATACGAAAAATCCCTCGTATAGGAAACAATCATAACTACTTTGATACGAAGCCATTATTTGTTGGTTAAAAATATTTAAAAATAAAATTACACATCCTTTTCACTTAGTTTAAACCACTTTATTTGAGTAAGTAGCGCTAATCGGTTTCACTCAGCAGCGAGCTTCCTCAGGGCTATACACAAACATATTGTGTATAGATCCGAGGAAGCTCTCTACAGAGTGATACCGGTTGGCGCTATTAACTCAAATAAAGCGGGTTGGAGTTAGTGAAAAAGTGTTTAATTTAATTTTTTTTAATAATTACCAATTTATAATAAACTTAATAAGGCGTTAGCACTGTGTTATACCAAAATGAAGATTTCTTGTGAATTATACAAGAGTTTTTCTTCCTCCACATGACATATTTTTTTCTAGACATGTTTCGAAGGTATTAAACTTTCATTGTGGGGAGAACTATTAAATATAAATTATTCCAAAATATTTTAAGCAGATTACAAGAATCGAAGGATATTATAACCCGTGCAAATTAAAATTAGACAAGATATCAGAAATGGAATACTAGTATAACACGAGCGTAAAGGGTAAACTTAATGATAAATTCATTTATATTGAATTCAAATTTTAGGTTTGATCCCACAAACCCTTGGTAAACCTAGTTTTATTTTATTTTTTTCGAAATTCAGTTTATTGTTTTAATAAAAATACATACATTAGCAGAGACATTACAAATGATTTTGATCTCATGTTTCGTGTTTAATCTCTAGAAGATATTTAGTCCTTGATAAAGTTATAACTCTGGCTAGACGGTATCTTCTAGTACCTACTCTTGATAGTTGATAGAAATAGCCCCGAATCAAATAAAATTATCGTTTAATTATTTTAGTTCAGTCAAAACAAGGACGGCTGATTTAGGGGAGAGTGGTTCCCGATGGAGAAAGATGTTTTAATTAACTTTGGGTTTCGAGGAAAAAACAATACTTCATTTCTGGGATTTCGAAGGGATATGGAATTGGATTTTATATAAGGATTCCGATACAATAGCAACATAAATCCTTGTACTGCCGGGAGTTGTTACTTCCTGCCGAGAGACATTTAATGTTAAACAATACCGCGTCATATATATTATATCACTTCCGGTGAAACTTAAATCTATATTGAATACAGAAAAACTTTTTAAATCCACGAAGGTGAAACTTTTTGCGTCAACCTATAATATTTTTATGCAGGTGTTCAGAATTTTTTATTTATTGGAATGATCGGTATATTTTGATAAAATTGTTTATGCTATTTTTGAATTCCCTATTAATAAGTCGATTCTCATTAAATATAAATCGTCATAGAGTCGGATATTTTCATGCGAAGAGCGCGTTTATTTTCGTTTTCAAGTACGAGTATGAACAGCTTCTGTTGGTGTAGCGATTGGATCCGTGCATAATCAGCTTTCTCAGAAACTAGGTCTTTATCACGGTATCGTTATTATATTTGATGCCAACTAGTTACGCTTGGACTCAAGCTACATCAGGGCAGTATAACAACTATAAGTTGTTTTACTGCCCTGATGAAGTTTGGGTCCAAGCGAAACTACTTGGCATCAAATATAATAACCATAACGTGGTTAAATACCAAGTTTTTTTTTGTTTTTTTAAATGTCTAACCACAAAGTGAGTGATTCATATGAAAATTAAAATCTTTATCGTTCAACAACTATCAGTTCTACCGATGTCATCTCTGTCCGCCGCGTAGTTTCGTATCAGAATCACCAGCTCTTGGAGAAGTACATATAGTACTATGATATATACGAGTCCAGAATTCTTCACCACTCACCCCGATCGCTTTTCATCTGGTCGTGTATTGAGAATCTTCCGGGAATTTAGTTTTCTTCCATTCGCTGGAAGAGTCCCAATCATCTAAGACCACGTATTTTTTCGCAGATGCTAAAGTAATATGCATTACGATAATGTGATACGTAACGCTGAATGTTTTTTAGTTAATGCACAAGTAATGATAAACAAATTAAAATATACCCCATTAGTCACGTGTGAATTCTGCATTATCTTTATTTCGCAGATTCCTTAAACAGCTTATATACTTTGTGGATTAAGATAAATGCCCAAAACGCAATATTGCATTGGAATAATAAGTATCGTTTTTTTACGTATACAACAGGTCGCTTGAACTCAATTACTGTATACAATTTGTTTTTTAAGCTGATATATTGATTCTAGTGACATGTGATAGGTAGCTAATCTATCGCCATTTTATTGTCACGAGAATTCTACACCGGAACAAAGACAGTGTGACAATAACACTGCCATCGCCGGAATCGAACCCGGAATCTTCGGTTTGGTAGTCAGAGCAAGAGCTGGTAAGAACCACTCTGCTACAAGGGTCGTCTTATTTTAATGAGGTTAATTGACTACAAATTAATAATGCTATAGATTGAAAAACTTAATATGTGAATAAACATTACAAAACGTTGTTTTATTAACCTTCCACCACAATGGCAATGAGAAGGAATGAAGATATCTACAACGCTTTCTTGCCATTGATATGAAGAATAATATTTATGTACTTTTAATTACTTCATTAGGCAGGAAGATAGGAAGATGTAAAAAATAGCAATTGCGTGGGATGCGGGTTGTTTTTTTAATATGACTCGTGATACACGGTATGAGATTGAATCTCTCTAAGAAAAACTTACGATATAGTTTCTCGGTTTTACCATCTTAATTGTTAATATTGTATAATAGAATGGCTCCTCTAGAGCGGTAGCGGGTCTCGGCCCCCTTCAGCGCTCAGCGCTCACCGCTCGCCGGAGATGCAGGTTCGTTCCGAGTTTATAACTTATTCATGAGTGTCCATTAAGAGTTTTGCATTTTACACGCCACAAAGAGTTTGAGCAAAACGTTCTCAACATCGGCGGCCCCACAGACGGCCCGTGACCTTTTAGCGAGGTGGTACCGGCTGCGGAGTATCAGACAGCGTTGACCTTATTCCTGACACTTGAAACTGCAAACGATTTTCGCTTTTCTTGAATGCTTTTCTTGAATGAAAAAAATATATTTCTCCTGAAACCCTAGGCGCTGGAATCAGGCGCTGGTTCCTCGAGGGCATGTGGGATGTTCAGATTTCGCTAGTCATCAGTCTTCATTTCATTGCAGAATTGCACCGAGCGGAGCTGTCTCTAAGGGTGCCTGTCCACCGGAGCGGAGCGGAGCGAGGGAGTGATGCGGAGCGGAGTTGCGGACTGTGTTATTCCATACGCAGAGCTAAGCCGCGAGTCCACTTCCCCGCTCCACGTCCTCGCTCCGTTTCCCGGTTTTGTATGAATTTTTAAACTAGTTCACAACTCCCTGTCCACTGAAGAGGAGCGGAGATTTTATGCAATTCTATTGGTGGATTTTTACCTGGCTCACCGCTCCGCCACCTAGTTCCGCTCCGGTGGACAGGCACCCTAATACTGGGCATGAGCTGGGTATGTCCTCCATTCGACCAACAATTATTTCAGATCAGGGAATCAATATTAAAATATAAAATATGAGTTCTTTTCTCACATAATTTCATCAAATAACATCTGCGTATTCGTGTATAATAAAAAGCCCTATTCGTATTGTGTATTATTATGTAAATCAACAAATAAATTTAAGTCCGCACACATGTGTAATGTATTTCCGCATTAATGGAGCTCACCGAAAGCTCTCCGGACCAGCACTGGCGGCCGTTAGGTAAGAAACAAGCTCTCAAAGTGCTTTTATCTGCTCCATCTTCATTTTAAATCATTAACAAACTTTACCGGTTTTAGAATAATGATTTATTAGTGAGTGGTTCGTCTTTTGAATATTCTTGCGGCCGCTGTTGTATTATATTATAACAAGCCCGCCCTTTCATTCCCCTCTGGAGATTGGTACTATTTATTCGAGTTATACGTATATACATATTTTTTAAATTTATAGAACGTTTAAAATCTGCGTACTTATTTTATATGCCCGTACAACTCTTGAAGAGTTTTAGCCTCCTTGAAGATTTTATTCCAAGCTTCTCGATACTGCACTGGGAGCAAAATCCCAGCAGTCCCCAGGCAAAACTAAAAGCTATCAAGTTTAGGGTTGATATAGAGTAAATGCGGTGGTGCTGGGACTGCAATCTGCGACCTGTTCCATGAGCTGATGATTATTTCGTGAGTGAGATGATATACCTGAGATGATATGTAATATGGAACGATTTAATTAATAAAGTGAACTTAAACCACTTGAATGTAGGTCATAATTAAGAGAAATTACGATTTTTAGTCGACATAAAAGACAAAAACAATAGAAATCATCACGCCGTTTCTCCGCAAGAGTAGGCAGATAGAATGGATCGCAACACTACTCTATCCTAAAACACTTCTCTAGATTCATACAACGTCGATTTTTCCTCCCTCTAACATTGTATTAATTTTTTCATTCCACGTTTTCCTCCGAATTTCTCGACTACGTACCCAATTCCACCGTTAACGTATACTTTCTTAAATCTTTGGGTTCCCAATCCAAACCAAACCTAGCCAGAATATTATCCATTAAAGGGGCTGTCTAGACCATCCCTAAGGCCTTACTCTGGTCGGTCTTGACTAACACCTGATGATGTCAACATAGGTTGACGAAACAGCTGTCACGTATAATAAAATAAATTGTGATACATAAAATAAAATTATTTAATTTAACAGTTTAAAATGTTAAGGTATCATAGTGTTTCGGCCAAAACAATGGACTATTTAAAATAATACAGATCTTGACATTTGATAATGCCTTAGAAAGGCAAAATATGGTTACCCCATAAATTATAATAAAACTTACAGAAAACAGACTTTTCCAATGGTATTACTTATTTATTAAGGAATTTTACATCATTGCCCAAGAAACAAAAAAAAAAATTGTCAGACGTGGTGGTCGTAGAAAGGACGGAATGGGGAATGTTGTATTACATAAAGCGATCGCTTAACCCAACCAATGACAGGTCATAAGTCCTGTAAACGACCACCATATTCTGTTTAAAAAAAAACAATTTGCATCTTCGTCTCTATTGAGATACAATTTATCCTTAATAGAAATTTGAATTTGAAATTGACTATTCTCGCTCGTGCTACAAAATATAATAGTTTCCTAATTTGCTGCTCTAGATAGACAGTTGAAGGTTGTTGAAGTATTCAAAGTGGAAGCGAGAAAATCATCATCGAATTCAACTAGTTAGTTCAGCCACTGAATCCGTATTCTATAACACTAACTGGAGCCCTGTAGCTGATTTATGACGAATGGTTATTCAATAATCATTCAAATTTGTATTTTTGACTCGTCTGACGTAATCGTCTCCTTCACTTTAGCCTGTCTACTAATCTCTCGGTACGTAAAGCTATACTCCAAACGTTGACATCCGATTCTTGTTTGTTAATAATCTGTTATCCGCAGTTAATGCTTCACGTCACTTCTTTAATCATTATCTTATCTTTGATTACCTCCCAAACATTGTGTAACTTTAATATCTTTATCGATAAACCATACTAAGATAAAGTGAACACAAAATGACGGTCGGCGATGTCAATGTGAGATCACGGGCTGTTTGGCTCTATTTGTTGTTTTTTTTTAAATAAAAGAGCAAAACTTCTCCTGAAAATCTTGAAACTTTTATAATGAAAGTAACGGAGCCGAAACATCATTGTAAAAAAAATAATTTCATCAGCATTAAACGAGGATTGAGTCTGCAAAAAAACAAGCAAAAACGGCATCTCTAAGTTGTAATTGCAGATTAAGAAAAATCGCCGGTAAAATGAAACAAGAGGAAGTGACAAAAATGGTTAAACACTGTTTAAAATATAAAATAATATTTTGAACGTATGTAAACTAAAACATTTTCAGAAAAACAGTAAAAAAATCATCATAATTGTTAATAAATAAAAAATGCTGGTTATTATATTGTAAATATATTATCGTGTCGTCCTATTATCATGTAATATCATTTTGTAATTTTTTCATGAATTAAAACACTGTTTTTTCCACTTTTAACTTTATTTTGTCGACACGTTTCGAAGGTTTTATACCTTCATCATCGGGAGAACGATATATACTCCACACTACATTTTATATCGCCATGATGATGAAAGTGCAAAACCTTAAACATGTCGAGAATAATAAACTCAGTGGAAAAAACTGCAATTAGTATTTTAACAACACTTCTCATCTACATGTTTTGGTTATGACATAACCTTTTTCAATGTACGAAATTTTAAATGTTAAAATTTGTGCATTTAAAAAGGTTATATCATAACCGAAACATGTGTATGAAAAGTGTTAGTAAGTGTTGTAAAAATACTAAGTGCAGTAATATTTATTCAAATATGTATCCACAACACAAAGTGAAGGCGAGAAGAAAAGTGTTTTATTAGTAGTAATGTAATCTGAGCAAAAAAATAATAAGCAATGATGAGAAATTGGAGCAAGTTACCGAATGTATCTATCTGAGAAGACGTCGAACGTAAGGTTAGTGCTGCGAACAAAATAAACGGTACACTCAAAATCATCCCTCTCCCCCCTTAATAGTGATATATCTACTGAAGTTAATATCACAGTGCATAATGGAGTTCTAATGCCAACACTTATGTATATAAGTGAATCTTGGAGTTGGAGTCAAATAACGTATTATAAATATAGCGAGAATGTAAAAAGAATGTTGGAGACCAAGAAAAACATGGTATTTCCAAATTAATAAAAATGTTCTAATATAAAAAAAATATCACTATGTATAATTAACCAAGGAATTTTCATTATATTTGACGCCAATTATTTTAGCTTGCACCCACGCTTCATCGAGTTTTTATGTAGTCCTGATGAAACTCGTGTATGTGTAATTACGATTCCCTGGATTAAATAACAGGTCTTTATTCCATTTGAAAATGTTTAACTGTCACAGTGTATGAATATAGAAGAGGCTTGAGAGTTATGTCAGGATTAAAGTGTTTGGTGTTCCAACCTCTCTTTCTCCCCTCTAGAGAAACAGCGTAACAGTTCGTAAGTATAATATTGTTACTAACATTGAAACATGAACCCGATGAAAACGTTTGTTCGTACAAATTCGTAAAAAATTAAACAGAGGCATGACGACTTTATTCTTAAGGGAGAAAATAGAAGCGTTTTGTTAAAAAAAATAACATTTTGTTTACCCTCTAGTTATTGGGTGCTTAACGGAATAAAAATAAAACTCCAATCTATTTATTTAAATTTGTCAAATAATGTAAGAAGGGATGCTATTCTTTGTAAATACTCTCTCGAATGGCGATGGGATAAAACTTGAGTGTCTCTTTATTAGGTTAGGGCAGCCAATCACCGC
Source organism: Lepidostoma basale (assembly GCA_022606425.2). NCBI lineage: Eukaryota > Metazoa > Arthropoda > Insecta > Trichoptera > Lepidostomatidae > Lepidostoma > Lepidostoma basale. The sequence goes on along the minus strand of JAHDVF020000910.1, from coordinate 158,047 downwards.
CATTGTGCCTTGGTGAGAGGCACTTCCAATGTGAGGCATACCTACTAGATGCCGTACGGCATGAGGCGGCCTAAGGCCATTTTATTTCATGCGGAGTTGAATACCAAAAGGACTCTTCAGCACTGGGAAGGTCTCACGAGGTAGATAGTGAGTTGGTTAAGATGAGTCTCTCATTGACAAGGGACGATCTAGAGGTTGATCAGCGAAGCAGACGACGCTGCGTCCAATTACAACTTCGGGTAAGCGGTGGTTGATACGAGTATGTCAGCAAAATGTTGCACCGTCACGGGAGATGGAACGGAATTATCATCAAAGTAAACACAATATTATCAATTTTCAAATCACAGACTTTCGATCTGTTTTTAATCAAATCTGTTAACTATGACCAAAATATAAATTCCTAAAATATTTCGGATCCTCCTGTGGTGTTTTCCAATTCAAAAATGTATTCAATTTAAATAAAAATAAAAACATCAATTGACATTCAAATTGAAGCAGGAATTCAGGCATTTTAATGAGTCTAGAGCGCGGAGGTTTCACGCCGGAAAATGGACGTTTGGATATTTTTACTTATAAGTCCATGAAGCCGATTTCCAAAAAATAATAACTACGTTGGTATCGGCACTTGATAGCACCTATAGTCTATTTTGAAAAAGTAAAATCAAGGGAAATAATTTTTTTTAAATAAGAGGTAATTCTTATACCCTTATTTGTTAACCCTTAACAATTCGATATGGGCATTGACAAGCAAGAGTAATTGTACTTAGATTCTGCTAAATCTTACAAAATATGTCTTCACTTTCTATAAAGGAGGCAAGTGTTGTATAATCTCAGATGAGTGGCTTTGCAATGTTTCATCTCTTGATGCGTATATTTCGATGCACATTCTTACTTCAGGCAATAACGTTTCGACTCATTATTCCGTATTTTGTTTACTTGCAAACAGTACTATGATCTATAAATAATCTGGTTTACCTCACTTTTGAAGCTGAACGCCCCTCAGCGATTCTGACTTGTTCGATTTAATATAGCACCCGCAATGATCGTCGCTTAATTGTCCCGAAATTTGTTTTAACTGCTTGAATTTCAAGTGTTTTTATTTGAGTTCAAATCGCTAAAGAATCGGCAGTGCGGGGGAAACATTTCGGGATTCGTAGCGCGAGGAGACGGCAGGCTGCCCCCTTCACTGAACAGCTCAACTAAAATAAAAGAAAATGTAAAAGGATTGAGACTTCAATATTTATGTTCTAATTTCCTTTCAAATGTTCCGTCATATATTTTATATGCGAGAAAAGGAAAACATTTGAGGATATACACTATTGAAATAACCGTATACTTTAAATAATAATATCCGCCATTACGAGTGTGTCATGCGTTCAACCGCAGTGTTATGGTTACTACGGGGAGATTAAGGCCATCGCCTATTCCCTAACCTATTTTATAAAACCTGATATATTTCGTTGGACTCGCTTCTACACCCGCATTAGATCTATCTGATAATTAAATAGCCCGAGACGCAACCATCCTCCCTCTCGGGCATTATAATAATATGTTCAGTGATATTTATTCAATATTGTGAAATTCTTCCTTAGCCTCGCCTTCATTTCACAAACTATACTCCCCAATTTTTCCCATCCCGCATTTGTCTCCTCTGCCTCTCCTGTGCTTCCCGCTGTATATACCTGTAGTGCATTTAATTATATTGTATACTGCTTTGGAAATGTTCATGTATTATAATATATATATTGTTTATTTATAGCATCTCAAATGCTGATATTAGTAAGGAATGTAGAGCGGAAGAAGGTATTATGAACAAAATTATGAAAGGATCGCTGCGTTGGTTCGGACATATGGAGCGCATGGGTGAAGAAAGAATGGTTAAAAAAGTATACGTTAACGATGTAAGTGGAGTAAGGAGTCGAGGTAGACCGAGGAAAACATGGCATGACCAAATTAATCAAATATTAAAGGTTGGTCATGTCAGAAGTCGGAAGAATCGAAGTGCGTGTATGACTCGATGTATGAATGTGGAGGAAGCTAGAAAGGTATGTCAGGATAGAGTAGGGTGGCGGTCCATTCTCTCCGCCTACCCCTGTTGTTGTTGTTGTTATTTATTCAATAAAGTATATAGAAGGAAATAGAGTAGATTATATGTGGTCTGGCACCCCCTTGCTGTTGCCGTCTTTAAATGTAAGTCACAGATGGACCAGGGACAGGCCCAGAGAATGCAAGAGCGAGGCTGACGGAAGGGCGCCGCCACACCCCATAACAGCCTCGTGTGTGGCGGGAACTTCTATGTTATTTTAAAAAAAAAGTCCGACACTCAACACTGAAGAAGTCGGTAACTTTTGAAGCAGATGAGACGAGATATAAACACTGTTACAACTTCCACCAATCTTTCTCCTTCCTTTCTTTCCATGTGTCCAGCTCATTTTTGTGAACTTCCGTGATTTAGTTTCCCGCATGTTTAAAAAGTTAGTTGTTCATTTCGCCAAGTAGAAGCTTCGAGATGAAATATGTTTGTAAGGCAAGCATGAATATGTGTTCTTAGTAATATTATTTGTATTTCCTGCAAACATTAGAGATGTATAATAATAAAAATATGGGATTTTCAATACGCGCGTTAATTTCACTGACATTAAAGGAAAATTTACCTTTAAATTCTGTTTTTATAGAACAACCCGAGAAATGTTATTTTTATGCCGGTATAAAAGGAAAATTCCTTTTGATGTTCATTTTTCATCTTTTCGGCACATATTTGGAATAAATTATTTTACATATTCTTTTAAAAACCATCTCGAAGAATATAATATTCCAAACAAAACACATGTTTAAAAACGAAAACACATGTAAAACATACGATATTTAAATTGTGGAAGTCTAGAACGAAGACTTCTAATTTTATCACACAAATGAGCATGCTTTTAACTTATCTGATGTCGGAACTATGCAGCGGCCTCTTCTATCGGTCAGCCTCTACAGGAACAAAACAGAAGAGAAAAGGATTAACGAAACGGGTAGAAGAAAAAAGAATCATGTATGGTGTAACAAAGAGAATAGGATGACAATGGTGGTGGTGTTATGACGGTGACATAACTGTTGATTAATTTCTCCATATGAATCGTCTACAGTGCATTCATGAAGATATTTCAAATTAAGAAAACTGAATAAATTATTTACTAAGCTGAAAACCGAACCGTTATTGCCTTTATGGAAGCAAAGAATGGAACTGCCAAAAGAAGGATGAAAGTAGAATAAATGCAGCAGAAATGAGATCTCTTATACGAATATGTGGAAATTCTGTGTACGCTAGAGTGTCGAATTAAAATATATGAAGTGAATGCAGTGCGAACGCAAGTGTTATGAAAAAAAATGAAAGTAACCTTAATATGCTCTGAACACACGGAAAGAATGAATGAAGAAAGAATAGTAAAAAAATGTGTTTAAAATGCAAATGTACTAGATATAGGAGAAGACTGAGGAAAGCGTGGCACGATCAAAGAAATCAAATAATGAATGTCGGCCACCTTCTTCTTCTTCTTCTTCCTCAGCCTATTCCCGTCCACTCCTGGACAAAGGCCTCCTCCTTTGCTTCCATGTCATCCTGTCCTGTGCAGACTGCACCCAGGTTATTCCGACGTGTCTGTTTAGATCATCCTTCCACCGTAGTTGCGGTCGCCCTGCACTTCTCCGCCGTCCATGGTCTCCAAGTCAGCAGTCCCAGATGAAAATGGACAAGAAGACTGCTGACTTGGAGACGGCCACGTTAGGAGTCGGAAAAATCGACGTGCGCGCATGATACGATGTATGACTGTTGAGGATGCGAGAGAAGTATGTCAGGAAATAAAAGTGTTGTAGTCCATTATTTCTGCCTACCCCTTCGGAGAGACGGCGTTCCATTATGTGGGATTTTGAATATATCTCTGTACCTTGGACTCCGATTAAACCGACGTTTTAAATATCGTTGCAGTTTCCATTTTCAAGGTAGTGTGAGATACACCGACACATCCAAGATCCCGAAGAACATATTACGTTTAATCATAAAAATCGATGCAATTATTATTTTAATTCGTACATTTATTTTGAGCACTTGAATTAATGAATATGGCTTCGGCTGCACATGGCTTTGTCCACTGGCACATGCGAGGCGGACTTCTATGTCATATTACGTCATTGAAACGCCATGATATGACGTCATTTATGGCAACACTAATAAAAATACTAATTTTGATAAACAAATTGTTTCAACCGAGAAAACAAAGGTATTACTAAAAATAAAAAGCAGTTCACCGTCTATCTTTAATATTATCTTCTGTTTACATGCGCAACTTCAAACATTTCATAATCTTGCGAAGGTCAAATGGGTCTTAACGGGTTGAAGCTTCGTTGGTAATGAGGATTGATCTCTCGTGAGTTAATTAGAGTCCTAGCAGGCAAGCCTGTCAAAGTACTAGTGAACGTTTGGGCTGATGGAATGACCAGAGGAGGTTTATAAAGTGGAGTGATGAAAGGACGATAATCGCTCGTGTTGATTCGCTCCACCAAACAGAAAAGTTTCTCAGCATATGGCGCCGATAAGTAAGAATATCTGTGTATTATTCTGATGATAACCAAATTCATATAAACAGTTTAGTGGCGTATAATGCCGAAATATTTCATTTTATGACTTAATATATAATGTAGGTAATGGCAGAGTAACACAAACTTTCGCTGTATAATTCTATAAAACTGGATGGCCCGTAAAAATATAAACCTTAACGACCGCAGGGGAAACATTTTAATGTACCACCCATTAAGTCTTGGAAAATAAATTTCAATGCACCTCAGCAATAAACCCGGCGAAACCCGGTTTTATCTCTGTGGATTATTTTTGATACGTGCGAAAAGGGATAAGTTGGTTTAGAGGAAAGAGGAAGATATCAAGATTAGAGGTGGTAGCTTGTGCTTTGGTTTCTGAGATGATTCCATCAGTAATCGTGTGGATGAAGAAAAACAATTTAAACATACTTTTGAATGTAGAAGTATTGATCACGTCGTATGTCATCCCTCGGAGACACGACCAACCAGCATGCAGTTCTGCTCGCAGGTGAAGAATTCATCGTGACCTACGAAAGATAAAATATATTTGAAATAGTACCAGCTGAATGAGTATTTCATCTCGGATACATTTATCATCGACATCGTGACAGCCCGAGGCGAGCCTTGGTTACTTTAAACTACGCGTACGCCCATATCGATTCTTGTGTGGCGAGGGTTTCTTGCCACTCCATTTCACCCGCCCGCAACAACTAAGGTAACTTCACCCGATATTATGTTTGTAAAAACTGATTAAATATAAACTCGTAGTTAACAGTCAGTATATGTACAAAACGTCAAAATCGCGTATGTGTACAATATATAAATACGATTCGTTAAATCGCAAAATAAGTTTCCATCTCACCGAGCAGCTGAAGTTTAGTAGAAAAGACTACGATAATCTAGCTTCGTCGCAAGGAATCAGGGCTGCCTACAACTGCGTGGCTTAGGTCACGGGACCAACCGTCATAATAGACCTGACCGTTTTGTAAATGCAAGATGTACGAGGCCTGTCTTTCATGGTGCAGCTATTTCAAGGCTTGAATAAAGTTATACTATAATTTTAACTGCATTTGTTTTTAATGTTGACGTCAGCTGTTAGCAATGTCAAAGATTTGACCTTTGTAAAAGTAATTATTTATTATGTATTATAATTTGTTAAAGTAAATATTCGATACTATTGCAACAAAACAAAAGTTACGTGTCAAGCGCGATGATCTCGCGCCTGTTAACTGCGGTAGCCCGCTCGAGGGGGTGGACACTTTTCCGATTATCTTATGCCTTTTCCATGTGCTTCTTCCGTGACGCATTTCTTAGTTTATGACATTTGCGCAGTAAAAGTCAAAGCATGTAGAGACCCTAAGCACAAGCGCACACACTCGCAATCTAATTATAAAGGATTCGGTTAAGTAGGGAGGTGGCTGTGTTAGGCCCCGCCGTCTCCAGAACAAATCTCGCAATCAGAGTTTTCCGGAGCTTTCAGCAGCTTAGATTCTTATCAAAAAGCTAATATGTGCAAGAAAGTCTTCTCTAAGATATGTTTATGTTGCACAACTCACTACATAGATACTAGGAGGAGCGAGTAGATTACGATTTAAGAATATAGACGAAGCTCGAGAGGTATGTCAGGATAGAAAAGTGTGTCGGTCCATCCTTTCTGCGTACCCCTCCGAGAAACGGCTTGGTGGTTAGTTAGTTAGTCATCAGTACTTAATTGAATTGGTTTTTTTTTTTGACAAATGTTATTGCTGAATATTGCATTTTTAAACACTTTGAGACTTACTCGTGCCCAAATGTCATTCTAATTCGTTATTGTTTTTATATTAATTCTAATTATATTTTTCATTTTGACCGATTCATTTTTTTTACATTTTTATTGAAGGACACATAAAATAAAAAAATCGCTCTGATGACGATGTGGTCGAAACGAAACTAACAGATAATCAAATGATTATTAAACATTATATTAAACATTATTAAACATTAAACGAAAGATAATCAAATGATTATTAAACATTAAATTGAGCAATCTTGATATAAAATGATTCTAAAATTGGGCGTAGTTAATGCGATAAGCAGGAAAGTGGAAACTTAGAAACATTTAAACACATTTTATATATTCCACTACAACAAAATGCCAACATTTTAATCTGCCATTTGAAATGATTGTATTCGATATTGTGAAGATTTGCCTAATGCATTCGCCTTGAGCAGGCTCCGCTTCCCGGAACTAGCCGGAAGAGAGCCCGCCTCCCGGGGGACATTACCGGATGCAGTCAAAACACATTATACTCCTGGTAATGAAGATCCGATGGAAAAATGCTGTATTTCTATAAGAGGTTTCCCGTTGGAGACTTCACATCTACAGTTCTTTATTATATTGCACGCTTAATAGAACACTGGCTTAACTCAAAAAGCAAGTTTTGCTCAATCTGACATGAGTCGGTGTTTTAACAAAAACAGTCGAAAAACACGTACGAATGTATAGCGTTAACATTGTGAACGATTATCGTACTACGTATGGATAGCGTTAGCATTGTGAAAAATAGATGGATAGCGTTAACACAAGCCTCTGTCTAATGTTAACTCAATTATGACCTAAACCATAATCGGCCAGTTTACTATTAAGCGTGCGATGTGTAATTTTACGTTATTTTGAAATTTTTTGATCTTTGGAACATTAAAAATAAAATTAATAAAATTTTCTTAATTTTTACAATAAAAAACAGACACCAGAAGATGGCAGAGAGCTGCTGAAACCGATCGAACTATAAAATCAAGTGGGATTAAACAAACCATATATTATAAAGGAATTATTATTTTCATTACTTACTATGAACTTCTACCAAGCAAGACCAAAATAATGACGAATCTGATCCTCGGTGGTGCTGTAGACATTGATAATTAGCGAATAGAAGAAGTCGACAAATTCAAGTATCTCGGCCACAACATCTTACTCTTCAGAGATAATCAAAATGCTGAGCTTCAGGGGAGGATCGGTCTTGCTAATTAACCCATTCATCGCCACATGTTTGTAGAAACAGCGCGCCAATACGCCACGTATTTTTTCCCAAACTATCGAAAAATATCGATCCTTTTTGGTTTGTTAATATTTTAAAATATTCATAGATGTCGTTGTGAGAGAATCGGAATTAATTTTGAAATACATCTTTCGAATATTGCAAAGCGCGCACAGCTGCGCTTATGGCGATCGTCTACGTAGAGCGCACATGTGTGCTTGCGGCGATCGTCGGGTTAACAGTAACATTCCCTAAAATCTAACGCACAATGTATGTACCAATGCAATATGAAGCAGAAACAGTAACCATCACTAAGTCAACCATAAGGAGACTCCGTGTAACATAAATGAACGAAAGGAAAGAAACACGAAAGAGCCACGCTATATTTATGTAAAACTCTCATTACAAATAAGAAATACTGAAATACGTAGAATTTTGGGAGTAACGGTTGTCATAGAAAGGGTGGCTGAACTCAAATGGTCATTTGCGGAACATGATGCCAGATTGGTAGACGAAAGATGTACCAGACAGTTGGCGGAGTGGAGACCCCGCGGGGACAAAATAAATAGAGAGAGGCCACACACGATGGTCTGATGACATTCGAAAAAAATATGGTGACTGGATGCAAAAGGCACAAGACAGGAATTGGTGGAGAAGTATGGGCGAGACCTATGTCCAGCAGCGGGTGTTTAAGTAAGTCTACCAAGATAATTCAATACATTGGAACATTCGTAAATTTTTGCGTGCGGTTCTTTCAGTTTAAAACATAATACAATATATATAATATATAAAAAAACAGTCCTTAAGTATTTTTAAATATGAATAATGAACTCATTACAATTATTTTTATCATAAAATCGTTATAATGAAAGGATCATTAAGATGGTTTGGACATATGTAAAGAATGAATGAAGAAAGAATGGTAAAAAAATTATATGTTAACGATGTAAATGGAACCAGAAATAGAGGAAGACTGAGGAAAACGTAGCACGATCAAATAAATCAAATATTGAATGTCGGCCATGCGAGGAGTCAGAGAAATCGACGCACGTGCATGACACGATGTATGAATGTTGAGGAATCGAGAGAAATATATCAGGAAATTAAAGTGTGGCAGTCCATTCTTTCTGCCTACCCCTTCGGGGAGACGGCGTGATGGTTAGTTAGTTAGTTAGTTAAAATCGTTATATTTTTCTTAAATGTTTTGAAAAACATATACCAAAGTTTTTTTGATCTAAAAGAAAGTTGATTTATTTTATAAATATGCGAACTAAATCAAATTCAAAATCTAAATCAAATTACTGCAGATGTCTCTGAGATCAGGCGGTATAGATATAGGTAATCCTGTTTCAAGTAAGAACATATTATCATCGAGGTTATCATAAATTGTGAAAAATCAAAGAAGTGTAGCGGTTCATTATCTCTGTCTACCCTTCCGAGGAAATGGCGTGATAGTTTGATGTTGTTAAGGGTGCTGTTCTAGACAAGGTGTTAAATTGTTTAAAAAATCTCATTTAATCGATTTCAAAGCAGGTTTATTGTTCAAAATATACTTAAACATTGTTTTGTTAGAACAATGTAACAAGTTGGTGTTTTCCTGCTGAAGAAGTTCCCGAATAATGTTTCTTCCCGCCGAATAATTGTTTTAGATAAGAAAGTTAATTACACGCTCTAGCTCACATTCATGTCAACCTTCGTTCCTATAATAACTTGCTCGTGTGATGATGCGATGTTGTGATATTGTCATCTTCGTTACAACTCATTTGAACCTAACCCTTTACTGAACATACACATGTGAAATATAGTCGCAAAATATACATTGTACCATCTTTTAGATCACCAAATTACTTAGAAATCAGATAACATGCTCTTAATCCCGCTACTTTCTTACAAAGTAAACTTGACGATTTGGTTGCATCATTTGTCAATTACATTCATGGATAAAAAAATTGTTTTATAGTTTATTTTTATTATTTAACAAGCTGATCCGGCGAACTTCGTAGCGCCTCACGTTGTGTTAACTTATTAGTTGAATTAAATGCAGTTATTTATTAAGTTAAACAGAATACTCAAATTACTACTAATTAAGTTCAATAAATGTAAAACTCAAAATGAAAAGTATTTGAATAACATTGTTATGAATGTAATTTACATGGCAGCAAGGGGTTTGCTTTATTGAAGCGAATCAAAATGATACGCATAGAATTGTTGCACTACTTTCTGTTAAACTATTATATTTGCTGGATGGGATGCACTCGGGTCGATTATTTCCGATGTTTTATTAGTTATTTTGCTATTCGGGATGGAGACAAATCCAACAAATCAAAGATCATCAAAATCGGTCCAGCCGTTCATGAGTTATAAATGGTGTAACTAACACGACTTTGTTTAATATATATAGATTACACTAATGAAGGGGTTTTGTGTCCCAAAAAGTGTCTATTGTAATGTTTAATGTTGAATTTTATTTTTATTTTAAATAAAGTTTTGTGTTCCAAAAATATTGTTCGACCATATTTTTTGTTGTTATGTTATCTTATGTATTTACAATTCACCTAAAATGCATTTTTTATTTATTTTCACGATAAAAGTTCCAACTTGGTGAAAGTAAGTGAATAGGTGGCGTGGAAGTCTAGATGATTAGTAATTAGACAGCTTGTGGACACTGATATCACAAGAAGATCTCTAGAAAATACAACGCCGCCTAGAACATCTTGTGTCTTCCATGGAAAGTTTCTCGGAATGATTATAATACAAACTAGAAATGAATAATTACCACAGTGACGGGTTATGCCTCTCGCCAGAGATCGGTACAGCTCGGCACAGCCAGTCCAAAGTGAGGGAACTCATAAAGCAGACGGGGGAAACGTCATCAAATTGTTTTTTGAATGCGCAAACTTTTATTTCAAGAATTCAGTGTTGAGGAATTCCTATAAATTTCAGTGCTGAGGAATTCCTATAAATTCATACATTAAAGGAGTGAAGATCATCTGGATTATTAATTAATTAAAAAACTAACTAACTAACCATCACGCCGTCTCCCCGGAGGGGTAGGCAGAAATAATGGAACGCCACACTGTTCTGCCCTGACATATTATAATTCTCTCAATTCCTCTACATTCATACATCTTGTCATGCAAGCACGTCGATTTCTCCGACTCTTAGCTTTTTTGGATAGGCTTTTGTTTGCGATGACAACTATAACTTTAATTAAATAATACGAATGAAAACGTCTGTTTTATGATATTTTATGAGAATGACATGTTTAACCATTATTTTTTTCATATGGAGTTTTATGTCATTATTCAAAAAACAATAAATGTAACTAAAATTGCAAAAAAGTGTTATTTCTTCCAAGAGTTGAATATAAATGTGATATATATAAAGAGACCGGAGGCATGGAAGATGCCTCCACGTGTAATTTACTATGATTATAACACCGATGCCCTTAGATATGATGACATAGACTGATCCAAACCTTCCACCACAATGGCAAGATAAAGTAAGAGATATGGTCCTTTTAAGAACCATCGCTACAAAACTAGTATGCTATTAACACGACGAAGAAGTAAATAAGCAGTCCTCATTATTCTTCTTTTCCGTAGACCTATGCGGTCTATTCTCCAGAGGGTTGCTCCTACTGTGAGGTGGAACTGGTCCCAACTTTCTTCCTATCTTTCAGGTCTTCCACGAGGACGAGTCCCATGAGACTGATTATGTTTTGCAAGATTGGGGAGTTTGGCATGATCCTACCAGTCCACCCTTCTTTGTCTACTCCATATTATAATATAATAATATCTCTCTTATTCTGGTGTTCTTCACGCGATCTCTTAGTGCCTGCTATCATCCCAGTGTTTTCATCTCGGAAGTCATCAGAACTCGTTTGTTCTTGACTGTGTCTGCTCTTGCTTCAACGCTATATGTTATATTATATATCAACAGATCATTATACTTAAACTCTAAGTATCCATATACGAGTACAGACTATATACATACAACCCCCCTTAACTAATACGAATTAAAATATCTTACTAGCGCAAGTCGTTTATTGGTCGTATGAATGTTTTTATCTCATCGTGTTATTTGTGGCAGGCTCTTTGGCTGGCTTGAATCATTATGAAGGAATATTTAAATACAGTTGCCATAGAACCGAATTCTGTCAAGTCACCTAATGGAGCTTGTCATACCTGAGACTAACTTATCTCGTGAAAAGGTAAACGACAAAGGATTTGCTCCCCGTAGAATGTCTTGACATTTTCATTATCGTTCCGTTTATAATATAATATAAACATTCATAAATCACCAAAGCGATATTCTTTACGCATACGTGCGTTGCTCGTATAGTACGATCGTTGTTAAAGTTTGTATATGCTCTCCGGTTTGTATACAAATTAAAAAGATTTTTTGCCATTTTTGTCATAAACTATTCTGGCGCTGAGACGGTACAAGCATAAAACAAAATAAATAATAACATACGCGGTGCCATACTTAAGACACGTAGAAAGAGGTAAAAATAATTCTCTTCGCTAAGAGCAGTAATCAGGGAAACACGCAGATAGAAACATAGAGAGTGTATCGGCGTGTGACGCCGCTTCCCTGCGAATGTATTATAGAATGGCAACTTCTTGATTCAATAAATAGCAGATTTGGGCAATTGTGATGTGGCGTTTAATTATAATATTATTTTTAATTGTAAAAAGCATTCATAATGAATGTTATATCCTAAACAAACACAATATTCTTGGATGTTCAAGTCACGAGTTTGACTTCGTCCGATAGATCTCTTCTATACGAGGAACATTTGATAGTACACGCATTAAAAGTATGACGATTTACTTAGGAAAATTAATATTGTAACTTGAAATTTCTTGGTAGAAGATTATTTGTAAATAATAAACAAATTTTTTCTTTAAATTAAAAAAAAAGTATTAAGTTTTATTCCACTTGATTTTGGCTTCGATCGGTTTCGGCGGCATCTGAATTGTTCTGGCAGCGGCTGATGAATTGTTCTGGCAGCGGCTGATGAATTGTTCTGGCAGCGGCTGATGAATTGTTCTGGCAGCGAGCTGCAGAAATCGGTCGGAGCTAAAAACCAAGTGAAATAAAATAAAATACATATTATAAAGGAATTCTAGAATCAAAATTATTTTTTCCTTTATTTTCTTATGCTTTAAATATTAAATTTGTGTCAAAATTATCTTTTTTTTGTGTAATGAAAATAATTCATACCTATATCGGTAATGCAAAAATCATTTCAATGAAAATCAGCACGGATTAAGACAAAATAGATCACCTGTAACCGACTTAATAAATCTTTCTCCCTTCGTTAACAAATCACTAGAAAAATGATTACTGTCACTTATACGGACCGTCACACACGGCATTCGGTAAGGTTGATCACGCCATTTTATTACAAAAACTTAACAACTATGGTTTTTCCTACAATCTTTTGGGATTAAAAGCATCTTATTTTATTAACCGAAAACAATATGTAGTGTATAATCATCATAAATCGGATAGCTTCATAGCAATTTCAGGAATCCCTAAGGGTTCAAACCTGGGCCTAATTTTATTTCTTATCAATGATATTGATGATCCAAAGCTATTTACTTAGAGCCACAGAGGATTGTAATTATTCAATTCTCCTAGAAAATGATATTCAGATATTGTTAAAGTGGTCGGATGATAACAATTTACCATTTAGTGTACCTAAGTGATCCGTAATTACATATACTCGCTCTGAAATACTCAGTTATTCCCCTACCAGATGAACAATATTAATTTACAGCGTGTCGGTGATATTAAGGATCTGGGTATCACCATCTCACCATATCATGACACCATAGTGATTCGTCGGCTCTATGAAGCGCTGGTTCACAGTGATTTGGAGTGCTGCTCCATCATTTGGGACCCCAGATATAAAACAGTCATCTTGGAATTAAAAAGGATTCAGAAACGATTTTAGAGATATTTATTACCCGGGGAGTATAACTATTGTACTATCATTTTTTGTACCTATCACTATTATCACAGAAATATTGGATTTCAACAGTCTTAGAACACGTCGAATCATCTTTCCAGGTAAGCGTTTTTAAAAACTGTTATCATGGAGTATTTACAATTTTATGGTAAAGCTTATTCGTTAATACCCCTACGATAAGAACAACAGAGAGATAATTGTCATATTTCTATTCACATAGTTCTATGTATATTTCCGTTGATGTTCTTTTTTTTCACCCTTTACATCTATTTGGCTCGCACTGTAATGCTATATAACTGAATAATTATAATATATAACCAAAATGCCGTTTATTTAAGGATATTGAACATTCTCAAATCTCTAAAGAGGGTTGGCAGTGATGAAGGAAGGGAGATATCGTCGCTACAATGTATTTGGAAATAGAATTCATTATATAATATTTGTACACGTGAATAGAGGTGAGCAGGGTTGTGATCCTGTAGCTGTTTCATCAGGCGGTGTGGAGAGGACTTCAATTAAAATTAATGACTGACAGTTCGCGCAAAATTTCGTAAGATGGAGGTTTCCCTTCAACGGCCGTTAGATTGTCTAATTGCGTTTTCCTGGAGTTTGCAAGTTTGTCGTACTTCCGTACAGAATTGGGCCCACAAATAATATTTATACATCCTTTTTACTAGAGATTTCTAGATGTTTTATCTCGTCTTATCTAGAGATTCATCTCCACTGACACATGGCAAGCCTGCATCGTTACAACGGATTATTATCTGTCTTTAAATGACACAATATGTGAATGATCAAATGCTATGTGTTGTATGTTTTATTGTACGGGTGTGAAACGTGGACCCTGAAAGTTAATTCAATGAAAAATACTGTAATCATTTGAAATGTGGCTCCATCGCCGAATGCTCAGAATTCCCTGGACAGACATGGTTACCAATACCAAAGTCTTGAGGCGAGCTAGAGTTGACAGGGAACTGTTATCAGCTATCAAGGTTCGAAAGATCTCATATCTGGGTCATATACGGCATGGGGAAAAATACCACCTTCTCCAACTGATATTGAAGGAGAAAATTGAGGAACGCCGAGGGCCCGGAAGGAGACAAATGTCCTGGTTGCGAAACGTGAGGGAGTGGATCGGCATCCGAAGTATAGATGAGCTGTTCCGAGCGGCGCAAACAGGGACAGGTTCGTGGAGGTGATCGCCAACGTTGGGGGGACCTGACAGGGCACTTGAAGAAGAAGAATAATTGACACAATCTTTCCATTCCTACCAGCTTTTCTAACGGTTCTCTCAGCCTCACCTTGCTGCCCGTCAATGGGCACCATCGCACTCTAGTTGAGTAATAATGTAATTTGAGTCAGAGTATCATTTGTTTCACGAGAGCATCGGAACTATACCAGAGTGAGTATGACGGGCTTATTATTGACGGGCCATTATCTCCAGCAGGGGAAATTGCTTATTACAAGATCAGGGAGGATTGATCCGGCGGAAGTTTTAATGGGGAATGTTGGCTTTAAATTGAACACAAATAAGCCAAAACCCGAAACAAGAAAGTTGTGTTCTTTGTTTACTTGTTTTGTTCAAGTTATCCAATCCCTAAACGAACATTAGTTTGACCTCTAAATGGGAGGAACAAAAACGACTTTTAGAGGCTTCGTGCGTATAGGATAATTATTTTATTTAATGTACGTCCTGCCAGGCTTCCATTCCTACAATACATTTATGTTCATTCGGGAGAAAGTTACAATACTTCACAACTCTATAAAATTATTTCATAAAAAAATCGGCTATTTCGAATAAAACCACAATCAGAAAAATATTTCCAAACTAAATTACTGGTGTTACGATAGTGTTAACAACATTATAAATATGTATATTTCATAAAAATACTTCATTATTAAAATGGTTTTCTTTGTATTATCCAATGAAATAACTTTTTTGTATTATTTTGTTTATATTAAAGTGAAACAATTTTATTTTTACACCCTTTCGTTGATACAGAAAACCGAGAAGAATAATAAAAACTTTGTGACAATAATATTTTGGAGAGGTGCCTTCTAGAACGAAAAATTATTATTGTCTGTGGCACTCAACGCGTTACGTCAATAATTTTAATATTTACTTGCAAAGAGCGGGAAATCAGTGGTAGACAGTCTTTATACATTAAAAACTATATGAATAATACTTGTACGGTGGTAAACAAACGGAACAATAACGACTAAATATCACAACCTTCCTAGCGATGGGAAGGCAGATATGGTAAATACCACTCACTGAATTTCCTCTCATTTATATTATTAACGTAGATGAGATTCATTATTCGCTTTCCCAGTGAATCAGAGGTTTTTCATTTATTTATATTGTTTGGGGCAAAAGCCTATTTACGTATCTGGGAAGCATGTTTATAAGAGACGGAAAAATGGAGAAAGACATCGAAAGAAGGGTTGGTGCTGGGAATAAAATAAATGGCGCGCTCAAAGTCATTACTGCAATTAGAAATATATCCACCGAAGCAAAGATGGCAGTACACAATGGAGTTCTTGTGCCAACCCTCATGTATGGAGGTGAAGCCTTGCAAAAGAAGGATGGAAGCAGGATAAACGCCGTAGAAACGAGATCACTAAGAAGAATGTGCGGGAAAAAGTTGTATGATAGAATACCGAACGATGTAATAAGAAACAAATATAAGGCAGATGACTGCATCATGGATAAAATTAAAAAAGGATCCCTGAGATGGTTTGGACATATGGAATGAATGGATGAGGATATAATGGTAAAAAAGTTCTACACAAGCAGCGTGAGTGGAAAAAGAAGCCGAGGACGACCGAGGAAAATATGGCATGACCAAATTAATCAATTACTAAAAGGCGGCCACATTCAAAGTCGGAATAATCGACGTGCGTGCATGGTTCGATGTATGAATGTAGAGGAAACCTGAGAGGTATGTCAGAACAGGGCATCGTGGCGATCCATCCTCTCTGCCTACCGAAATGGCGTGATGGTTAGTTAATAGTTGGGGCAAAAGCATTTTAATCTAAATAATAGCTAGCTTCAAATAACTTTTTTTATCTAGATATACTTGAGTTGAATAAAAAATCAAAGATCTTCGAGTCGAAGAGCAAGAGCTCTAAAGGCAATTGTCAAAACACATGTATGGCGCATCCCGATATACGGCTGTGATACATGGTACCGAACCGAAAGATTTAGAAATAGACAGGAGCCCTTTGAGATGTGGTGTTACAGAAGAATATTAGATATAATATTTACTGGAGAGACCACAACACTAATGACGATATTTGAGGGAGACGATTCATTAAACCCACTCTAGAGTGCCAAGCTGATGAGTGTTTCCTGCACGATATAATAAAGGGTACGAGGGCGTCCCCGGTGGGAGTATTTGAAACAGGTGTGCGAGGACATGATACACTCATATGTTAAGCTGAAGAGGGCTGCAGAAGTCGGAGCGCAGTAGAGGACGAGGTGCAAGACTTTGGTGCGAACCAGTCCTTAGGATTGAAGCTGCGAAGAAGAGGTTTCACAAATGTTATATTTTAACAACAGTTTTCAATTTCAGTAAATAACACAAAGCTTCATTATCTTTACCTTTCATATAGCATAATGGTAACATAGAAAATAACTCTTCAATCAAAAATAACAAATTCACGTTTTGTTAAGAATATTCACATTTTCAATTGTTCTAATCAATAAACAAATAAATTCATTTCGCGTTCGAGTTCTAACTCCATCCAATAATATGAGCGAATTAATTTAATTGCTTCTATATACGCCATACTTTGAATTGTTATCACATCAAATCAAATCAGTTCATTAACTCAATAGACATTACAAACAGGAACATGTTTAAGGCATCTATTAAGTACAGGTAAAATATTATAAAAATACAACAAAGTACCAGGAACGCATTAGAGATGGTTCGACATTAGGAAGACAATATACTTTCTAAAGTCAATAGTATTTGCCCCCTGAACGTACTTTCACTAACATGAAAGACGTCAATCTCCGAGGAGACCGCGTTCAGCAGACTAATTGCTCTTCCCACCGGTGTCACCAGAGGCAGCTTGGTTCTGGCGGCCGGTAGGTAAAACAATCTGTGCTGTCGCTGTCGGAGATATCTATCGGGGACAAAAAGACCAACATCCTCCAGTACGGCCAAGTTCTCAAAGTATCCCCTAATTAATCTGAAGAAATGAGTTATTAGATGTCAATCTCTTCGAAGCTGTAAAGAATTGGTTCCGAGCATTCCCAGAAGAAATGCCGTATGATGGTTTACGTATAACATCTGTCAGATCATGTAAACAACAACAATTTCATAATATTTTTATAAATATGTATCTTTACTGAAGAAGGACTGTTTTTCCGAAACTTTTATTTTTAATAAAAGTGTTGTATGTACAAAGTGTATAAAAAAGAAAAACCGAAATAATTTAATTTCGTTTACAAAAATTCTCGCACCAAAGGTTGAGAACTCGTAGACTCCCCCATAATATGTATTAGAGACGTATAAAAAGTACCAAATTTCCAGAGATGAGCCATTCACAGGACAGTTTAGGTTATTTTGTCAACAGAGGCTCCTCTTATAAGCGGCTTATGGGTGATGCTTTTAAATGCTGGCATCAACTCCTCCCATTAAATGTCGATACAGAAAGTAAAAAATAGAAGAAGAGTGGAAGGAAATGTGTTGAGATTAGCATCCAAATGCGACGAGGACCACCCGAGGAGTAGTTACCGCAGCTGAAGGGACTTCGGCGCCGCGCCGCGCCGTTGTGATCTCGGTTTACAGAAATTGGATGGCCTCTCATCATCATATTTCTACACTCCCGATTATTCGTTTAACATAAAATAATGTTTTCACTCTTCTCCACACTTTCTCGCTGAATGAAATCAACCGAAACATCGACTAATGGCTAAATTTCTGGAAAATTCGTTAAACCTAATCCTAACGAAAATAATAAAACCTTTGACGTAGTCAGTGTATCATCAATCAAATATTTCATTTTGCTAAGGCATTTTCAAGTGCCTTAAATAATTCACGTACGTTTGTCAATAATGAAGATAATAAAATAAAAATATTCCTTTATAACATGAACAGTTCAAGTTAATAAATAAGTACTAGTTATCAAAACAATGTGACACATAGAACGAAACTGCATACTTTTTATGGTACTTAGTGCCTATTTTACTTCAACCATTAATATATATTTCGTTTTATTCCAAAAGATTTTTTGTGCCAGAAGATAGCAACGGCCTTAACTGGTAGAAACCAAAAATTAAGTTAAATATATATTAGAAAGAATTATTTTATTGATTTTTAATTATTTTTACTAACAACACTAATACAAAAGATTGCAAAATAAACTTTAAACTAGGGGAGCGCCACGTGAAGAGTCAAAGAAATCGACGTGCGTGCATGACACGAGACTTATGCACCTTCGAGTCACATACAAAAACTCCAAATCCTGCAAAATAAGGCTATCCGTTTATCGCTTGGTGCGCCTTCATGGACCAGGATTACACAACTGCACCTAGAATCGGGAACCCCGATGATAGATGAATTCATTCTGAAACTTGCCGAACGTTTTTACAAAGGACTCTCTAATTATGACCCAAACACTTCCAGCCGCCACAAGCGCCCAAAATCGATTCTCCTTCAGAGGAACACTCCGGGCCACACAAATCATGCCCCCGCATAAACTAACAACCCACCAAATCACCTTCCAACAATGTTCCCATCAGACGTAAGAGGAATAGCCACATGAGCTGAACCTCTGTAAGCCAGAAGATCCAAGTCCAAGTCCAAGCATGACACGATGTATGAATGTTGAAGAAGTGAGAGAATTATAGCTGGAAAGAACAGTGTAACGGTTCATTCTTTCTGCCTACCCCTCCGCGGAGCCGGCGTGATGGTTAGTTAATTAGTCAGCTGATGTTATTATAAAGCAATAAAAGGCTTAAAGAGACCAATTGAAAACGTTTTGTTCCTGTTAAATACATTATTAATTCGATTATTCTCAATTTTTTATTTATTAATTAAAACACTATTTTTTCCACTTTTGAAAGAGAAAAAATCACAAGGGGAAAATCGTGTTTTAATTCATAAAAAAATCGTCTTTATAATCGTCTCACAAGTAACTTTTTTGGAGTAAATTTTCGCTTGGGGCACGGTTTGGCTGGTTCGGCAGGGTTCAGCCATTGCGATGAGCGCTTCCGATTATCATACAGGATCCACTTTTCATCACAGGTAATGATTCGATTCAAAATCCCTTCATTATTGTGCCGGTTGAGTAATGCAACGCAGCAGTCAACGCGCGTTTGTTGATTTGCTTCACTCAATTCGTGAGGTACCCACCTTTCAAGCTTTTTCACCTTCCCAATTTGCTTAAAGTGGATTAAAACAGTTTTATCACTAACACCGCAGCCTGCAGCTAACTCGGACGTGGTTTGCGATGGATCCGCTTCCACAATAGCCTTCAATTCTTCATTATCAACTTTGGTCTCCGGCCGTCCACGGGGCTTGTTCTGCAGGTCGTAATTTCCAGAACGAAAACGTTGGAACCAAAAACGCACTGTGTTTTCTTTTGCGGCACCGTCGCCATACACATCATTAATCCTTCGAGCCGTTTCTGCAGCACTGATGCCACGGTGGAACTCGTACTCGTAAATAACGCGATATTTCAAGTTTTCCATTTGTAAACTGAGTGACGCAAAGAAAAAAAAAATTGAGGAAAAAACAAATGAATTATAATTTTCGAAACACAAATACTTGAGTAAATAGCTGTATAAATTTGAATTTGGAATTCCTAACCAAAGAGAAGATATTTGAGATCAAAGTTACCAGTACGGCAAAACGCCAATTTCATATGTAAGGACCTAATATATTTTTTTTATAAGGATTAATTGTATCTCAATAGAGACGAAGATGTAAATTGTTTTCTGGGAACAGAATATGGTGGTCGAGGCGCTTACAAGACTTATGACCTGTCATTGTTTGGGTTAAGCGATCGCTTTATGTTTAACAATATTCCCCATTCCGCCCTTCTTACGACCACCAGATCTGACAATTTTTTGGAAGATGTATATATGCTTGAATGCTGCGCAGCACTTCACATTTTTTAGTTCAATCTACACTAGCGCCATCCATTAAGATTGGGATCAAATTTATATTGTTAATATGTTTTATGTTTTTATATTGTTAATTTTAATTATTAATTTATGTAAAAGTCTAATACATATTAAAGCCATAGAATATTATAAAATAATCTTCTAGTCGCTCGTATCGTTTGATGGGACGTATCGGTATACTGATTTGAGGTTCAATTATTGCATTGTCTTTGTTTACGAATTGTGTATTTTGCGTCAGACATCGATATTTCTCGCTATTTTAAACTTATAAGAACAAGCTTAAAAATCATTGAATTCGCAAGAATCGGCCGGAGGAATTTTCGTTATAGCAATATCATAATTTTATTATAATCCCTCGAAATGTGTTGAGTATAAATAAATAATTGGATGTAATATTTATCGCCCAGCTGTACTGTCGGCTCATTTCAAGTCCGATTAAGGAATTTACTTGACGTGTTATTTATTGTATTTTGATATGGCTTTGCACAATTTAAACAAAGGAAAATGCGTCATTTTCGATTTCGTATCTCCTGATTATCCGTAAATCTTTAATCCGTGCCTGGATAACACACCCACGGTTAACCGATCGCGGATTATACCAAATGACTTTGTACAGCGTATAATAAAGAAAGCTAATAAGGAAATTGAATCGTTTCTCTTGCGGTATGAAAATTAGTGAATTATTCCTTTAATAAGACCATTCCGGCCATTTCATGTGCCGGGGAAAACTGATAAGCGTTGAATTATTTGTAATGAAGGCATTCTACGGTATCATACACTGTAGTAAACTTATATTATATTTAAAAACTAACCTACTATTATGCCTACTATATACTAAGGGGTGGGCAGAAATAATGGACCGCCACATGGTTCCTTGCTATCATATTTCTCTCGCTTGCTCAAAAATTGCACCATCCAAACACGACTCCTCACTTGGCCTTCATTTAATAGTTGAATGATTTCTTGTTTCCAATAACTGTTTTAAAAGCACCATTCGTTTTATTACCCGCACCAACCATTCTTTCAACATCACCGTCTATGAATTTATGAATTCATGAATTTATCAATGAAAGTGAAAATGCCCGTTCACAATGGAGTTCTGGTCCCAACCCTTATGTATGGAAGCGAAGCATGGAACTGGTAGAATAAAAATGAGAAAAGAATAAATGCGGTTGTGATGAGGTCCCTAAGACGTATGTTTGGTAGAAAGATGTACGACAGAATTTCAAATGCTGATATTAGAAAGGAATGTAGAGCGAAAGAAGGTATTATGAAAGGATCGCTGCGTTGGTTCGGACATATGGAGCGCATGGGTGAAGAAAAAATGGTTAAAAAAGTGTACGTTAATTATGTAAATGGAGTACGGAGTCGAGGTAGATCGAGGAAAACATGACATGACCAAATTAATCAAATTTTATAGGTTGGTCATGTCAGAAGCCGGAAAAATTGACGTGCGTGTATCTCTCGCTGTATGAATGTAGAGGAAGCTAGATAGGTATGTCAGGATAGATCTTCTATTTTTTGTTTCGTTCACGTCGTTTACGTATACTTTCTTTACAATTCTTTCTTCATTAATATTTTCCAAGTGTCCAAAGATCTGAATGACCCTTTCATTATTTTGATCATAAAACTTTCATTCGCACTCCATTCACTTCATTTGAATACAGAGACCGATATTTAAAATTTGTTTGATTTATCATGTCACATCGTGGACGACAATTCTTAAAGAACAACAACGAACCTACTGGTTTGAGATTAGGAACCAAAGAATGATTCTGGAACCCAGACTAGTGTGGCAGCGGGAACTTGAAGGAAATGGAGCGATCAAGATATTTGCACAATGACCCAACAGCCCCTCAATAACGAGCACCATGAGAACAGGACGCCTAAGATGGATTGGGCACGTTTGCGGAGCCGGAGAGACCAAAGCAGTCAAGACCAACTGGACTAAGACTTTAGGAAGGCCTAGACAACGCCTAAATGATAATGTTCTGAATGTTGAATGGCTGAATTGGGCGAAACTGACCGCTGGGAGCTAAAGACGTAGGATAAAACAAATAGGCTAAAACTCATCAAGAGTTGTACGACCATATGGGGTATGTAAGTACATTAGGGTGTCCCTTATTTTTCAAAGTTTTAATTTTACAATGCATAGGCTATTATTTTATTCATTTGGGCCTAAAACATCCGAAACCAAATTTTTTCCTTATTCGGAACAGTGTAACCCGTGCCGACTTGCGCGCAAAGATGTCCCATACAAATTGCGTCACAGGAGCGGCGCGTTGTCGTTGTTATTAGCATTTAGTTTCGGCTTATCGGGTAGGAACCATGGATTGTTTTATATTTCGAAGATGTCAGTAGAACTAAGAAGCAATTAAAAAAGTATTTTCTTGGTTGGTGAAGTAAATCATCAAATAACAGGTGCAAACAACTATCTAATCTTCAAGTTCTCGCAGTTCTATTTTTCAAAATACGTGAAGTTAATTTGACTGTTAATGAAAGCGCAAATCTTGTCATTCTGGAGTCCAATATGTTCTGAAAAAAGGCTAAAATACCTACCAGAGCTGTTCGTAATTATGTTAAGAAGTTAGTGGATCTTCATCAGGTCTGACGAGAACTGCAAAAAATAGCAAGAAGATTCAGGGCTTACATAGGCGCCGCGAAGAGAACTTTCAACTTGAATTAGATAATTTATTCGATAACGCACACGCCGATGCTCTTTAATATGCTATGATACGACAGCATCATATACAGGATACTTGAACGGATCTTGTGTGCAAAAACTAGAAGGAGGTTTGTTATTCTTTGCTGGCCGCCATCATATATAAGAACTGATGCTCAAAAGTGCGTTTGAATCGCAAAATCGATTGTACGAGATGATTATAGGGAACTCATATTGAGCATGCTGTTGTTTTTCTGGGTGGAGGCAATGAAAATAAAATAAACAGACCTGCTGGCCCAATGCATCAAGCACGATGGATGGCAAGAGCTATTTACTCCTTAAAAATACGTTTGCTGCAGTCCCAGTTTAAAATGTGCGCTAAGGACAAACAAGCTTTACCAGATGTTTGTTTATTTATTGTGTCAGTTTATGTAAAGCCCTGGCTTGAATGTAGTTTGGCGATAAAAGCTCCAAATAAAGATTTTTGTTTTTTAAAGACCTTAAAAGATTACGAAGAAGTTGACGATTTCCAAAGCGGCTTTAAACAAGTTCAGTCAACATTTGTGGTACTTGTCAGAGGAAATAGCCGTCCTTTTAATTTTTGATGACAACGTTGATGAGCAGAGCAAAGGAAATATTGTAGAAAACTTACAAAAATAAAGTTTTGGTGAATCGGGAAAGAGATATGTTCCATCGAAGGAACAGATGTCTGGCTCTCTATGTGGTACGTAAGTAGTGTTTAATCTGGTATTTAATTTTGAACTAATTTGTTTTATTTATAGGTACTACAAGTATTTGTTATCTTGTTTTATGGAAATCTTTGAGTAATTTTGTTTCTGTATAGAGAAAAGATTTAATTTCACAACTAAAATATGATAGTAATTTCCTCAAAGAAATTGTATCTTCATAGAAAGATAGCGCGGCGTTTTTGGAAGTTAAAAAAAAGGTTACTAGCTTATAAGCAGTAAATGACACAGCTGAAAGAGCTGTTAATCTTATGACAGACGTTCATGGTTTGACTACCGCAGATGAAGAACATAAGCAGTTCATATTATGTTGTGTGCAAGAACATAGATAAATTTACCCAGACTGTAAAAAAAGAGATTTTGAAGAGGAAATATCCAAGTAAATAAATATAAATTTGGATCTTTTTTGATGATTACAAAAAGAACATTATATAAATATGTGTTTTCATTAATATTTATCTAACATAGTGGTTTTATGTGATCATCTACAACTACATTTAAGAGACACTTAAATCACCTATTTTCTAAAACTTTGAGGGCAAGTCGGCACGGGTTAGAATTAACGTAGGAAGTTGAAATTCTGTATTTGGGTAACTAGTAGACTATTAAACATAATTAGGGGGTATGCGTTTCAATAATCCAAAAAAAAAAATTTTTGCCCATATAAGGGACACCCTAAAGTACATGTTTTCATAATTTTTCTCCACTTATGTTGTACTCCACCTAGCAGCATTAACATGGCATGTGGTCCATTCTACAGCATAAACGAGTGTGTGTATAAAATAGTATATAGGAGTTGGATCTTTATTCACACTTATGTAAAAAATACATACTTTCAAACACTTACATTTACTTATTGCCAAAATGTACACTTGAAATGACGAATTAATGGCAGAGTGGTACTCCAAATGTTTCGGGTTCAATTCCCGGCGATGACATGATTCTCACACTATCTTTGATCTGGTGTAGATTTACGCGAATGATTCACAATAAAATGGCGATAGATTAGCTATCTATCATATGTCATGATAATGATAATAATAACTATTATATATACCCATTACATCGATTTGGCTCGCGCTGTAATGATGTAAACAGCTATTCAACAAAATACTCGTACTAATAATAATAAAATAAATTAAATATCTTCAAAAAAGGTTATTCAAAGTTACGCATAACTATATTCTGCGATCACACTAGTTTCTTTGTTAGAATTCTATAAAATTCGTTTTAAAAAACGTGCAAATAAACCCCTGAGTGAAAAGAATAATTTATTATTCGGGGGCACAGCTTAGGGGTTGATCAACCCTTGTTATTACAGAATAATATATGTAATAGTCTGTTGCTACCCGCTATAATTATTTTGCCCCACATTTCGACGAGCAATGGTAACGGATGATTAAAGAACACGGAGAATTTCTTTCAATGTTTTCTTTTTGAAAATAATGATTTAATAAAAACGTATTCGGAGAACAATAATACATAATGATTTGAGCAAAATAATCACTTTGACAAACAAATGTAATATTTATTGAAATGTTCGGTTGAAAAATATTTGGCTCTTTCAACTATTTTCTCATTAATAATTCGATCAACAGGTTAAGTTTTTTTAATACGAACGAAAATATGTGTTTAATAGAAGTTTTATTACATTTTCCGGATATGATATGTTTTCCCTTTATAAGGCATTATCAAATGGGTCTTTTTAAGGCATTATCCCATAAAATATAATTAAATTTCTAGAAATCAGACGTATTAATTATGTAATGTGGAGTTTTACACAATTGTTTAAGAAACAGTAAAAAGATATAGTTATATTTGATACGAATGAGAAAACGTCAGTTTTCTAGAAGTTTAATTATATTTTATGGGAATGACATGTTTCGCCCTTGAAACGGTGTTAGTATATAAATCCCAATTATTAATTTAATTTGTACGAAATTGTCACTACAGCCGTTTCGCTTATCGATGTTTTGGCGTCTAATGTGTTAAGTCAATAATTGAGTTGATTGGAACACCCGATTATTTATTTGTTTATTAATTTAGACATACAATAGTAAAACTGTATTCCCATGAGTATAATACGTTAGTTATGCTCTAATCTTTTGGCAAAACCGCAATAATTTCATGAAAAAAAGTAGTGTATAATAATAACAGTGATTAAAACAACAGTTAATTATTTATTATTAATTAGTGAAAAATATACTTGGCTTACTTTGTTATTTAACAATATTTTGAACTCTGGCCAGATCCCGGAGTCATGGCGACATAGCTATCTAACTCCTTTCTACAAAAACAAAGGCGACGCAAGCGAATGTGGAAATTATCGCGGAATAAAATTGACCTCACACACCTTGAAGGTATGGGAAAAGATTATAAATGAGCGCCTCCAAAAGCTCTCCTCATTAACAGAAAATCAATTTGGTTTTACGGGAGGTAAATCTACCACAGATGCCATTCAAGCTATAAGGATAGTGATGGAGAAATATAGAACAAACCGCAAAAATCTTCACCTACTTTTCATCGATTTGGAGAAGGCCTTTGACCGTGTCCCACGCAAGCTGGTGTGGCAGGCTGCGAGATCCCAGGGCATCCCGGAATACTACATTCAACTGCTCCAAGACATGTATTGCCAAATTACAACAAGAGTAAAAAGTCCCGCAGGCATCAGCGAACCATTTGCAGTGGAGGTCGGAGTCCATCAGGGTTCAGCCCTGAGCCCTTTTCTTTTTAACATGGTTATGGACTACCTAACCAGGAATATACAGCAGTCTGTACCGTGGTGCATTCTCTACGCAGACGACATAGTTTTGATTGCGGACTCGGCAGAACAATTGCAAGTTACATTGAATGAGTGGGCAGATGCCTTAGAGTGTAATGGACTACGCATTAGCAGGAGTAAAACCGAATATTTAGAATGTGAATATGAAGACATCGCTACAGATTTGACTCATGAAAACACAATTCACATTGGCAATACTCCAGTTAACAAGGTGTCCCAATTCAAGTATCTCGGGTCGGTCCTTACTGCAGACGCCAACGTAGACACTGATGTCAAACACAGGACAAACACCGCCTGGCTCAAGTGGAGGTCTCTATCAGGTGTCCTGTGTGATCCAAAAATTCCAATCCGGACTAAGGGCAGAGTCTACAAAACTGCAGTGAGGCCCGCCATGCTATATGGAGCAGAGTGCTGGACCAACAAAAAAGTCCACGAAAGTCGAGTCCACGCTGCCGAGATGAAAATGTTGAGGTGGGCCGGAGGTGTCACAAGGCTGGACCACGTAAGGAACGAATACGTGAGGGGTAGCTTTAAGGTTGCCCCAATAACGGAAAAATTAAGAGAATCTCGACTCCGGTGGTACGGTCATGTGATGCGAAGAGACAGCGAGCACATTGTCCAAAAAGCCCTCAGCATTCCCACAAAACCAAGAAGAAGAGGTCGCCCAATGGCAACATGGTGGGCCAACATGGAAAAGGAGCTCCAACGCGAGAACCTGACAGTGGAAATGAGTGAAAATAGGAAAGTTTGGCGTTTTCGTACGAGGAGGGCCGACCCCAGATGATGGGAAATGGCAAAGAGAAAGAAGAGAAGAGAAGAATTAGTGAAAAATATACGTATAAAATTCAATCGTTTGTTTCTAGAAGATTTATTCCAATATTTGTCTCGCCTTGCAATGGCATTATTGATAACATTTGAATGTTTGATAACACTTGAGCCAAACGAAATACGAGTATATTATTCCCATGAAATAAAATAAAATGTCAAGAAAATTGACGTTTTCATTCATATAACTTAATTTATTAAATAATTGTTTCCGTTTTTTCGCAAAAGTATTTTGTTTACAATGTGCATATCTTCAAATCAGGATAAGTCAAAAATATAAATTATTATTAAAATTTGGATACAGGTCCGCTCGACTTACTTGGTCATTCCCGTGTATTCTGTTTTGCCGTCAAATCCAGTCCGCCATTTTACCGGAAGCGTTGATTGGCGGAAAAGAAGTAAACTCTTTCCGGCCCAAGAGAATCCTTCCAACGAGGCCACATTCTGGAAGAAAAACACCACTAATAGTTAGTGTCACACACTTCCGCTCTTCGGGTCCATTAGAACACATCAAGGAGTTTATACTGCGAGAACCTTTCACCGAGATTAATAATTATTTATGAAATTAATACTCATACAATAGTCACTACAGCATTATTAACTGTTTCATTTGGAACATTTTATTTCAACACAATTTATTTATTTAATTTCCATTAAATTGTTGCTATTGTCAAAAATCATGGTTGTCTATTTTCCAAATAAGGTCGTTCACAAAAGAGTTTTAGTACCAACCCTGATGTGTGGAAGTGAAGCATAGAACTGGCAGAAGGAGGATGAGAGCAGAATATATGCGGTTGAGACGGGATCTCTTAGACGTATGTATGGTAAAACGATGGGAGATGAAATTTCAATTGCTGATACTATATAAGGAAGGAATTTAAAGCAAAAGAAAATATTTTGGACAAAATTATGAAAGGATCACTGCGATTGTTTGAACATATGGAACGCAAGTACGAAGACATAATGGTTAAGGAAGTATTCTTTAACGGAGTTGTGGGAGACCGAGGAAAACTTGGCATTATCAAATTAATCAAATTAAGATCAGCCATGTTAGAAGTCGGAAGAATCGACGTACTTATATGACTCGCTGTATGAATGTGGAGGAAGCTAGAGAGGTGTGTCAAGAACAAGGAGTGCGGCGTCTACTCTTCCTCCCTATCCCTCAGGGGAAACGGTTTGTTGTTGTTGTTAATATGTTTATAGTCCAATGTGTTGGGCGTTTCGGAAAGTTCGGTCCGTTTATTATATGAAAATCGCGGTTGGAATTTCTGTATTAACTCATAATATAATGATTGATAAAATAATAAAAGAGGTGTCTTCATCGGACCTAGGTTACAGAATGAGAAAAGATGTTATCAATATAGTATGCTATGCTGACGACGCTACAATACTGGCAGAGAATGAAGATGACCTTCAGAGAATGCTCTACAAATTCCACCTTACATCTAAAAATATAACATGACGATTTCTACTAGAAAACGAAGTGCTCAACGATATCAAAAGAGCTGCTCAGATGTAAACTGATCGTCGATAACACACCCATTGAGCAAGTCGTGCGATTCACATACTTAGGTGTAGAGATATGTAGCCATATGGCAATCTGTCCAGCCTATTGGTACTGTACAATCTATGATATCGGCAACATTGGTTTGGCGTCTAATTTCTTTATTTCGTATTTTATCTCGAAGGCTTACACCGATAATTTGCCTGTCCATGGATCGTTGTGTGCATTTTAATTTATGGACACCTTTTGCTATGAGGTTAGCTGTCTCTAGACTTTATGTTAATGTTTAATATACAATATATATAGTCCATTGTTTTGGTCTAAACACTATGATACATTTTAAACTGTAAATGAATAAAGTTTGTTTTTTGTATCACAATTGTATTTTATTTTACGCGACAGCTGTTTCATCAACCAATGTTGACATCATCAGTTGATATTATACAATAATATATCAAATGTCAAATCTTTATGTGGATTTGTTCCTATGTCAATTTGAATAATTTCTTTGATATAATTTTGAAGTTCTTGCTGAAATTGAGTTAGGTACCTTAATATTTTAATTAAATGAACGGTTAGTTACTATTTATAAGAGAAAATATTAAAGGTAAAAAATAAAATAATAAAATAATAATAAAAAAAAAACAGTAATTAGAAGGAAAAAATACACATAGTATAGAGTCGAAAACGATGAAACATAATAAATTAAAAACGATAAACAATAACAGAAAGTACATAGATTACATTAATAGGAAAGGTGAGAAAGTTGAAGGTAGTATTATTATTTTTTAGTTAGATTGTACAGGGGAAAAGTTTTTAATGTACTGTCCCGTAAAATAAAATACAATTGTGATACAAAAAACAAAGTTTTTTTAATACAATATATACATCTTTTATTATTTCATTTTTTAATTAACTGAAATATTTTTTCATTTTTAATTAAATGAAATAACTGTTATGAATTTTAGAACAACGAAGTGCATACCCTGACATTGATGTTCTGCTTTTAAAATACGATGTATATGTGTTGCCATTAGCTTAAATCTGCTTTAAGTGTAGTGAATACGGTACGGTACGATGCGATGGTCTCCCCAAATGTAATTGTAATCAAGTACCAGCGCAGCGCCTGTCCTGTTTCATTTCACGTGCAATAGGCGAGGCGTGCTCCCTCCTGCTCCCCCGGGAGTCCCGACTGACCACCTAATTAAATCCCCAAAACTCAGCCGATTTAAATGTACAAACCTGAACTACGAAGCATATCATTGTGTTTATTGGCAGGTAACACCGGTGAACAAAAATTATATTTCACAAAAAAAAAACTAATTAACTTTATACAAACTGTTAAATTAAAATAACTTTAAGGATAAATTGTATCTCAATAGAGACGAAGATGTAAATTATTTGGAAACAGAATATGGTGGTGGAAGCGTTTACAGGACTTATGACCTGTCATTGGTTGGCTTAATGTAATACAACATTCCCCATTTCGCCCTTCTTACGACTACCACTTCTGACAATTATTTTATGAAAGATGTATATATGCTACTATGTTGAGAAAAATTTCACATATTTTAGTTCAATCTACACTGGCGCCATCTATTAAGATTAGATGTAAGCATTAGGTAGAAAAAATGATATGTAAATTTGTCTACAAGTATTTGTATACATTCAAAAACAAAATGTTGTGAAAGAACATTGTTTTATGTATCACAATCGTGTTTTTATTTTACGGAACAAATACACATAAAGGTTCGAAAAATCGCGAGAATTTGACATTTGATATATTATTGTAACACCTGATGATGTAAACATAGGTTGACGAAACAGCTGTCGCGTCATATAAAAATACAATTATGATACATAAAACAAAGTTATTTAATTTAACAGTTTATAATGTTAAAGTATCATAGTTAAGCTGTTAAATTGATTCTCATAACATGTGATATGTGACTAATATAAATCGATTTTATTGTCACGTGAATTCTACACCAAAGATAGTGTAACAATGACACTGGCAACTTCGGGTATCAAACCGGGGACCTGCGGTGTGACAGTCATAGCTGTTGCCTCTCTGCCATGAACGTCGTCATATTAGGTGGCTTAGTAGTAGGAAAGCGATAGTATACAATTTAAGTACTTATCAACTTCCACTTCTTCTTTTAATAGATCTGACGATCTGTGACACAGTAATTCGGTCTCCTAAGATGGTGTGGTTCAACTGTCCCCTCGAGATCTTAGGTGGTCTTCCAAGTAGACGGTGTCTGGAGGGGATTTAATTACCGGCTCCTTATGCGATTCTGTCACTTCAATATATTCATATGGATCTCCTCCACCGAACAATGTCCTCTTTTTCTAATTTTTTTTCTAATTTCTGATTTACGGACGCGATCTCGGAGAGTTTTCCAAAGATATATCTTAGAACCTTTATCTCAGATGTTCTTCCAAGAAACTCTTTAGTTTTAAGGTTACGAATTGAAAACTTAAATATCCAATAATTTTATCTTAATTTGTAGGCAAGCATAAATTCTTCCTTTCTGTGAGTTATCCCGACATTGGTGTTAGAAGAGTGTTTGGAACTTGGCGAAGTGTTCACTTGGGATTAATATTAATTAAAAGGAAAAATAAGGGATAAGGGTGTGCGGGAAGTGCTCCGCCGGGGCAGATGCGAGTTTCAATTATTTTAAAAATATGACCGCGACCTCTCAGCACAATAACAAATTACTCAATAAATTATGCAATTCCAAAAGCGTTTTAAGCATTAAACGCTTTTTGTGTTAATAATATTAAACATTAACAACATATAAACAAAGTAGCGATAATTTCTGTAATTAAAATGGCTGTAGAATTTATTTTGAAACACGATTCGGTCTCATCCAAATTAAAATATGTTGGTTCAGTAAAAAAATATTTAGAACGGAACATCGCTGATGCAATATCAGCGTTAACGGAATTGAAATAAATTTAATTATCATATACTGAAAGTAAGCATTTTGAAACTAATTATAATTATTCGTCTTCTTCTTTTTCTTCTTATTCTTCTTCTCAGTTAAGGTCGTATGACCTGTTTATGGCGTGAGCTTTCCTGGGATGATGATTTCCAGCCATCTCTTCGCCTTTTTGGTGGCTTTCCAGGTAATCTCTTGCTACTTGGGTTTTTCTTTAAATTTTTTTGCAATTCGTGTATTCTCCATACGGTCCACGTGGTCTCTTTAAAAGCGCCTTCTGTTTCTTCCCCATCTTACTATGTCCTCAACCCCACAGACAGACCTTATCGTTTCATTTTTGATCCGATCTCTGAGGGTTTTGCCTGTGATGGAGTGCAGGGTTCGCATTTCTGCTACTCTGAGAAGGTTCTTAGTCTTATTGGTATCGGCTCTGACTTATATTCCATACGTCATGATGGGGCGGATGCATGCCTTGTATATGTTGACTTTACTTTCGGTTAGCATGTATTTGTTCTTCCATATGGTGTCGCGCAAGCAACCAGCCACGGCTGTCGCATTGTTGGTTTGTGCTCGCACTTCATTATATAGGTCACTGTAGCTACAGATCTATACACCTAGTTAAGTAATTGCATTACTTGCTCAATAGGAGTGTTATCAATGATCAATTAACATCTAAGTGGCTCTTTTAATATCGTTTGGCACGTCGTTTTACTAGAAGAAATCGTCATGTTATATTTTTAGATGTAAAGTGGAATTCGTAGAGCATTGCCTGATGATCATCTTCATTTTCTGCTAGTATTGCAGCGTCGTCGGCATAGCATACTATATTGATAACATTATTTTACCATTTTGTAACCTAGGCCTAATGAAGATACCTCTTCTTTTACTTTATCCATAATAATGTTAAATAGAAAGGACTGAGACTGTGTCTTATCATTCCTATGATAAATAATTATGATTATTGATGTTGAGATATTGTACTCTCTCATTGTATTTATTGAAACGTACCTCCTCGGTTAGCACAGAGAGCATGGTTTTTATCTTCAGGGTGGTAATCGTGAGATTCTTTTCGGTATATTATTCGATTCAGGGACGGGTGTAAATATAAAGACAGTTATTTTGGGATACATTAAGGTTTATTATCTAGTTAACATTATAATAATAATCCAGAGGCTAGGGATGTCGTACGAATACAAAAAAAGGCACATGATGAAATAATGAAGAGGCTGTTTGAGGTGATTCCTCGATGGCGTGCTCGTCAGGACATCGACCGGCGACGTCGTCCGTAGACGTGATCAGCGACGCTGACCAGAAGATGGTGGGTCAGCAATTCAATATGTAGAGCGTCACCTGGCAGACACGAGGTTCCCTAACCTGTTGGGGCTGTCTGAAGCGGCGTGAAGAAGTGGTCCTCGCAGTTCCGCTGGCTGGTGAGGTCAACCACGTTGTCGGGACATGATGTGCGACAACACGTCGGCGGCAATTTCGGGAGCAGAGGATGGCTCGGACCGTGGCGGAGGGAATCAATCGCAGGCACGCGGACACATGACGCACATGTGTAACCAATGTGCGGTCTTCGATATGGATATTATTACTAGTATTCTACCTGATATGATGGGAGAAAGGCTGAACCATTGCTGGTCCAGCCGGATGCAAACGGATTAACGTTTCTCCTACATCGTGGTGGTAACTGGGCACTGGCGAAAGAACACAAGATGGCGGCCTACCCGCGACGGCTGACTGGAGGGAAGTCGGGCTTCTGCCTCGAAGCATAGAGTACCGAAAAAGCAGTGATACCAATAGGGAAGGCGGCGGTGGCTCACAGGGCGCAAACAGGAGAAGTTGGAAATAAATTTCGAAGAGGTACTTAACTGGGGAGAATTGGGGCGAATTCAGTGGCCGAAGAAATCGTAATGATGTACCATTACACTCGCTCTTATGTGGAATAATAAAAAAAAAATAAAAAAAAGCTCCTTCAGTGAATGGCATACAAAAGTTGCAGGTAGATAAAAATTCTAGAAGGTGACAGTTTGGACAATTGAGAAATACAAAGACAGTTTATTTCAAAGTACAAATTAGATTCACAAGTTTAAAAAATGTATCATTATACACATGGGAGAGGTTTATATCCTAAAAGGTAGCAGTTAGTTTGACATATTACAAATTGTTAAGTTTAGTTTAAAAATACAAACTATAGTCACAAGTTCAGAAAATTAAGGATCATTAAACACAATAAAAACAGGTTTAAATCCTAGGTTACAGTTAGTTAAACATTTTACAAACAAAATTTGTTTTTTTTAAAATAAATTTTGTTTGTAAAATGTTTAACTAACTGTAACCTAGGATTTAAACCTGTTTTTATTGTGTTTAATGATCCTTAATTTTCTGAACTTGTGACTATAGTTTGTATTTTTAAACTAAACTTAACAATTTGTAATATGTCAAACTAACTGCTACCTTTTAGGATATAAACCTGTCTCCCATGTGTATAATGATACATTTTTTAAACTTGTGAATCTAATTTGTACTTTGAAATAAACTGTCTTTGTATTTCTCAATTGTCCAAACTGTCACCTTCTAGAATTTTTATCTACCTGCAACTTTTGTATGCCATTCACTGAAGGAGCTTTTTTTTTATTATTTTTTTTTATTCCACATAAGAGCGAGTGTAACGTAAGTTACTATTTCTTATTTATTTTCGGTTATCTTAATATTCAGTGTTTAGCTCTAGACCCCATTCAAACCCCTAGTTCCCGTTTTTACCACCAGAGTGCTACTTTAAACTCTTGTTCCCGCGCGCTTCTCGGATTTGGCGCTAAATTCACCCCGATGTGTGCGCCGTCTGCAGTTCACTCTCAGCCCCTTCTGCGCAACCCATTCTGCGCAGCCGATTCGGCCACTGAATTCGCCCCAATTCTCCCCAGTTAAGTACCTCTTCGAAATTTATTTCCAACTTCTCCTGTTTGCGCCCTGTGAGCCACCGCCGCCTTCCCTATTGGTATCACTGCTTTTTCGGTACTCTATGCTTCGAGGCAGAAGCCCGACTTCCCTCCAGTCAGCCGTCGCGGGTAGGCCGCCATCTTGTGTTCTTTCGCCAGTGCCCAGTTACCACCACGATGTAGGAGAAACGTTAATCCGTTTGCATCCGGCTGGACCAGCAATGGTTCAGCCTTTCTCCCATCATATCAGGTAGAATACTAGTAATAATATCCATATCGAAGACCGCACATTGGTTACACATGTGCGTCATGTGTCCGCGTGCCTGCGATTGATTCCCTCCGCCACGGTCCGAGCCATCCTCTGCTCCCGAAATTGCCGCCGACGTGTTGTCGCACATCATGTCCCGACAACGTGGTTGACCTCACCAGCCAGCGGAACTGCGAGGACCACTTCTTCACGCCGCTTCAGACAGCCCCAACAGGTTAGGGAACCTCGTGTCTGCCAGGTGACGCTCTACATATTGAATTGCTGACCCACCATCTTCTGGTCAGCGTCGCTGATCACGTCTACGGACGACGTCGCCGGTCGATGTCCTGACGAGCACGCCATCGAGGAATCACCTCAAACAGCCTCTTCATTATTTCATCATGTGCCTTTTTTTGTATTCGTACGACATCCCTAGCCTCTGGATTATTATTATAATGTTAACTAGATAATAAACCTTAATGTATCCCAAAATAACTGTCTTTATATTTACACCCGTCCCTGAATCGAATAATATACCGAAAAGAATCTCACGATTACCACCCTGAAGATAAAAACCATGCTCTCTGTGCTAACCGAGGAGGTACGTTTCACTGGCGCCCAACGTGGGGCGAATTCAGTGGCCGAAGAAATCGTAATGATGTACCATTACATTATGGCATTCTCTAGCAGACCTTTGACAAAAGTGTTAGTAAGATATATAAAACACACGAACAACGGTTTGTTAAACTCCAATGATTTCTCTTTTAGTTGTCTCATGAGAAGTATAGCATACGTGGTTGACCTGTTTCTTCTCACACCTTGCTGCTCTTCTCTGTTAACTATTCTTTGTCGATTATTGATACTTGATATTATGGGAACTAGTTTCCTTCAGATTATTGGCATTTAATAGCTCGTGAACTAATTATGGGCACACTGATAGGATTATGGACACTCGGTAGTATGTGAACTAGTTCCTCTCGGATTATTGACACTTAATATTATGGAAACTGGTTCCCATCAAATTATTGACACTTAATAGAACGTGAACTAATTCCTCGCGGATAATAAAATTAGATGTTACGTTAAACATTCGGTAGTAGAGAACTAGTTCCCCTCGGATTATTGACACTCGATCTTATGTGAACTATTTTACCCTCGGATTATTGACACTCGATATAATGTATTTTTCATAAATACGTTCCGAAAGCAATAAGGCTCGGCACAGAAGAGGCTCCCGGGAGAAATCGGCCCCCTACCTACCGGCAATAAAGTACCTGCGAGGCACCTACCCGGGGGTACTTGCCCCGTAATAATATATCCGCGGGGGCGGGGGCAGGGCGGGTATGATCGAGCACGGGAGAGATAACGATACGCGAAACCGGTAATACGGATAATTTTTTTATGTGTTCCACCACCCCCGTGCGCCTCTAACCCGAATAAATAACTATCCTGCGCCTATAAGCTTTGTTATTTATGCGTCTTTGTGCATTGTGCTATATGCTGGTAATTATAGATTATGAGTAATGCCGCAATAACTAAACTAATACCTCTACACTTCTTCTAAGAAGTTTGAAATATTTAAAACAGTTATTATAAATAATAGGTTGACACGTAAAATAACAACCTGTAATTCTCCGCTTTCTTCTCGCCGGTACATCCAGTGTGACATTTGGCCTCCTCTACAAGAGTCCTCCACTGTCTCCAGTACCGGTTTCCACGCAGCCCGCCCATCTTTTCTTGTTCTGCTTCTTGGTCCCTTTTCGCGAGGCACCCATCGAGACATACTCTTTGGTGTTCTGTAAAAGACAAAATAAAATATTTATTGTTTCTTAAATAATTATCTGAAAATTTCTTATTAAATTATTAATACAAGTGAAAACGTCTGTTTTCTAGAAGTTTTTGGGTCTCCTCAGCAGGGGCTTTTGATGTTACATTTTTATAATACGAGTAATTTTTATTTTTAAATAAATAAATGGTATTCAAGAATTAAAGCATTAGTAATAGTGCTCTTCGGATGTGAGACTTGGTAATCTACCGCGAACGTTCAGGTGCTTATAAATAAGTGCCTTCGTTCAATATTCAAAACCTTTTGATCCCAAACAGTGTCAATTGCCGTTCTTTAGACCGTGGCAGCGAAAAGCCAATAAGAAAACAAGTCAATAGACGCAAATGGCTGTGGATCGGTCAAACCCTGAAATGGAACCCAGCCTGCATCGCTCGGGACGCACTAGACTGGTAAAGAGGAAGCGAGGCAGACCAGCAGTCACTTGGGATGATGTTAGACAGCAGGTATGCGATAGAGTCGGGTGGAGAAGGTTTCCTGAGTTCCTTTGCACCCCGGTAGTGAGACAGGACAATAAGAAAAAGAAAAAGAACACACCTATCATGCGATTCACTTTTGTACGACATGTACGTTTTGGATGAAATCATCCCAAGATAACAGATCATACAACCTAAGCCAATAGGAAGAATTTTCATGATTTTCCGTTTGTACAATGTTTATTAAAATATAAAGTTTTGAAATGAAATAGAAATGCGCAATACTTTACAAGGCATTGTAGAAACACCTCGGCGGAAGCGGAGAACCTATGAGATTAAACGGTAAATCAACAAAAATGAAAAAATGAAGACACGGGTGTCAGATTACGGTGGCAACAGTCAAATGAGAAAGGTGATACACTTTTTTTTAAATTTGAAGCATGAACCCGGGCTACGCCTTTAATCATCACAAGTTACCTCCGACAAAAGCTTCAAGCTCTGACATAGTCTAACATTATGTAGATCTAATATTATGTATGATGGGGTGGCTTCATTAATTAATTATTTAGGGGTTGGTTTCTTATCTCTATCCGCTCCGGTGTAGGGGTGATTAATTAAAACTGGGGTGGTAATTTTTTTGCTTAATCATATTAAATTATAATTGTACCGGAATAGCAGCGAATTGAATTACTGCCTGGTCGTATTTTAAGTGTTCCCTGATGAAAAATTCTTAGAAAAAATAAAGAATAAAAAATTGACAGTATTTTCACATACACCCCCCGAGACCTGTCGTGCCACGAGCAGGGCGCGCCTTGAAGCTTAAATCTATACAAATAATTTTAAAGTTTAGGCTTATCTTTATTCAACGTATTTTATGTTAATACGTGTTTAATGATTGGATGTTGATCAAAGTGAATATTAAAGTTATAGGTAATTTCGACAAATCATGACAGTCTGCAAAATTAGCATGAATGGTAAAAATTTGGAGCAAGTAGATGAGTTCGTGTATTTAGGTAGTATGTTTACAGTGGAGAGGGATATTGAAATACCCATACAAAAAAGCTAGAATGGCAGTGCACAATGGTATTCTTCTACCGACCCTTATGTATGGAAGCGAAGCATGGAACTGGCAAAAGAAGGATGAAAATAGAATAAATGCAGTAGAAATGAGTTCTCTTAGACGAATGTGTGGATACTATGTGTATGATAAGAGTGTTAAATGAAAATATAAAAAGTGAATGCGGTGCGAATGATGGTGTTATGAACAAAATAATGAAAGGCTCATTAAAATGGTTTGGACATATGGAAAGAATGAATGAAGAAAGAATGGTAAAAAATATATATTTTAACGATGTAAATGGAACCAGAAATAAAGGAAGACCGAGGAAAACGTGGTACGATCAAATAAATCAAATATTGAATGTCGGCCATATGAGGAGTCAGAGAAATAATGATGTATGAATGTTGAGGAAGCGAGAGAAATATGTCCGGAAAGAAAAGTGTGGCAGTCCATTCTTTCGTGGTGGTTAGTTAGTTAGTTAGTTAGTTAGATAATTCCGTTCACTCTCGGTGGTATGCGTTTGAGTCACTCCAGCTCTGCCGCCACTACTGTACGGTACCTACCGTAGCTGTTACGGTTCTCTCTGTTCCACAAATAATGATTTTAATATTGCATAATAAAAGGCAGTAGTAGGCATTACTTTAATAAAATGTACAAGATATATATGACACTTCGTTCAAAGTTCTGGAAGGCAGATGTATATAATGGGATGTATCCAGGGCCGCAGCGATCCGCCGCCGACTTGGGGGCTTCGTCCGTGATAGTTCATTTAAAACACTCAGTAAGGAGGCCGATCTGATCTGATGTATTGAACTTAACAATTCCACAAATAACGGAACACACCTTATTCAATCCATTGATGTTACTAAACATAATTTAGTATACATTGTTTTGGCCGAAACACTGTTATTGCGTATCACAATTTATTTACATGAATTTTTAGTCACAGCTGTTTCCCCAACCTATGTTGGCATCATCAAGCGTTGCAAACAACTCAGTTGCTTTATTTAACAAACATAATATTTTCATAGGTGTTGATGTATCGAGCAGCAGTCACCTCTACGGAGAAGTAAGTGAACTAACAAACAGGGCCGCCGTTGTGGCTGGTTGTTTGACGAATGCTCTTTGGAAAAATAAAAATTTGCTAAAGAAACTAACTAACTAACCATCACGTTAGGCAGAGAGGATGGATCGCCACAATGCTCTGTCCTGGTATACCTCTCGGGATACCTCTACATTCATACATCGTACCATGCACGCACGTCGATTATTCCGACTTCGAATGTGGCCGCCTTTTAGTAATTGATTAATTTGGTCATGCCATGTTTTCCTCGGTCGTCCTCGGCTTTTTTTTCCACTCACGCTGCTTGTGTACAACTTTTTAACCATTCTTCTCTCATCCATTCGTTCCATATGACGACCTTCGTGGCCGAGTGGTAAGTGCATTGACTGCCACCCCGAAGGTTCCGGGTTCGATTCCCGGCGAGGGCAGTGTGATTTTCACACTGTCTTTGGCCTGGTGTAGAACTCACGTGACAATAAAATGGCGATAGATTAGTTACCATTAATAATATGTCCAAACCATCTCAAACCAAATATGCTAAAGGAGAGCAAAATTCGAATCTACAAGACTTGCGTAGTCCTATAATGACATATGGAATGGAAAAGAGAGCTGACACCATCAGAACAAAAAGTCTCCTAAGAACCACAGAAATGAAGACTCTCCTCTCCGTTGCGGGAACGACACTCCGAGACAGAGTTATAAATTCTGAAATAAGAAAGATGCAATGTAAAAGATGTCGTGCGATGGGGAAGACTGAGAAGACGCTACTGGAGAGGTCATGTGGAAAGAGCATGTTCTGAAAGAGTGATAAATATAGCCGCAAATAAAGTACCAACAGGAGTTCGACTGCATCCCAGGAACAGGCTCCGAGAAATAACAGGACACAGTACTAAATAAAGTAGAAGAAGAAGAAGAATAATATTTGCATAATTTAACGGTTTAAAAGATATACAAGTAGTGCGAATGGAAAAAGAAGTCGAGGAAAGTCAAGGATGACATGACATGACCAAATTAATCAATTTCTGAAAGACGGCCATGTTCGAAGTAGGAACAATCGTCGAGCGCGTATGTCATGTGTGAATGTAGAAGAGGCGCAACAGTTATAATAAAAAAAATAATAATAAATTGGATAATTTATAAAGCGCCATTTTTATGAATTACTCATCTCAAGGGCGCTGGATAGAACAGTGTAGCGATCAGGATAGAACAGTGTAGCGATCCATCCTCTCTGCCTACCCCTCCGGAGAAACGGCGTAATGGTTAGTTTGTTAGTAATATTTTCATGTGACACTTTAGTGTAACAGTAGTGCGAAATAAATCGAGAACATGTTCAAATTCATATCTAATAACTCCTCGAAGATTCAAAGAGTTTTTAACTCCAAGGCGAGTCCATTTCTGATATTGAATGAGAACAATGGACTTATTTTTCAGCACAACAAAATTACAGATTTCAGTCTCCTTCAATTGGGGCTTTTAAAGAAGTCTTGGAGCTCACAATGTGCTTCGTTTAAATTCGTCGAGTTCATGAATGGCAGATTAGGAGATAACTGGCTAAGGGGGCCCCCGAGGGAATAAAATATATCTCTATTTATGTGACGTAGAACACTATTTGTTGAATACATTTTAAGTCTCATAAGGACGATTGCATCATTTAAAATGGCTTAAAAAATCTAATGAAATTAGACAGGCCCATATTATACAACACATATATAAAAAAAATAAGCATTATTTATTTATTTATTATGAATAAAAACACGAATGTAAAAAAGTGTTTTGATTAATGATTAAAATCGTTATTACGGAATTTACAGGGACAAATCTACTGGCTTCGCAACTTAAGGGACTGGACTGGCTTTTAAAAGGGTTGAGGAGCTATTTGGAGCTGCCAGGGACCGAGTCGCCATTTCTCAAATGACGTGATAGTCAACGTCGGGGGAACCTGACATGGCACTAAAATAAGATTTTTGTTGTTGTTGTTGTTATTTAAAAATGTGTTGTTTGTGTAATTAGGTAAGTTTTCTTGAACGATTTTTTACATTTTATTTAAATCTTTATTAAATCCAAAATCTTTGAATTAATAAACTATACTTTTCATGTTGTTCACGCCACTGGTTGTATTAAAGTAAAATTCAAGAAAATGTAGTCATTTTCAAAATAGATAATATTTCTAGTCCTTGAAGGCCACCCGACTATTTCATGGAATGTTTTTAAATTGAAAAACTCAAACGCCATTTTAAATTTATACGACAAGGAAAATAAGTCATAACTAGTAATGGATGATTTTATATTTGTTGTAAATTAACATTATAGTACAAAAAGGACACATTTATAGAAAATTGTTTCAAAATAATTATTGCTCCAAAATGGAGCTTAACATACTTTTCGATATGATTTATATGTCAGACTACTCTGTGTTTTCTTCATCTTCTCCTATTATTTCCTACAAGTTTCCGTTTTTGTTTGAAAATTGGTGTAAAACGCTATATTTATTTAAAATTAATACGAATAAAAACGTATATTTTCTAAAAGATTTATGATATTTATGCAATTTTTTTTTAAAAGACTTACATCAAGGTATTAATCAATGATATTAGAATTTATTTTACAATCTTCAATGTGAGCAGAAAATAGCTCATTATTATGAAGAAGGAATCTGATCGTGTCCAGGCTTAAACCCATGTCCCCTGAATCAGGAACCAAGCGTTCTATCCCCTAGACCACCACCCGGTTGATTTGTTTTGCCTTGTATTATCAAATGTGTGTCGAAAAATGTCATTACCATAATATATAATATAATAAAACTTCTGGAAAACACACGTTTTCATTTGTATAAATTATAAGGGACAAAAAATACTTTCTTAATTAATTTGTACATTGAAGATTGGGTCACAACCAAAACATGTCTGTGAAAAATGTAATTAAGCGTTACGTGTAAAAATCCGAAGGGTGGTTATATTTATTCAAATATGAATCCGCAACATTCAGTGAAAACACTCATATAGAAGAAACTTTATTTATTATTTAATATTGACATAATTTTATAGGAGTGACATGATTTATCTTGCAAGGACATTTCTCTTAACAATGAAAAATACCGCCACAATTGCACATTGGCATTGATGCAAAAAAGAAGGGCATTTTTACATGTCTTGAATTATAAACATTGCTGTTTTTTATTCCACTTTATTATTTGAATACTTTTGTAATAAAAAATAACAAAAACACACTATCTTTCAAATTGGACCTCCATCCTCAGGTGTAAATATATAACTGACAGTGTTACACCTTAACTTAAACAATAAAGTGATGTTACATTGAATACTGCCTTAACAAAGCAAACTCTTATAAAACATTATAAGACTTCTAGAAAACGAATTTGTCCATCAATATTTAAAAGCCTTTCAAATAGAAGTTAAGAATTTGTTTCTCTCCGGTTACGAAATATCTAAATTTAACAAATGATTTGTATTCCGTGATATAATTTGGTTCGGAGCATGGTTGCTGCTCAGTAATATCAGCGTATCGTCGGGGACCAAAATAATCAATTACTTAAAGGCGGCTACATTCGAAGTCGTAAAAATCGGCGAGTGTTTTTTTAACGCCATTGTTGCGAGAGATTCCCTTCGAGATTTAAGAGAGCTCCTGAAAACTCTTTCGTTATCTCGATTGCGAATATGGTAGGGTGGTCTGTTCCACGTCGTTAGTTTCGCGATGCCAAA
This sequence comes from Lepidostoma basale, assembly GCA_022606425.2. NCBI lineage: Eukaryota > Metazoa > Arthropoda > Insecta > Trichoptera > Lepidostomatidae > Lepidostoma > Lepidostoma basale. Next base: position 114,580 of record JAHDVF020000910.1, on the reverse strand, counting down.
AGCGCGATCGGCGAAATTTGAGGCTCCTTGGCAATGTATGAATACACAATAAGCTCGAGAGGGATGCCAGGCTAGAAGAGTGGGGCGGTTCACCCTCTCTGCCTACATCTCCGAGAAAACGGTGATATGATTAGTTACACGTACATGAATAACATTGTAATTTTAAGAACGTGGGTTACGTCCTGACGCCAAAGAACTTGGAAATGTTATTGCAAATGGTGATAGTGTACAGCTTTATTTGGAAAATAAATACCTCAAGTGAAAATTACTGCGCACAAGATTGTACGAGTATTTTGTTAAAACTAATAGAACTGCGCACCTCGAGAAAATAGAGATCGGATTGGGGTAGTGTTTTTGTTCCGTGTTTCACGTTGCAGGCTCCATCTTCAGCGGAGAGCGGACAGCTGCTGGCCCTTGAAGAGAATGCACTTTATTGTCTTAATTCTCTTATGTTTCTTCCCATTGACTCGTATTCCTATCACTTTATTTTCTCCCATTCTCCTTACCTTTAGTCCATTTACAACGCTAGTCCGGACTTGAAACCACAACATTCTAACTTTGATATTTAATTTTTTTTAGATGATATCTGTGATTTAAACGGTATAAATCAAAAACATCTAATATTTGCATAATTAATATATAAACTTTCAATTCAACATTGAAAGAATTAAAAAATACTTTTATATTTTGTTTTTACACTACATTTTATTCTAATGAACCAACGGAGCTTCGTCAGGGTTTCGATAGTCAACAAATGTGTTCAAGTGGACATTTTAGCAAATTTGTTTGAATACTACACCGCGAATTTAGTGCTTTATACGAAAGAATATTTTAAAAATCTCTTAAAAAAAATTGCAATCCACCGATTAAATCAGACCATGATGTGATTATTTTTATTTCAAATTTATTAAAGTAATGTGTTACAAAACAATAAATTCTCCAACGTTTCAAGCTCTACTATGTGATACAACAACAAATCATCACGCCGTTTCTCCGAAAGGGTAGACAGCTCTATTAATCTATTTTGACACACCTCTCTAGATTCCTCCACATTCGTGCAGTGAATCAACCTTCCAACTTCGATCATGAACGAACTTAAAAATTTTATTACATGTTTTCCTCGAAGGATGCCTAAATAAGACGAAACTGTTCCTAAAAATGTTATAGTGCAATTAAAAAATTATGAACAATTGTATTGTATTATCGTTTAAAAATTTTAAAATACATGTTTAAAAAAAATTCTTAAAGCTAATCACAGCTTTGTATACATTTCAAAGATAACAGAGGGTGAGATGGAGATATTAACGGATTTTTGAAATTATTGTGTATTTAAAAAAATGATGAAATAGTAGCACAGTCAAGTTAGAACCCTGTGATTGTTGGGTTCGGAACTGCCCAGCTCTGCTAAGTAAATACGTCTGGGTATGTTTTTCCGATAGAACTTGTGGTTGCCTTAGAGAACTTTCAAACAACGAACGTTTTCAGGTGCGGCGTAGTAAGCCCAACCAAAGCTCGTCGCACACTCCCTTAAAATAATTTTCCAAGATTACTTTTTAACAGCTATTGAACTAGTTTCGGCCAATCGGGCTACACACATTTTATGAGAACGTGGTTTCTAAAAGTAGTTTTAGTCTACTTGAATAATGAAAATCTAAACACGTATGAAATCTGTCCACGTGTGTTCGCGTGGGTTTGCTTTGCCAATGGCTGTTAGTGGTTTCTTACATTTGCTTTTTTAAAATTGAATTAAATGACTAACATCATCAATTATATTTTTGAATAAATGGTATTTGAGTTTATTTTTTAAAATCTTCAATATTATCAGAAAATAACTGATTTACCCAAGTCTCTATCCTCTAGACCACCATCTAATCGATTTACCTTTTTGGATATCAAAAAGTGTAATTTTAATATTTTTGATCAAATAAATTTAAAAAGCAAAATTCGTAGATTGGACATTTTTTGCCTCTTAATTTTTTTTCAAAATTTTAAAAAATTTTAGCTGGTCTGTCATAGTTTTAAGAGAAACATTAATTTCACCTGAACATGACGAGTACTCGATAATCGATATGATGGACATGGTTAAGCGTATTGATACAATTATTATAATTTTGGCGTAAAAAAGTTACAGTTATATGTATTAGTAGAGGTAAGGCTTACATTATTATACTGCAGTTCTTTTTATTCATTTTCTACAAATTTGTTTAGTATTTAATTTGAAATAAGCATTTGGTATGGAAGACCGTTCATTACAAGAGGATATGTTCGAAATATCTTTTCAGGGCATTTTGCGAATTCGTTGCAACAGCACAATTTATAGTCCTCAAAATAAGCATGACTCGAAGTTTCATATAAAAAAATGAAAAGTTAACACATCGTTGTATCAGTTTTTGTACAATTTTCTCGAGACCTCACTGCTTTGTTATGTTGAATTTGGGAGGATTATTTTATTTTCGATAAGAAGGAAATAACAAAGAAACTAAGTGAACAAATAAGGATTATTTATGTAAACAGGACTTTTTTAATGATATCTCATCACAAATGAATAATATTTTTAGCACACGTTACAAAGCATATGTTGTTCAATAGTTTTGAGTTAATTTGTTAAATAACGTACATATTTTACGTATAAATACGGACAAATTTTAAAACAAAGCAAAATGCCACGGTTTAAAATATGTCCGTGAAGGTCAGTCATGACATCAAACTTCCCTAATTAAATTACAAGCCTATGTTCTTATTTGGATATTAAGAGATGTTTGGTTTATTTGACTATCTCTCTAAAATTCGTAAAGAAACCCGACGGGACATTTTTTATTTTGAACACTTTACTCAGTCACCGCAGAGTTTGAGGACCGCCTCCGTTCGGGCCCCATCTGCTCGGCTGTCGGAAGTAATTTCCTATTCAGTACAAGCTACACGGGTTATCCAGCGCTTTGTAAACTGTGCGAGTATTATCGGTTCCCCATTGTCATATTTCCAGAGGCGACCACTTCGGTAATTACAAATTTAGCTGTAGTGGATGAAAATTTTAAATATTCCGACACTTTCTGAACATTTAAATATATTCCCCCATGGGCGACTGCAGTGTAACTTTATTAGAATGTTGTCATGTATGACGCCTACGTTCTTTGATATAATATATTTTTTTTATCGTAATGACACCCCTCCAAATGATTCCTGAAAAGTATTATATATATTTCAATATATCTGGCATATGGCTTATGAAGGAAAACACATTTTGAAGAAAATCATTCATGAATATATAATAATACTAGCGGACCCGACAGACGTTATCGTGCACGAACAATACGCACGGAATTGTGATACTTGCCATAAATGGAATATCGAAACACAGCTTGCAACAGAATTTTAAATATACGCCAAGCTACAACGCAAGCGCATGTTTAAACACAGGATTCGACATCAGCGCCATCTATGGTAAATAAACATAACTATGGATCATTCTCAGAAAATCAATTATTTATGAAATTCAAAAGAAGTTTTAACGATCATCTACCAGATCCAACTGTGAATTTAAACCATTCAGGGACACACTCAAAGACGCAAAAAAAAATCATCAAAATCGGTCCAGTCGATTAGGAGGAGAAAATATGTTCTTTGGCCATCCTACTTCATCAATTCTATTTGACATGTCAACGCTATAAGGGGCTTTTTTGTTTTCATAACTAAGTAACTAGTCTCCCCGAAGGGATAGGCAGAAATAATGGACTGTCATACTTTGACCGATGCGGCACTCCATTCTGTTTTCATCCTGATAGTATTTCATTTGTAAAGTTATGTATAAAGTACAATATTAATACGCCTTTGTTAACGAACATTTCAAATTCTGTTATTAGGGAAGTGATAGTAAGAGGCCCGACGAGAGAAGAAGTATGAAGTTCCGTGGTATATGGCATTTACTTTAATATAAAGAAACTCGTAATAAAATTTTGATGATTCAATCTTGCGGGATTATTAATAATAGGATTTTTTGTCCGACAACGGCCATCTTAGGAGCGCTTATGTGTTGGGAGAGGCTCTTCGAGAGGTTCTTAATTAAATACTTGGCTTTTATGGTGGCTCAGCGAGGATAAACTATTTTTCAGTAATAATAAAATCCTTCATGTCGGGGGTGGTCTCGCAATACGGAGGCCACATACGCCCTTAGATCACTTCCCAAACCTCCAAACACCATTTTACACCGATCGAATTTTCATGTTGATGAATGTATAATCAATTAAAAATTTAAAAGAACTAAGTAACAAACTAACCAAGGGGTAAGGAAAAAATGAACCGCCATACTGTAAATTGACGACCTTCGTGGTTAAATGGCAAGAGCTCTGACTACCATATCGAAGATTCTGGGTTCGATTCTCGGCAATGGTAGGGTGATTGTCACCCTATCGTAGTTTGGTGTAGAATTCACGTGAAAATAAAATGGCTATAGATTAGCTACCTATCACATGTCATGAGAATCATTTTAATAGCTTAAAACAAATTGTATACAGTAATTGGATTCAAACGACCTGTTGTATACATAAGAAAAAATCCTTTGCATTCATGATTTGTATCATCCACGCACGTCGATTTCGCTGACTCCTCGCGTGGGCCGACATTGTTAATATGTTAATCACCCTTTCATTACTTTGTTCCTTACAGTTTCATTCGCACTGCGTTATTTAATATGATATAATAATGATGCCATGAAACTAACGTATTATAGTATCCATAAATTATCATAAACAATTTTAAACAGTAGATATAAAGAAAATATAAATTCTCACATGCCATCTTAGATCGCTTAGGTCTATTGCAAAAGCTAGAATTATATTTGAAAACGTAGTTAAAATTTTCATTATTTTGGCTACAGAATTGGATTGTCGCTGACTTCTACACCTTGCAATACTAGTCAGCAACTTAAGCACGACCAAATCATAATTTCTATCGCGAACCACAACAAAACAACGGCATAAACACATTAAAATTGTGGTATAATACTTATTTACGGGATTTCAAATAAAAAAACACATTTTATTGGTAACATTATTTCTAGATGAACATATATATGGTATTATTAATAAATACAATTCAATTAAGTAATACAAATCACAAAATTTCGCCTTGTTTTAAAAAGTTAATTAATTCGACGAGTTTACGTGTCACGATGTATAAATATAGAGGAATCTCGAGAGGTGTGTCAAGATATTACAGTAACAGTCCTATCTGCGTAGCTTGTTCGGAAATTTTAGAATTGCCCTTTTCATTACTATATTAATGAAAACGATAGACATACTCGTACATTGCCTTACAAGATATTATCAAATGTCCCGAGAGATTCCAATTTTGCACTTAGGCGGTTTACAAAGTGAGCCACCGATACATAATTCTACTCGCTTCTAATAAAGGTAAAAATAAATCTAAAACCCAAACATGGATACATAATGTATGGAGGTATTCCAATATCTTTTTTCTCCTAAAGTTTTACTACAGATGTAGACTTTGATCTCGAAATGTATTTTCCTCGGTTTTCCTCTATTTTTTGCTTCGTTAACATCATTTACATACACTATATTTTTCTTATTTCATCATTATTTTCATATATCCTAACCATGTTAATGATCCTTTCATTATTTCGCCTTTCTAAGTTATTATCAAATGCCGTAAACAGTCATTCCCATAAACTATTATAAAACTTCCAGAACACAGATGTTTTCATTTTTATTAATTATTTAATTTGGAGTTTAACATCAGGATGACGTTAATATATTATTATATAAGGAAAATCTGTGATGCATATTTCAAATAAACTTGTGTGTTGCAATCTTGCACCAAGTGCAAGGAGCTATGGGCGTACTGTTGCCGTGTTTATCTGTGTGAAGGAGACCACAACAAAGCAACCGTCGGAAATACCCTCCTGCAACACAATACGTTATTGGGGCCGTGGTCTCGCGGTCAGAACGTTTGACTACCAATCACGGGGTCGTGACCGCGGGCTGGGCCTTTCGGCCCCATTCATATATTATATCTTGGCTTAGTTTGAGGTTTGCAGGAGGTCATTACGAGCTATTATTATCATGGTCTAATCGATTTGCTTGTGGAGAAACTATAAATCAATGTGCAATGAAGGTTAAAAGTCATTTCAATTCATATGCGAAGAATTTTATTCATTACAAATTGTGTTTAATTCGTAAATCAAACAAACGAATAAAACATCACGCCGTTTCCCCGTAGGAGTAGGCAGAGAAAATGGACCGCCACACTACACTATCCTGGCACACCTTTCTAGTTTTCTCCACATTCATATAGTGAGTCATACACGCACGTCGATTCTTCCGACTTCTAACATGACTAACCTTTAAAATTTGATTAAATTGGTTATGCCGTGTTTTCCTCGGCTTGCTTCGACACGGTACTCCATTTACATCATTAACGTATACTTTCTTAACCATTTTTTCTCCATCCATGCGCTCCATATGTCCGAACCGACGCAGCGATCCTTTCATAATTTTGTTCATCATACCTTATTCCGTTCTACATTCCTTTCTTATATCAGCATTTGAGATTCTGTCGTATATCGTTCTACCACACACGCGTCTTAGGGAACTCATCTCTATCGCATTTATTCTGCTCTCGTCCTTTTTCTGTCAGTTCCATGCTTCGCTTCCATACATAAGGGTTGGGACTAGAACTCCATTGTGAACGGCCGTTTTCGCTATCATTGAAAATTTTTTGTTGAAAATAACTATTTTTAAAGCTCCATTCACTTTATTACCCTTCTTTTGTGGTCACTATCCGTTCAGCCATCCGCTGTGAACATGCTACCTAAATACACATATTCACTCACCTGCTCCAAGTTCTCTTCGTTCACACTTATGTTACAAACTATCATTTGCTCTTCCCTTTCAAAAATCATCACCTTTGACTTTCCGACATTCATCATTAAATCATTTGACTTGAACACCTCAAATTTTCGCCACTAAGAGTTGTGATTCGTCTGCACTATCCGCAATGAGAACGGCATCGTCCGCAATTCGTAAATCACTTTTAAAATAAGTAAAAAAAATTCTATCATGAATTTAACTTTAGAAGAAGGAAGACTGCTTGACCGTGTAAGGAACACCACAATCCGAGAGATCTGCGAGGCTCAAGATGCGGTCAGACGGGGGCGACAGTACTGGTACCAATATGTCCGGAGAATGAATTCTACAAGAATTACATACATGAATACCAAACCCACAAAACAATGGAGAGATACCTGGAGTTCGGCATCATAGGAGGAGAATCCTGTCATTATGGACTCTTAAGTCTACAACACATTCAAGAAGATGAAAAAGAATTTAGCCCATATAATCGTAGAACTATACAGTCTTTTATATTATTGAAAACATTTATACTGCAACAACGCGTAATAAAACATTCCCCTAACTTTACGAGCTTATCTCTTCTGAATCTCCGCCACCTTCGCAGAGTAGGTACACGGCTTGTATGTATGTATATTTGTGCTGGAACCTCATGGTGAAAATTATATTCTTCTTTCTTATTGCTCTTAGTTTAGGTCGTATAGCCTGTTCAGCCATCTCTCCTCTCTTCGGCGGTCTTCCTGGTAGACTCTTGCTACTGAGGTTCAGTTCTACTCAAAGCATAAAACGGATTTATGCAGATTAGTTTTGTCCAAACAAAGTGCCGAGAAACTACGAGTGACCCAAAGAGCCATGGAAAGAGCCATGTAAGGAATAAGCTTAAGAGACAGAGTCAGAAACGATACGGTGAGAGAAAAAACAAAGATCATTGACATCATCCACCGGGTGGCGACTCTAGAATGGCAATGGGCAAGTCACGTAGCCAGAAGCTCAGATGAAAAGTGGACAAGAAGACTGCTGACTTGGAGACCGTGGACGGCGAAGATGAGTGCAGGGCGACCGCAACTACGGTGGAAGGATGATCTGAACAGACACGTCGGAATAACCTGGATGCAGTTTGCGCAGGATAGAGTGACATGGAAGCAAATGGAGGAGGCCTTTGTCCAGGAGTGGACGGGAATAGCCTGAGGAAGAAGAGAAGAAGAAGAGTTTTGTCCCAATAAATTGTCTAATGGAAAGACACATTTTTATAAATTAGTAATCTTACTTTCTAAACAGTTAATATTGAGGAAAGATTTTTTAATCGAACAGATGAAAGGTGTGCCTGTGTGAATAATGGTGGCCGCTCTAGTCTCAGCTGGGGAGAGGGTAGGACGCGGGCCCTAATAGGTTGTCATTCTAAATCCCTTTCAATAAGCGTGATTAATCACAATCACAAATGGTACACCAGCCACCCCACAGGGGCTGGAGTTGGGATTGCAAATATTCTCTAGTTGGATTATTTATATATAATACTTATTTAAATAATCACACATGAAGCATACCATTGAGCAGGATATATTTGATGCTGAGAGTAAAATAGAAGAGTTGTTATTGAATGAACGCGTAATATAGAAATAAATAATAAGTGTAATAATAATAATAATATTATACATGCGAACCGAAAACAAAGTCTACCCCATCATAACGTATGTGATAGAAGTCAGAGCCGATACTAACAGGACTAAGAACCTTCTCAGAGAAGCAGAAATAAAAATCTTACGCTCCATTGCAGGCAGAACCCTCAGAGATCGGATCAGAAATGTGATGATGAGGTCTGTCTGTGGTGTTGAGGACGTAGTAAAGTGGAGAAGAAGCAGAAGATGCTTTTGGAGAGATCATGTAGACCCCATGGATGATACAATAATTGAATAAATTGTCCAAGATAACCGCAGTAGCAAGAGATTAATAGGAAAGCCTCCGAAGAGTTGGAGGGATGGCTGGACATCATCATCCCAGGACAGCTCACCGCCATAAACAGGTCATACTAGCTTAACTAAGAAGAATAAGAAAAAGAAATAAAAGTTGACGATTCTTTCATGGTGTTAAAATATTTTTTTGAAATTAGAGATAAGTTCGAATTAGAACAAAAACAAAGTAAATTAAACGTAGTAGAAAATACGATAATACAGTAAAAATATGTTAAAAAAACATTCTTCAAATCAGGTTGAACGTACACATAATATGGTTGTACGCAGACAATATGAGAACAATAATTTCATAAACTAGAGTGTATTTCTATCTATTTAAATACACAAATATAAGATCCGAACATTTAATGGTTCTAAAAAAGAAAGCCCTCCCCTCGCGCTCATCACCCCAGGAGACATGATTTATGTGTACCTGATCGTCAGATTTATTTAAAGTAGAAAAACGACAATGATATAAAACTCCATATTAAATTATTAAAAAGGTATGAAGGGAGACTGCTCCTAGCTCATAGATGGATGGGTCGACTACTACAAAGATTCAATCCCCGAAATTTGTACTAGTTCAACGCTTTGTCTCAACTGATCTTCCTATTGCAAACCTTTCATTCTTTCGCCTTTCGTAATTATCAAATGTCGTAAACAGTCATTCTCAAAAACTATTATATAACTACTAGAACACAGATGTTTTCATTCTTATAAATTATTTAATTTTGAGTTTTACATCTTTGTTCAAGTAACAATAAATAAAATGACGTGATAAGGAAAATTTGTGATGCGTATTTCAAATAAATGTATGTGTTGCAATCCTACAAGGAGTTCGCCGAGCGAAGTGTGGATTTCCTCGAAATTATAGAAACATTAAATTTCAACTTATTGAACGCTAAGGCATTAACCTGCGCTATTTGTTATAAGTTGGTACTAACAAATAGCATAGGTTAATTTTTAAATTTGAATTATTTTATCAAATTTGTAATACGTTTTTTATTAGTCTTACTTTGTTTAGTTTTTATTACATTTTTACACCTGAAGATGGAGGTATCCTCCGAAACATGTCGTGTTTTTTAATATTTTTTTTATTAAATAGTGGATTAAACAAAGTTTTTCAATTTCCTGAGTACATTAAATTTCGTTATTGAATATGGAGTTTGACATAATTAGAACAACTTGTTGAGAACTTTGTATTATCACAACACTTATAACACAAATAAGTGTTGTGATAACACAAAGTTATCAACAAGTTGTTCTAATGTGAATACACATCACAAAATCATGGCGAATATTGAAGAAATTGACATAATTGTTCAAGAAAATATAAATTAGAAATCTTTCCATCAGTATACAAGGTGATCACCGCATTCGTTACACCCAGAGCAACAAATATACGAGTACATTTGTATAATACTCGTACATTACTATGCATCCGGGAAGGCGCCGCGCCAGCTGCTATCGTGGCTAGCGAAACTTCGTCGCAACATTAACGCATCATTTACAATGTAATATATAAATACACAATGCACCTCTGTTTCCCGAGTACTTGCTTCTGACTTGCCCGGGGCTCGGAGTCCTTACAAATCCGTTCCTAGAACACCACTTTTGTGGGAACCTAATGAAGCGGAACGATCAGAATGTTTTATATTATAATCTTCAGGATTGATCACATTATGTTAAAGGTAAGAAACTGGCTGATTGAACAATTATTATTTTGGTTACCAAACAAAGAGTTTAAAAAATCGCGATAGACTAACTAATTAACCATCACGCCGTCTCCCCGAAGGGGTAGGCAGAAATAATGGACTGCCACACCTTTTCCTGACATATTTCTCCCGCTTCCTCAAAATTCATACATCGTGTCATGCACGCGCGTCGATTTCTCTGACTCCTCACATGGCCGACATTCAATATTTGTTTATTTGATCGTGTCACGTTTTCCTCGTCTTCCTCTAATTCTGGTTCCATTTACATCGTTTACATAATTGTTGTTATCATTCTTTCTTCATTCATTCTTTCCATGTGTCCAAACCATCTTAATGATCCTTAGACGAAGGTGTGGATACTCTGTGTATGATAGAGTGTCGAATGACAATATAAGATGTGAATGCGGTGCGAATGATGGTGTTACGAACAAAATAACGAAAGGATCATTAAGATGGTTTGGACACATGGAATGAATGAATAGAGAAAGAATGGTAAAAAGTATATGTTAACGATGTAAATGGAACGAGGAATACGTGGCACGATCAAATAAATCAAATATTGAATGTTTGCCACGTGAGGAGTCAGAGAAATCAACGCGCGTGCATGACACGATGTATGAATGTTGAGGTAGCGAGAGAAATATGTCAGTAAATAAAAGTGTGGTAGTCCATTCGTTCTGCCAACCCATTTGGGAGACGGCGTAAGGGTTGGATAGTTAGCATAGAAAATATACGTTAAAGTTGTATACAGACAAGAAATAGAGGAAGATCAAATCAATCAAGATATTAAATGTCAGGAAAGAACATTGTGGCGGTACAATATTTTTTCTTTCCCTTCGGAGAGACAATTCTGGCAAACAAGACATCTTAATGCATGATTTATCAATATGTTTCCTTTGGCCATTGTCGAACAAGTTCTTTACCAATTAAGCTAAATCGAGTTGATATATTTACGTGAATACCTTCTCAAAAGTATGATTTATTAATAATTATTTGAACAATGATGTAAAACTATAATACATATTAAATAGTTTCTGAAATACTTTCTAAGATTCATTTATTTGATAATGCCTTAGAAAGGCACTACATATAATTCCCATAAACTATAATAAAGCTTCTAGAAGTGGTTAGTAATTAGGTTGCTGATTGGGAATGGTTTCGAAAAAGTTCACCCAATAAGTCTTTAGCAAAAAAATTACTCGGATACTTGTTTAAAAATTAATTTAAAAATAGCTAGTCAGTTCTCTTTTATAATTAACCTAACATGAAAACATAGGATAGGGGTGAGAATTAAAATAAAGCATTATAGTAAAAAGGGAATGAACAAAAGATATCAAGAGGTCAGCTAAAATAATTATGTGTTTTCGGAATAGAAAGGAAATTTGTGATGAAATAATGCGACGTAGGTTCATTGTCTCAAGCACGTATCGAGCACCGCTCCAGAATGGACATTTCACTTGGAAGGGCGACGGGTTATAAATTTCCCTCACGATAAAATCCCCGTTAAAGCCATAAATCTTCTCCAGGCCCGGTCTAGGCTTTACAATTCTTTTGAAACGGCTCCTACTCACGACCGCCTACAGTTCACCAGGCCCGAACGAGTTATCCAACTTCCAGTCACCTGGAACATGGACGTCCTGACAAAATCAAACGTCTAGACTGCTACTTCTATTATTATTATTCCTCGTGTAATTGATCAATATTGAACCTTATGATAAACGTTTTTTTTTTAATTTTGCGAAATATTAAAACTATAAAAGTAGGTACATGTAGCTAAAAGCTATTAGGATTCATGTGATTTTTTATTTAGCCGAAATGAGTTACGGTGGACATGTTAGATTTTCATAATGTTTTAAGTGCGTCCAGGTCAAATGATTACTTCTAACTATAGGTACTATGTATATACAGGGGGATGGAATGATGTGTGGTGGATATACTACAAAAGTATATAGGAAAGTACCTCCACGTGTGGTATAACTATGAATATAACACCCGGCGCCCACAGAAACGACAATCTGTTTTACCTTCCACAATAATGGCAAGTAAAAAAGGAAATAAAATACCATTTAATAAATAAATTTGAAGATGTAAGATTAGCTTACAATCGACAGAAAGAAGAAAAAGTAGACTATACTTTATACTGGGTATTGTGCAGATGATAACAAAACTGATTTCGACCAATACTTAAAGACATAATAGCTCCCAGATACAGGTATGTAAATTGATTTAACATCATAAGAGAAAACCAAAACAAAATATCTATAATTTTGAGAATTATGTAACGAGATTTCGCCCAGTTCTTGTGGCCATTCATCAGCTTGACTCAAAAAGGCGTTCTCGGGACTTTCTTCGGGGTTTACTTTTAAAGCAATATAACCGATATACGCGATAATTTTCATTATTGTTCTTGTTGATATTTGAGTAACAACTATGTACATATGTTTTAAAAATGGATATGAGAAAATCCGACACTGCACCTCTCAACAAGCAGGTTTCTGTTTTAAACCTCTCATCTCTCTACATTGCTCTTCCCACTGGCATCCTTACACACAAGTACTTAACTTCTTATGCGATGCCGTCCTTAAATTACACAACTCTACAGGCTTAAGTTCTTTGCTCGAGCAACACACGCGTTGCTTAAGCGGGGGATGTTATCCGATCTTAACTGGAGTCATATTACTATCTGATTTAAAGTAATCGCCGTTTATCTGATGGCGACTTTGTGACCAGATTTCCATTTATTTATAAAGACAAGGATCTAGAAACTTCGAAAACGAAATAATTTTTCAGACCTATCGTGATTGCACGTTCTAAACTACGCGTTCTCAAATGTCATTTTCGTGTCTTCTAGAAGATTACAAAATGGATGACTGTTCAGAATGAAAAAAAGTTTTTGTTCCTTAGAATAGGGATAGAAGTCGAGGAATGCTGGTGAAGTATTGTAAATTAATCTAAAGATTGTACCGAAATCTCTTGATGGAAGTAAATTAATAAAAATTAAATAAAGTTTTTCATTTCATACACTTGTCCATACATAAATTAAATAAACACGGAGGCATTTCCCAGCCCTGTTTGACACTTTTCTTGATGTCGAACCAGGCTGTAAGATCTCCATTTAATCTGACACTAGCAGTGCTTTCCGTGTATAACGATGTAATCGCCGTGATCGGTTTTTTGCTTATTCTATTATATATTATTCTAATTCTGAAGGAAACTGGTTGCAGAGAGTCCAGAAACGAGCAACGTGGAACCAAATGGAAAAGATGTTGGGAATGGACATCTATACGCTGAATAAGAAAAATAACATATTTGATGCAATCAGCATGGACGAGGACAGTACTTCAGACTAGCAAGTTTTGGGCCATTTCGTTGACTCTATCCCAGATCTCCTGCGCGGTGGTGTGACCAGATTAAGGAGATGACCGGGGAAAACCTCTACTCGGCGGTGCGGACTGTGAAGAACAGAGATGATTGGAGGCGTTCTGTTTCAGCAACGGGCAGTTCCATAGATCACGACGCTCAGCAATGAAGAAACGAAGAAAGAAGAAGAATCCCATATATAAAAAAAACTCGCACATTTTAACGGACAATGAATTGGGAGAAACGGACTTCTGTGATCAAATGGCGCTGGATCTAGGAGCTTGGAATAAAATTATCAAGGAAACTAAAGCTCTCCAAAATTTGTACGGCCCAGAGGAAGTCATCTCAAAATCAACTTAGGAGAATCCCTCAATATCCATTGACTTATCATCCGTCTGACGTTCACTGCTGAACAAGCACGCCACTGCCTCCTATCAAATCGCACTCTCATCCATTCACATTCAGCAATCCTTATTTGATTGGTCCAGCGAGCAGGAAGATGTCCCTACAGCTAAGATATTTTGTGCTAAGTTTCTATTCCAGAACCCCTCTTCCCTATCGGCGTTCTGTTCTCCGACAAATATGGCCAGTCCACCGTCACTTTTTTCAAATCAAATAAAATCAGTCTATTTTCTCAAGAGATATTACAAACAACAAGTATAGTTTAAGGCATCTATTGAGAACAGGTAAAACATAAAAAATTATTATTCTTTTGTTTTTGAAAATTTGGTTTGGTTCATGTGGTGCTCCTGTTAATTTGGAGATATTTCGCGTATAAGTGAATTGTTTTGGTCAATTTAACTGTTGCCGCACTTTATAATAGTTAATTGTGACACGTAATACGTTTGTGCTGTTTTGCTGTTAAAATTATATTAGTTTTAAAGTTTTTATAAAGAATTTTGACAGGTGTAAAAATAAAATTTTCATTTGTTCCAATGACAATTTGAATAATTTCTTCAATATTATTTCAAAGTTCTTGTTGGTTTAGTGCCTACTTACAGCTAATTTATAAAAACGGTGGATACGTGAAACATAAATTAAATAAACACAAAAGTCCGGATCGACATGTCAACATTATGTGTTATTACATTATGTGCTAAATTAAAAAAAACGGTGGATTCGTGGAACATAAATTAAATTGACAATATGTGCACCATCTAAAAAGAACATTTTGTGTTAAATTATTTTTATTTTGTTATTTTATTTTATATCATTGTATTTTATATTACTTGTTTTAGATTTATTTTGTGGGTGTTGGACGATCGAAGTGTGCGAAGGAGATGCCTATTGGTGGCGATGAGGTTCGCAACCCATCACACCGCGTCTCCCGCGGAGCGAAAAGAGAAGGATGGAGTGCCGCATCAGTAAAAGTGTGACAGTCCATTCTTTCTGCCTACCCTTTTAGGGAGATGGCGTGATGGTTAGTTAGTTAGTTTCTATTATATATTCAAATAATATTTCCACAACTTAACTCTATTTCCATGATCATATGCTTTTGCAAATTTACAAACGCACATAAGAGTTTACGGTTTTTGGCAATAAACTTTTCTGTCATTGTACTAAGTGCAAAAATTTGATCCATACATCCTCTGCCATTAAGAAAGGCGCCTTTCACATCTCAAATTTTCCTACCCTTTCTACAAAAATTCTGCCACAGAATGTACCAATAACACTCAAAATACTAATACATATATGGTTTCTAGTTATAAAGATAAGGCGATTTTTATTTTACCGAATTTTTGGGCATTTTTATACTTGTAGTATTATTGAAATATTATTGTTTTTGAGAAGAAAAAAAATACAATTAGTATTTTTGAATTGCTTTCTTTCATAATAATTTAAATGTAATTCAAATAAAAAATAAATGAACTGACGAATTTTGTATTTGTTGTATTATACTTACTATATAAAAATGGAGTAAAATCCGAATAACTAGTCTTTTAAAAAAAAACAAAGATTTCATAAATTAAGACAAGTTAACTTCACACAAACCAATCAAAGTACATTGTGACGTTACCTCAACAATGTTTTGATCGAAATATATGAAATAATCAAACTCTTTTAAAAACAAAACCGTTCCGTTTATTTTTCAAAAATGTATTATAATATCATGATTTTATCCTAGGAAAGCGAGCCCAGATGTGAATGAATACCATTATTTAAATTTCAAATTTCAGTTCACAATGAAAGTTTTTTTCACTGCAAAGTGAACATATAGAAAATCCTTAACGATTTAAACAAAACCAATATTTTTATTTTTATTATATTATAATATATTCTAATGTGATAGAGATTTTTCACGATTTTACTCTACCGTGTCGTCATCCCACGTTATTTTGCAACTTTTTTCATTGGAAAAGTAAACTTGTCAAAAATTAAAAACATATTTAATAAAAATACTTCACATTTTTTTTCGTTATACAAGTGCGTGATGCTTTTTATTGGTGTCACTTTGCCTATATGTCAAACCGTGTTTGTTAGGTTTGGGATCAAATAAAAACTTTAATGTGAAGGTCGTGAGGCATTTGTAAGAACTCTCTAGCTTTACAAAACTTTAGGCCTTCGATATATTCATACGGCCCGGCTTCAGGGAGATGAATGGAACGTCAAGAAATGGTGAATATTTTCAATGACTTCTTTCACCTTTTGCTAAACAATGGATTCTATTCACACCTGTTTTTTTAATTCTTAAGCTTTTATTCAATGTATTTAATTTTCGAATAAAATAAATCACAAAAAATACTTGAGTAAGTAAAAATACTACTTAAATCTTCTTAAACTCAAATCATATAGTTAAATATAATTGTTTAGACTGGAATGTTAACAAATAAAATCAAATAAACTTGTTTTCTTACGAACAACTTTTATTACTAGAATGCATCATTTTTGCTTTGTTCAAATTATAATCTGTCGTTTAAATAATGAATAAATATTTTTAGTGGTAAAAACCGCAAAAGCGAGAATGTCTGGTATTTGACGCAGGTGACGGTGGATTCCATTTTAGGTTCAGCTAAGACTTGTATCTCAATTTAATTTAAAGAGCTTTTATTTAATGTCTTATTGGAGAATATACCATGCCATGGTTAAAATCAGAAGAACGAGTAATTTTATGTAACTGGGTATATTTTTTTATCGTGGTCCAACCTTTCTGTAGACCTCAAACGCATAGAGAATTTGCCAGAATAATTATATCAATATTTCCCTTCTTCCTCAGCCTATTCCCGTCCACTTCTGGACAAAGGCCCCCTCCATTCGCTTCCATGTCACTCTGTCTTGTGTAGACTGCATATAGGTTATTCCGACGTGTCTGTTCAGATCATCCTTCTACCGTGGTTGCAAATATTTTTGCCGTCCACGGTCTCCAAGTCAGCAGTCTTTTTGTCCTTTTTTTATCTGAGCTTCTGGCTTTGTGACCTGCTCATTGCCATTTAGATGATGTCGGTGACCTTTGTTTTTTGACTCTGTCTCTTAGGCTTATTCCTAACTTGGCTCTTTCCATGGCTCTTGAAGTCACTCGTAGTTCCTCGGCACTTTGTTTTGACAATGTTACAGTTTCAAGACCATAAGTACCAACTGGCAGAACACAGGCTTCATAGACTTTTCGTTTCAGGTTGACCGGTATTTTCCGGTATTAAAGGATGTAACCCATGTTTCCGAAAGCTGCCCAGCTTAGTCCAATTCTTCTCTTGAGCTCTGCGGTTTGGTGATCTCGGCCCAATCGAGTATTGTGTCGAAGGGAAGCATATTCTTGGACATTCTCGATTCTGTTGCCAACTACGTTGATTTCAAGCCTTTCCATGCCCATCACCTTGGTCTTTGCCAGGTTCATATTCAAACCTGTAGATTTGGATATATCGTTTGTTCTTTAAGCATTTCTGCTAGTTCCTCCGGAATGTTGCTCACGAATACGATGTCATCGGCAAAACGTAGATAGTTTAAATATTTTCCATCAACACGGATTTCTTTAGTTTCCCAGTTCAGATTTTTGAAAATGTATTCGAGGGCTACTGTGAATAGTTTTGGGGATATTGTGCCTCCCTGTTGGATTCCCATTTTAATCTGTATCTTGTCTGTCGACCAGTATTCGTTGAATTTTACTTGAATAGCTGCATTTTTTATATATATTATATATTTTATTATATCAATATTATAACGTTTTATTTAATATCTACCCCTAATATTACGATGTTATATTAATGGATAAGATTAGACTCAGCCTCCCACGGCGTATAGTAACAGTCAATATATTGTAATATAACTAAATTACTACATCAGTGCGCTGCCCCCTACCAGGAGGTAATTGATTGTTGATAACGGCGCTATAAAATTCAGTTAAACGTGTATAGTATATACGTATACTTAATTTTATACTCTGTATACAATTAAATTATTGTTAGGTTTCGTATAGAGAGAGTAGGGCTCCGATGAGGGTATGCCCTGCCGGGAATTATACCTCTATAAAATGTAATGCTCCATGTTGCATTGACATCACCAAAACTAAGTCCAACTTTCTTTTTTCTTTGTGGTCTCTCAGACTCCGCGATCCTCGGGCAATGTGACCACTGACATTATCATCTTTATTATAACAAATAGAAAGTGGACGAATGGTGAATTTCCAGCGCCACAAAGCTGGATTTTCAATACCAAGGTGACTGAGGTGGCCCTGAGGATAGGCAGGCTGAAGTGGCGGTGGGTCGCCCATATTTGTCGGAGGACCAATGGAGGACAAACGGTTCCATAGATGGATATAGAGTTGGACATCCCATAGATGTCATAGATATCATAAGAGTTGTTGTATGTGGATGGATGAGAGTGGCAATGGATAGGAGGCAGTGGTGTTCTTTGGGAGAGGCCTTCGTTCAGCAGCAAACGATAGATGGCTGATAAATAAGTAATTAATTGAAATGGAATTCACTCCGCTAAAGGAAGGCAACCCTAAGAGAAAATTCTACAACCTCTAGAGAAGTCCAAGGGAAACCACTCTGAATATCATTCGCTAGGGCATCACATTGCAGAGGAATCAATTACTCTTAAGTGATCGTCAATGTGAAACATGTAACCTCCCCGTGATCACCTGTGGCCTGGAAACCATTACGCTAACTGCCAATACGGTACATAAACTAAAATATGCGCAAAGGTCTATGGAAAGACAAATGTTAGGCGTATGTCTAAAAGACAAAATAAGAAATTAAGAAATGAGACATCGAACAAAAGTTATAGACATAATGGACCTTGTCGCTAAGCAGAAATGGCAGTGGGCAGGTCATGTCGCCAGACAGAGAACAGAACGATGGACATCCAGAGTCCTCAAATGGAGACCATGGGATAGAAAAAGAGGAGTGGGCCGACCCCAAAAAGATGGGCCGACGACATTATCCCTGTCGCGGGTAAAATGTGGCAAAGAAAAGCCCAAGATAGCGTGGAGTGGAGGAAAACGGAGGAGGCCTATATCCAGCAGTGAAGAGATGGCTGAGGAATAAGAAGAAGAAGGCAGGGGGGGCCTGACGTGACACATGAGAGAGGAGAGATGGAAGGAGTACGTACAATTATAGGGCAAAGGTTTTGTGGATATGTTTGATCGAAATATGTTTCTTATAAGTTTTCTCGGCGTGCTTCTGTAATGAAATAATAAAGAGAGCGTATTATACAGCGAGAGTTTATTGAGTCTGGTGCTAGGTTTATTGTTATAACTCCCGTCAGTTATGGCCCGGCCCAATAAAACGTGCCGCAGTGTGCGCTACCGCTGTGCTCTCCGCTGTATATATCATATAATACTACCACACGGCCTTCATACAACAAGAATTATTGGTACACAATAAATGGTTTCTTTATAAATTGGAAACTATTTCTCTCTCTATCAAGATTTTTGGAGTTCTAGTGCCAAACCTTATGTTTGGAAAAGAAACTTGGAGCTGGAAAAAGAAGGTTAAAAGTTGATTATATGCCGTAGAAATGAGATCACTAAGAACAACGTGCAGGAAAACGATATATGGTAGCATACCGAACGACGAAATAAGGAAAAAATATAAGGCATATCTTAAATACAATAAAAAAGGATCCCTTAGATGGTTTGGGTATATGTATAAAATAAGAATGGTTAAAAATTGTATACAAACGGTGTGAGTGGAAACAGTAGCCGTGGACAATCAAAAAAAGCATGGCATGACAAAATTAATAAAATATTGAATACGGCTACATTCGAAGTCGGAATAATCAACGAGTGTGGATGTACGGTATATGAATGTAGAAGATTCTCAAGAGGTATGTCAGAAAAGGGAGTTGGTGCTTTATTTGCCGCTTTACTTATCACTCTTTCAAAACACGCGCTCTCCACGTGGTCTCTCCAGAAACGTCTTTTCTTTCTTCCTCATCGCACAACATCTTCGATATTGCAGATCTTCTTGATTTCAAATTTTCTCACTCCGTTCTTAGGTGGTCGTTATAGGTCAAACCCGGGTTGTTAGATTTCTAACGAAAGTTTTGGAGATTTCTTATTCTTCTTCGATGGTCCTACAGCTCATATCGAGCCTTAGCTTACGTTATTCGTCGCCTCCAACCTTTCTGTCCTTTGCTTCGACCCTCCAATCTGACACTTGTAACAATTCCCTCCCACTTCTCCCAAATTCTTTTTCCCATCGCAGCCTTGGTCATCCAATTGATCTTCTACCACCCAGGTGCCACTCCAGCATCCTTTTTGGGGTTCGCG
This sequence comes from Lepidostoma basale, assembly GCA_022606425.2. Taxonomy (NCBI): domain Eukaryota; kingdom Metazoa; phylum Arthropoda; class Insecta; order Trichoptera; family Lepidostomatidae; genus Lepidostoma; species Lepidostoma basale. Next base: position 93,987 of record JAHDVF020000910.1, on the reverse strand, counting down.
ATGACGACATCCTCACACATGTCACACATTCTGTCTATATAATGTGTGGAGAGGCTGGGAGCTTTGTTAATATTGTATAGATCGTCATTATGCCGCATTCTCCAGCCTTCACCGTCATGCATAGGTCCCAGGATTCTCTACAGCACCCTAGATTTTGTAGATTTAATTCATTTAAATATTTTTATGACTGTTGTGTCTTTGTTCAATATTAAGTAAAAAAAATCCAGATCTGCCATAAACTGGATAGTGTCTGAGAGAAATCCCACTTGAAATCGCAGTACAACATGTTTGACGAGAAATAACTTAACCATTTAGTTTAGAGCTTTGGTAAGTATCCTGTCCGCTACTGGGGTGGATGTAGTCAACCTCCGAGCACTAACAAGTCGTGTAAATACAGGGTGTATGTGTGTGTGTTCTCCGGCAGATTTCCTTAGTTTATGTTAAGCACTTCCGAGTTCCTTCACCTTTCCTTTTTGCCTTTAAAGAGTTTTGTGAATCTTTAAACAACGGCATATCTAGCTTTTATTTTGTTGCCGTAGACCTCAAGTACTGAAAAGCCAGAAATCGTTAAATGTTAATTCTTCTTTTCAAATACGAGTATATATTTCGGGTATTTTAACACTTTTGAATTATCTTATCCATAAATGGAAAACACTCCATTGCATAAGATTAAATCTATCCCCAAAATCAGAATCAGATTAATTAATTCGTGTGTAAATACATACTAAAGAACTAATCACATGCTTTAACAATATTGGCCTAAGTATGGAAGTGACGACTGAAGCTGACTGAAGAAGGACGATAATTGTGTAGGTTAAATGCATGATCCACATAAGTGGACTTCGACTGCTGAACCAGCATATTTCACGATGAAATATATTACACGAATAACCGAAAACGCCTGACTTAGGACCTACTTATCGCAATGATGACATACATTGCATAGGCAAAAGTGATGATTCAGGGCCCGGATTTATTTACACAGGTCACTAGGTCACTAGAGCAGAGCATCGTGTGCAAAGGGAAGCAAAGCATATAAAAGCGGTACTTCCGACCACCCAATACGTCAGTCATTATTACGGCTTCTAACAGCACGAGTCTACGTTAATAAGTCTACGTACGAGAAACCTCCGACTCTCTTCTGCCGAGCTAAGCTACTATCGACCCTGCTACGTCACGCAACTTCCGACGAGTCTTCGCTTCAGCTGACCGACGCCATCGCCCAGTGTGTCATCATTTTCAGCTGCTCACCACCCGGACTCCGCCCCAGCTACTATCGACTCCATTACGAGTACATAATACTGTTAACGTATGATTACTTGTGATCTGCAATAAACGCTGAAACCTCCACTGCTTTTAACTCTCACCACATCCCTCAAAATTGAATTAATGCTGTAGAACTGATATTACTGAGAAGAATGTGCGTGAAAACTATAAATGATAGAATATCGAACGTTGAAATAAGAAAATAATGTAAGACAGATGATTTCATCCTAAGTAAAATCAAAACAGAATCACTTCGATGGTTGAGACATATGTCATGAATGGATGAGAGAAAAACATGATATAATCAAATTAATCAATTACTAAAAGGCGGCCACATTTGAAATCGGAATAATAGACGCATGTTACTATGTCAGCATATAGAGGAATTTCGAGAGGTATGTAAATATAGAGCAGTGTGGCGATCCATCCTATCTGCCTACCCCTTCGAGAAAATAGCATATTGGCTAGTTGAGATTTTAAACAATGTTTTGGAATCTTGTTTTCAAGAGGAAAGCCATTATAAATACAAAACTAAAAAGATACGAAAACACTTTTCGCCTCGACAAGATTTAAAACACCCCCGCGGTGCAGTTAACGGTGCTTAACACCTTGCGCCCCATCTGGAATCTTCTCGATGTATTAACACTTTCAGCGCGCCCTTGAACTGGCGCGAATGTGTTACGGTCCCCCATGTACTTAGCAGGTGTTGCGAATTGGCAAATGCGAGACGAAATTATTTCGTGTAAAGTATTCGCCGTTTGACAGAATTTGCTACTTCGGGAAATTCGAGAAAAACGCTTCAAGGAGAGGCTATTTGCTTGCTTATTAATATTGGGACAGCCACCTGGAAGTGGCAGGTTACACGTGTGTTATATACGTGCACATAGGTACATCTTATCCACTGTAATTGTAGGCCTGAGATTATTGGCATCATCTATGATTATGGTAAGCGTTCTCTCTCTTAAGCTCCCTTTGATTATTGGATCCTTCCCTGGTTCTTGACTTCTAATCTCTATACCATTAACCAATAGGGATTGTTTTTCATTTCAATTTATCTAAGCGTCTCCTATTACATTTATCAGAGGGGTGTAGCTAAAAGCAAAAGTCTAAAATAATAACATCGATTGTGATTGCTGAAAAAAGACTGCAGAAGACAGACCTAGGTGGAGAATAATAAGACAAAAAGGCACGCCAAAGTTCTCCGTGCAGCGCAGAGACGACGCCGCAGAGAGGAGGAGGAGGAGAAAGAAGAGACTATCGGGAGACGGTGACGGCTCCACTACCAGCGCCTTTCCCTGCCCCAGACACCTCAGAATACGAAGGGTCCAGGATTGGGCTCTTCAGTGACATGCGGACCGACAAGCGTAAAGAACAGTCTTCCTCGGACATGAGGGACGACCGATGATGATTACATTTATGTAAGATATTGTATAAAATTACCCAAAATTTGTTCGTATTATAAATTTCTGGTTTCAACATTTTTATCGAGATATAAAAAATTCTTAAAAACAAAAACATTCTACATCGAAAAAAAATAATCCGAATAATTATTAGGTTCTGGCAGAAAATGCATGGAATTCATAATTGCATTCATTGCGAGGGTAAAATCTCGTAACTAGTAACGTATTTTCCGGAAACCTGCAAGGTTATGTCTCCCGGTGGACCAGCGAAGAGGAGAATGCAATCTCCCGCCTGAATAACTGAATGCAGCTTCCGCATTATTCCTTCTGGCGAGATTTAAAATAAGTACGATGAGAAATATGACTCCTTCATAAATTAAGGAGTCGTATTTCCCATCGTACAAAATATCAACATTTCCAAGAGAACTGTGTACATTTATTTTCGTTGTTTGCAAAATTCTTATCCACAGACTGCAGCCTTCTTGACCTAGAAGGTAATTTTCCACTTTTTGCAGTAAACGATTTTAAACTAACCTCCCTCAATGCGTATTTCATGTAAAAACGAAAAGTTGAACAATTTAATTTTTTGAATTGTATACAAATACAAAATGCTTCCACCACCATATTCTGTTTCCAATTTACAAGTATTTGTATACATTCAAAATGTTGTAAAAATCTGGTCCAAGTTAAAAAGCATAAAAATTGGAGAGACATCTCCAGGCGTTATCTAGCAATGTATGTTAATGGCGGTAGCCTTTCACATTGCGTTAATAAATTTCTTCTGCTTAGTGCTTACATTCAATCTTAATAGATGGCCCTAGTGTAGATTAAACTAAAAAATGTGAAGTGTTTCCCAACATTGTAGCATATACGAGTACACATCTTCCAAAAATTTGTCAGACGTGGTGGTCGTAAGAAGGGCAGAATGGGGATTGTTGTATTACATATAGCGTGCGCTTAACCCAACCAGGCAGGTCATAAGCTAAGTTACCAATTTACATCTTCATCTCTATTGAGATACAATTAATCCTTAATTTTTTTTTAAAACGTTAGTGTTTGATCAATTTGTTATTAAAAAAAAGCTAAATTCTATCCCTGAGTTATTTTTCTTCTTATAGTGCTGTGTATGGTCCCCCTGGCGTTAATGATCACTGTGTCGATTGCTTTTCAGTCACAGTGATATTTTGGGAAGTGCTGCTGGACCGGTAATCCGTTGCCTTCTCCAAGAATTTCTTTTAAGGGTTTTATTCCCTTAGGTGGTGGTTTTCAGTTTTATGGCGCCGAAGATACGCCATACGCTTTTTCTCTGTCTGCTTTGACCTGATGGTACGATCAGTCATTACATCGTCCGGGGTCACGAGGACCACTATAGAACGCCAGGGAGTCGGACTTAGTGGAAGTCTTGCTGTTGTCATGCAAGGAGTCGTTTCACGGCATTTTATTGGTATAAATCACAGACTGCACAAGGTATGTACCTTCCAGCAGTCCGACTATTTCAGTAATTCAAGACCTATTCATTATATTTGACTAATTTCAATTTTGAATAAGACGCATGTTTTATCAATGATGATCATTTGATTTATTTGTGCCATTATTATTTAAAGGTATTACATCATCATCATCATCATCAGCCGTCTGTCATCCACTGCTGAATGTAGGCCTCTCCAAAAGCACGCCACCGCCTCTATATCCATTGCCGCTTACATCTATCCATGTCCAGCAATCCTCTTCAGATCGTCGGTCCAGCGGGCAGGAGGACGTCTGCGGAATTTTGTACGCGGTCTCCACTCCAGAACCCGTCTCCCCCATCGGCTGTCGGTTCTCGGACAGACATGGCCAGCCCATCGCCACTTCGACCCGCCCATCCTCGAGCCACCTCAGTCACCTTGGTTTTTTGTCGAATAAATTCGTTTCTAAATCTGTCCCTCAAGGTTATTCCAAGCATGACTCTTTCCATGGCGCTTTAATCTGTAGGTATTATATGAATTGAGGGAATAAAATTAAATAGCAACCATTGTAGTTGATATTAATGTTGGTAAAATTAATATTTATTTTATGCATGTATTTTCTAATAGTCGTGATATTCTTCGCCATACTTTCATATTTAGTATAGTATGGAATCTAAATCCATTTATCTGACATTTGGACGACAATGTCAATAACGGAAATATTATTTTTTATCATAATGTCACAAAAAATTGCTATCAAACTGAAAATTACACAGAAAGCAATAGAGAGAGCCATGTTGGGTATCAGCTTGATGGACAGAGTCAGAAATGGGGATATACGAGACAGAAAAAAGGTCTTTGACGTCCGGTTTTGTCGTCCCACCTAACGCCACTTAAGTGGCGTTAGGCGCGTTAGGCGGGTTAGCGGGTTAGCTTTGGGCGGGTTAGCGCCACAATCGCTCGTGACCAAGATAAAAAGTGGACAAGGCGACTGCCGTACTGATGCCCGAGGACGGCAAAGCGTGGAGTTTCGCGCCCACAGTTGAGTTGGCGCGACGGTATACGGAAGAGTGCGAGAAGTGCCTAGATGTGGATCGCTCGGGATCAAAGGAAGTGGAAAATACGAGAAGACTGAATAAGAAGAAGAATAATTTATGGTGCCGTTTTTGTGATATTATTAACTCAAATGTGTATTAAATTGTGTTTTTTTTGCACCATGAATACTACACCTGATTTTCGAGATCGAATAGAAAATAACAATATTTAACTTACGCTGGGTATGAAAGTCGAAAAGGGTTGGTATTCAGCTAAGAACTGAAATCTGTCGGATCATTAATGCACCGAAGGATTGAAAGAAGGTTGTCCGATACCAATGAGCCCATTACTGAAAAGGCTAGTTCCCCAAAATTTGTACTAGGAGAACGGAGGGTTCGAATATACTATTAAACTTCGTAGTGTTTTCAGACCGCCCAGCTGAGTATGCTGAATTCTTTCGAGACATTTAAGCTAGGGAATCGATGAAATACGAATTCTTCCAGTTGAATTTTAAAGATTAATTTTTCTTAAAAATATATATAGTTTCTACGATCATGCTTTCAACGTTGCGGGTCCGTTGGTGTAGAATAGCCCAGTATTAAGTTTATAGATAGTAACTTTAAATTTAAGATACTACTAAAGACTGCACTGTTCGGACAGTCTTATCCTAGTGCGCCCTTGGGGTAATGGCTTTTATGTATGGCGCACTTCAAAATAAATCATTAAAAAATATGTAATTGTTTCAGTCTTGATTAAAGGATTAAAGGAATAGATTATTATAAAATATTGTGTTAATTTTTTTTTACGAAAGCTCAATTACTCTATTTAATGTTGTTGGGGTGATACGACGTTGATACTTATTGCGACTTAAAACAAACGAGAAAAATGTTAGATAGAAAAAATCGTTAATTGTAAAAATAATAAAATTATACTTCTTCTATTAATAAGCATGTACTAAAAACATTTATGTTGTTTATTTCATGATTGAAGTTCATTTTAAATAATGAAAAAAAATTTTTTTTTTACTTTCATTATTTATTTTTACATCACGTAGAAATTATTATGTGTGTCTAAGTAATTGTTCGTTGTTACCTTAAAAGTGTGGCATTTTTGTTAAAAATAATTAAAATATCTATAAGATGATTGCCAACTTGGCATCAAGTCAACTTGAGTCAAAAAATGTACATAATGTAATTAAAAATAAGCGTAAAATTATACGTAAATTATTTTCATGACAAACGAAGGTAAACATAACTACCAGTATCTCCGAAGGCATAGGCAGAGAGCATGGATCACCCTTTCCTGATATACTTCTCTCGATTCCTCAAATTTTCACTGTGTCATGCACACAAGTCAATTTCTCCGACTCCTCACGTGGCCGAAATTTCATATTTGATTGATTTGATCGTGGAATTTTTTTCTCTCTCATGGTAGACTTTGATTACGGACAACCAAAATGGAACATTTCCTATACTTAAATTATACACATTAAAATGTTAGGTTCCCTGTGTTCCTGTCCCTAGTTTCCATGACTGTTTTCTCTATTTACTTAATATTTCTTTATTTCTTTCATCATTCCAAGTTTTCTCTCCCATCCCACACTCTGTCACAATTTTATAATAGCCCATAAAATCATGTACCATACTTTGCTTTGTTTTGTTAGATTGGGACATGGAAGTGGATTGAAATTAAACTGGATTAAACGTGGCCTAGATACCCTTTTGCTTTTTTTTCTGGAATGGTGCATTCTCCAGCTTATGTAAGTCCTGCGTGGATGGGGGGTGGCCCTAGGGATTGTTTAAGCGAAGCTGAGGAAGGGGGGCCGCTGCGTCCTATAACAGCTTCGGGTAAGCGGCGGGTAACCTTCTATGTCTTCATTTAACTGTTAGTTTGTTCATTTTGCATTTGTATTAACAATCACTGTATGTTACCCTACAAAAAAATAAATAAAATTCCTATACATTATGTTCGAATACGTTTATGTAGTTGATTCTGTATGCATGCCTATAGTGGGAAACGTTTAGAAATTTGCAGTGAATCACGCAACCGCAAGATTTTAATAACACCAGCAATAACTCAGCCTAATATGGCGACAAATCATGTTGTTTAATTTAAAATGGTCACCCCGGCCCGGCTCCGGGCGGAACAGGAGCGGCTCCGAAGCTCCTGGGGGGGCGTGATAAGGAACCCAATGTCCCGCAGCTGTGAAATATAATATAATGGACCAGCGAATGTACACATTTAGGACAATTTTGACCGAATTCTTGATTCACCTATATTTCATGTAGGTTCTCATAGTTATACGGGCTACTGCGGCTGCAAACGAAGCGACATGGAGAATTACAGTGGCCAAAATGCAATAGCAGAGTTGTATAAGATTTAGACCAACAGAAACTGTTTTTTTTTGTTCGTTGTAAAGTCCTCTCACATTTTTTATTTTGCTACGGAAACAAAATGGAAACCCAACTCGTATGTTTGTTTTTCATATTTTTTTATACATTTTTTCTAATCATATTTAGATTTTTATATTTAAAACACTTTTTAAGGTGATTACATCACGAAAACGGCGCTTTAAAGGTTGTATGGAGTATCTTGATGTACGGCTGCGAGACATGGTGCTTATCCGAAAGAAATAAACAGAGACTAGAGGCTTTTGAGATGTGGTGCTATAAAAGATTATTGGGAATTTCCTGTAGAGACCACATTACAAATGAGGAGGTTCTACGAATAATCGAAGGAGGAAGGCACCTGCTCAGGACCTTGTCTGAAAGGCGTGCAAGATGGATCGGACATGTAATACGACAAGAAGGCCTCTTGCATGCCATAATGGAGGGTATGACCGAGGGAATAAACTCTAGGAGACGCCCACGCCAAGAGTACCTGGAGGACCTGTTGGTGGACGTGCGCTGCTCCTCATATGCAGATTTCAAAAGAACCGCACAAGACAGGCAAGAATGGAAGGGAAAAATAGAGGAAATTGCTGCAAACCAATCCCAGGATTGAAACCAGAGAGAGATATATCATTATTATTATTATATTGTTAAGGATTAATCGACAACCTTCGTGGCTGAGTGCAAGTTCTATGACTGTCACACCGAAGGCCCCGGGTTCGATTTCCGCCCGATTGTCACACCGTCATTGGTCTGGTGTAAAATTAATATGACAATGAAATGACGATACATTAACTACCTATCACATGTCACGGGAATCTTCACCTTCAATATAATAGCTATACTCTTTACATAGATTTGGCTCGCGATGTAATTTTTTTAAGAGCGGTTCAACAAAATAATTAAAAAATAAATAATGAATTATTATAAAATAACCCACTAGTCCTTAGTAAAGTACTTTGGATTTTGATCGCTACACCGTCAACCGAAGACTTACATAGATTTATTTATATTAATTTATTTGATATAAATTAAAAAACAGACATGACTCGCATTAACAAACAAATTGTTTTTTTTATCACCTTTTTAGTACCTATGTTTTTAGTAGCGTGAATAATAAATTAAAATGTTTAAATTTATTTTTTATTATGTCATACCGAAAGTAATATTATTCATTCTTTTTAATTTTCAACTTCTAAAATCTCATAAAATACAAAAGAAATTCGTAAGCAATTTATTTTAAGTTTTATTTCTTGTTTTATTTCTATGTCAAAGAGAAAATATAAAATATTCATTCCGTGCCTATTAAATGTAGAAACATTTTTAATAAATGCACTCATGACGCTAAAAGCTCGGGCACGTTATTTGTCTCTCGTTTGGAATCTGTACAGCGAAATTTACTTTCAACTGAAGTCGTAAATATTCACATCTTCGTGTAATATATTTATGTTCATGCTTAAGCTAATAACACGGCGCATGGCTCTCTTCCGCTCCTTCTTACGAGACTCCAGTACGATGCGATGTGCTCAATGTGTTTTAGTCGACAAATAGCTCTCGTATCGCTAAAGGGCTCTCCGACATGTAAACATCATAATACCAGGAAGGCACTCGCATTTTGTACTTCACATTATGCAAGGAAAATGGAAACGGAGGGAAAATGTATTTACCAAATAAAAAGAACTACCCAAATACACCATATTTACCTTGTAGCTTCACCACGACTTGCACCGTCTGTCGCAGTTGCAATCGCATGGAAATGATTATGGGACTTATGTAAATTCATAATTTTTGTTTGTATATTGATTTGTATATCGGTTTGTTTATAAAGGATGGGCGAGTGGAGAGGGATATTGAAAGGAGGGTTGGGGTAGGCAAAAAAAGTGAATGATGCACTTTAAGTTGTCATCGCAAACAGAAGCCTATCCAAAAAAGCTAAAATGGCAGTGCAGTAAGTACAATTCTACTGCATAATAAATGCAGTAGAATTGAGATTTCCTAGACCAATGTGTGAGATATCTGTGTATGATAGACAGTCGAATTAAAAAATAAGAAGTGAATGCAGTCAGAATAAAGTGTTTGTTGAGCAAAATAATGAAAGGATCATTAAGATGGTTTGTATACATAAATAATGAAAATAAAAATTTTTTTTTTAAAGAATTTTTCTATTATTATTTTTAGTGTAAAATCTACTTATTAATTTTCGTTTACGACCGGTTTCGGCAGCTCGCTGCCATCTTCTGGTACCTACATCAAACTTTGTTGTCCTTATATAGGGGATGCTAATGGTGGAGGTTAACGAAAATTAATAAGTAGATTTTACACTAAAAATAAACATAGAAAATTCTTAATTTTTTTATTTTTATTTTCATTATTTACAATGAACTTCTACCAAGAAATTTCAATCAACAACATCAATAGTTTGTATACATGGAAAGAAGGAATGAAGAACGAATGGTAAAAAATACACTTTAACAATGTAAACGGAACTAGAAAGAGAGGAAGACCGAGGAAAACGTGGCTCAATCAAATAAATCAAATATTGAATGTCAACCACGTGAGGAGTCGGAGAAATCGATATGCGTGCATGACACGATGTATGAATGTTGAGGAATCAAAAGAAGTATGTCAGGAAAGAACAGTATGGCGGTCCATTCTTTCTACCGACCCCTTTGGGAAGGCTTTCTAAAAATAGTAAATACATTCTTTAAAAAGGACAATGTTCAAAATTGTTATTGTTAACAGACAGCTGAGTGTTATCAGCAGACATCGTAAACGAGGGAAAGAAGCAGAAAATAGTATTTAGTTAAATATTATGATGTAAGATTAGCTTCATGATATACCTATATACCAACGGCTTCTTTACATGTTTTGTATGATACGTATATGAATAATTCTTCGGATTGAACCGTAATGGATATTAATTCTAATCATTAGTTTGAACAGTTCTATCTCGGATAAGGGTTCGATTTACGATATTCTCGATTGCCACCCTCCACCAGCAGCCATGACCTTCCACCAGCTGTAAACTTCCAAGCAAGCCTCCTTTCGAACTACGATATTTGGTATATTATTATTATTACAATTATTATTATTTGGATGGAGGAAGATTCCGATAATTTCGGGGGTGGGGAGTTGCCTGAGTGGTCCTAAGACCCATTAGTTCTTCGGCTAAGAAAGAAACTTTAACTCATTCAAGCCCAGTTTTGTTATATTGAACCGCGAAAATTTTATGAAAGTCTTCTTTTTTTTCTTCTTCTTCATCGCTATAGACCTATGCGGTATGATATTTAGAATGTTGCTCCTTCTGTGATGTGGATTTCCAGCTGCGCTAATGAAATGCAACGAAGGGAAGTCTGGTGGTGTCCATTCTTTCGGCATGACCATACCAGTCCCTCTTTCGCTGTATACTCTATCTTATTATATCCTAAGCCTTACATATTTATTTTATTCCTTGATACTCGCAGTATTAAATATTCTTTTTCTTCAAGTACCCCATCAGATCCCCCCGACGTTGGCGATCACCTCGGTGAACCTGTCCTTGTCCTGCGCCACTCGGAACAGCTCTTCCACACTTCGGATGCCGGTCCACTTCCTCACGTTTCGCAGCCAGGACATTTGTCTCCTACCGGGCCCTCGGCGTCCCTCAACTTTCCCCTCCAATATCAGTTGGAGAAAGTAGTACGTTTTTCCACGCAGTATATGACCCAGATGTGAAATTTTCCGAACCTTGATAGTTTATAACAGTTTCCTGTCAACTCTAGCTCGCCTCAGGACTTCGGTATTGGCAACCATGTTTGTCCAGGGAATTCTGAGCATTCGGCGATGGAGCCACATTTCACATGCTTCCAGTCTGTTCATTGAGTTGACTTTCAAGGTCCACCTTTCACATCCATACAATAAAACAGACCACACATAGCATTTGATCATTCTCTGGCGGAGTTTCAAGTTTATGTTATCATTGCAGAAGAGTGATTTCATTTTATTAAACGTAGCTCTTGCTGCCTCAATTCTGCATTTTATCTCTACATCTGGGTCAACAGATTGCGTTAGTATGCTGCCTAGATATTTAATTTTTTCCACCCCTCCAACATGACGGCCGTTCAAATGCAATACTGACCCACTGTAGTCAAGCCGTCGTAAGTATAATAGTATTTATATAATCTATACAAACAAAATAGTAATTGTTCGGGTTACTAATCTAAGATCTCCGATAGTTATTTACCGAGTGCTTTGAAAATTAGACACTGCGTTGCATTCTAATATTATGGATATCGTCTTCTCGAAAGTTCCATCCCGGTAGTTATTCTGTCTCCACATATTGGTTTTTTTTTCTTGGATAATGCGTTCGGATATTGTTGGATAGAGAGATGAGTATTTCTTGGGGGATGTGATATGTTGGCTCCGACTTGACTACCCGGGTAGAGACGGGTGCGGAGGGGTCGGAGCCGAGGTCTTGGGTGGAGACCGAGTGGGCCGGTGTTTTCGGGTGGGGAAAATTGAATCACTATTTGGGACCATTTTGCATTTAACCAAACTGAACCACAGCTACGCGTGGCTGAGTACAGCTAGTATTATTTATATTTCAATTCTTTCGTAAACGTATGTATTGCACATAATTGAATTTAGAGTTTTACAACTTTATTCAGATAATAGAGAATTTGTTAATCAAATCAGCACCTTAATATTCAAGACCAAATATAAGATATTCAAGAAACTGAGGAAACAACGTTCATCAAATTACCAAGAAAAATATTTTTTGTTTTGTAAATTATTGTGTTTTTTTAGTAGAATTTTTTTTTGTAGCCTGTGAAGTAACAGCGGAGGAATAAGTGTATTTTTCACTTACATTTAATTTCAATCCTCATGAAACAATTAAAAAACCTGCATCATCCCTATTGACGGAACACGGTACCTTGCAGTACCGCACGGTACCGCAAAAATGAAATAATAAAAGAAAGGGTACTCACGGCAGGAAGTGCGGGGGTTGAAAGTATCCAATGGGAGCTGAAGTTGAGGAACAAGTTTTACAGCGCCGCTTAGGAATAGTTCAACTATCGGAGGTCACGTTCCTGTTGGACCCAGGATGCTAACCGACTAATCTTCGCCTCTGCTTCAATCACCAAAGTGGGGTCTATTCTATCTGCAAGTTCCATAAATACTATGTTTATAATCACATAAAAAAGAATCGAAATGATGACGATTTTATGAAACTCTTCTAAAAATATGATGCAAGGATTTTAATATCGACCAATTTCAAATGATATTTTCCATCAACTACATTAGCAGATAAAGTAAGTTACAAGTAAATATGTTAAAGAGTTACAATTTGTTTAAAAATTATTATTTTAGATAGTATCACCAGAAACATCATCTCGGATATTTAAATTTATTTTGAATGTTATATTCATTTCCTTTCGATAATTCTACGGTTGTTAAGTAGCTTGCTAGAGCAATCCTAAGTTGACCTAATAAAAATATTTTAGTAATAATAATCTAAATAAATATAGCATCATATTGATTTATTATTAAAATATAATTTTTTGCTATGATAAAACATTATGTTTTTAGGTGTGAATTATAATTCACAACAGGAAGAACGAATTTAAAAAATTAAAGTTAAACAATTTTCATAAATCTGCCAGTACTGAGCTTTCTTAATTCAGACATATTCCTCTAAGGAGGTCTTCCGACAGGTCTACGTAAATCATTTTTCCTTCATAATCGTCGTTTTAAGTTTCACTTTTGAAATTGTAAGATTATTAACGAAATAATAGTTTACTCCCAACAGACGATTGTAGAAAATTTAGATTTGGGAACTACTAGAATTTAGCGATTGCCAGATCAAATATTTGAATCAAAGAATTTGATCACATGAGAGCTTCTAGATGCAGTTTCAATAAAATATTAAATAAATTTCTAATAAATATTAAGAATGTTTAGATCACGATATTCAGAGAATATATTTAAAAAAAACATGGTTCTTTTTATCTACAAATAATAAAAATAAAAATTTACAAAACTGATTTGAAAAGCATATTTCTTTTGATTTCTAAACAAGTTGCTAATAATTGTAATCACTGACGCAAGGACTCCGCAGATTGCTACGAATTTGAAGTTGATTAGTCCACATTTATACCGAAATGTTATCAAACAACGATACAATTCGGATTTCGGAAATCGAACTTCGTGTTGGAAAATCGAATTTGGAATCATTTAAAATCTGGAACAGTTTATTCAATTTGCACAATGCTCAAAAGTAATTCGGAGCGGTCTGGGCTCCTTCGCTTTGGCGAATGTTGTGGCTTTTAATTTGATTCTATTGCCGCGAACAAAATGCCGCGACAGCGAATTGTGTCTTGTGGATGTCACTTCCCTTTCTCAAATGGAAATTCAAACAACCTCGGTTGCCGCTGTGCAGGCAGAGCAAGCAGTATAGCAAGGATTTGTTCCATGTTTCAGATGTTTCTATAATTAAAAATGGCCACGGAGTTTCATGTACGAGTAGAGCAACGAACTAAATTCGATACACGATGTATTAACGTAAAGCTGTGCAGAGAGGATGAGTTACTATGGATGATCTTATTAATTAGGATTTATCAAGGAATTTAGTAAAAAAGCATGCAAGCATAGACGAAACCTTGCTACTTTCGGTAAACTGTTCTATTCTCAAATCCAAACGATTCGCGAACCACCTGAAGAAAAATATGTTTGACCTGTGCATCCTCCTAGTACAAATATACGAGTTTGAAATAATCATGTTCGCGAAATAACAGTTCAGAAACTCCGAGTGATCAGTAAACATTGGAAAGAAGGATGTTGAATATCAGTATGTGAGACAAGAAACGAAATGAATGGATCAGAGAAAGATCCAAAATTACCTATGTAGCGTGCAAAATAGCTTCGTTGAAGTGGGATTGGGCCGACTATATAGCGAGGAAAATTGATGATTCGTAGACCAGACGAACCCTGCAGTGGCGATCGAGAACCGGTCACATAAATCCGGGCAGACTGCAATCAAGATGGTCCGATGACATTAAACGAGTGACATGAGGTAGAGACGTAGAGAGACAAGCGAAGAGTTGTAGTCGAGAAGGGAGGCCTATCTGAAACACTGAACGACTAAAGGCTGATGATGATGATGATGATAGTTAACAATTACATTCGATTACTTATTCGTTTTAACTGTACATTTTTTTTCAACTTAATTATCTATTAATTAATACGAATAAAAATGTCTGTTCTCTAGATGTTTTATTATATTTTATGGGAAAGGCACGTTTTGCCTTGTTAAGACATTATCCAAAAGCATATGGTAATGCCTTTAAAAGGCGAAACAAATTATTTCCATAAAATAAAATAAAACTTCGAAAAAACAGATGTTTTCATTCGTATTAATTATTTAATATCGAGGTTTACATAATTGTCCAAGAAACAATAAATAGTGTATTGCCATGTGAAATGATGATTTATAGATTTAATTATTCTTATAGTTGACAAGAACGGTACAATAGAAATTAAATTAAAATATCAATAATTTTATTTTAGATAAGTGATGATAATTAATACTATGCAATTTTGTAATGATCATTTGAAGTCAAAACTTGCCCAAAGAAAAATAAGCTCAAAGTTTTAAAAATAAGTGTATATTTTATAAATCTAGATTAGATAATCTACTAGACTTCACTTGTATTGTACATTGCAGACAAATACATGAAAATAAGATTTCTATAAAAAACATGCTTAGAAAGCATAAATATTTCGCGATTCTATACAAATTTCACTCGTAATAAAAATCGAAAGCTTGGAATTTTTTTTCAATAGCTAGTGTTGTATGAAAGGGCGCGTTTTGAATGTAAACAAAATTCGCCTGTATTTTTATGGTAATTGAGACTTGCGGCTCTAAATATGTCGGGGCTCCGTCGATACTGGTCTGCGGGGCCTCCGATATAAACACTAACAATAAGCGATTTTACACAAAGTGCGGTAAATACAAATTTCATCGGGCAGGGGTGTGGGTGGGAGAGGTATTATTATGATACTTAATTTTTCTCATATTTAGTAACAAAAAAATGACGTGAACACTAAATAAACAACTGTATCACATCTATTCAATTAAACAATACGTATAAAAAAGTAACTAACTAACTAACTAACCATCACGCCGTCTCCCTGAAGGTGTAGCCAGAAATAATGGACTGCCACACTTTTCTTTCCTGACATATTTCTCTCGCTTCCTCGACATTCATACATCGTGTCATGCACGCGCGTCGATTTCTCTGACTCCTCACATGGCCGACATTCAATATTTGATTTATTTGATCGTGCCACGTTTTCCTCGGTCTTCCTCTATTTCTGGTTCCATTTACATAATTGACATATATTTTTTTTACCATTCCTTCTTCATTCATTCTTTCCATATGTCCAAACCATCTTAATGATCCTTTCATTATTTTGTTCATGACACCATCATTTAAAAAACTAATTTTGTATATAAAAAAGTGGTATGCACATTTGAAATTATCTTTTGAATGTATATTTATTTAAACAAACTAACTAACTAGCTAACAATCACGCCGTCCCTCTGAAGTCGTAAATAGAAATAATGGATAATTAGAAGAGATAACAGAATCAAGAGTTTTCAATCAGTGCAGAATCAAGAGTGCAGTGCAGACTCAAGAGAGAGAAAGAACTCTTGATTCTGCACTGTATTTATTTCACATTTCAGATGCAGAAGAGAAAAACACATTAATTGAGTCTACGCACACAGGATGGCGATTTTATTTAATATATTACATAATAATTTAATCATTAGTCATAGTGATAAATCATAAGTCACCTTGAAATATGTAAAATCATTTCTAAACAATTTGTAAAAAGATGTTTTTCTTAGAAACACTTTATTTCCTCCTACCTCAAATAACTTATTTTTGATTTATATAATATCGTTTAGAATCCCCTAACTATGTAACCATTGTCATAAAATTTCTCGAAGAGTCCCAAGAAACATTTTTCAATATTTCTGGACCCACCCAAATAATTCTTTGTTAAAAATGTATAAAGTCACAACAATTTTCGTTCTTTGCTGTAGTGATCGCCAACGTTGGGGGGACCTGACATGGCACCAAAAGAAGAAGAAGAAGAAAGTCACAACAATTTTCGTTAATTACCTATTTCTGCTCCATATATCAACTGCAACGAGTTGAAGTTTCGTCACATTTGATAATGCCTTAGAAGGGCGAAACATGTCATTCCCATAAAATATTAAAAAACTTCTAGAAAACCGACGTTTTCATTCGTATTAGTTATTTAATATGGAGTTTTACATCATTGTTCAAGAAACAATAAATAAAAAAATAATGGACCGCCACACTTTTCTTTCCTGACACAAGGACCAAAAAACTTTTACATAACGTTATATCTAAATAAATTGCATTCATCTTTCTAGTATTTCGAGTTGTTTACATATTTTATATAAATCCGGTATTTCAGCTTTTCAATTTATAATCTTTCATAATCCCAAAAATTCCGAATCAAATTAAGTTCTTATTCCAATTTAGTTACCGGTGTTTGTTATTCGAAGTAAAATGGCTGGAGAATGGCACCTGCTCGCCAGAGGCGGCCGAGGATCATTTCTCAAATGTTGCTTTCACGATTAGTTGGGAAATGTGAGATTAATTGTGAAAACATTGTCTTCGTGGTTGGACCAAGGTAAAGTAGGAAGTTATAAAGTAATTAATGAATAAAACCAAGAAACTGTTTTTTTCTTTTTCTAAAGATCTTGCTTTATGTACAACTTAAGAAATAATATAAAATATTAATGAAGTATTCGACAGGGAGGCAATTGCCTGATTATGCACTGGTGCACATCCCAGCTGCTGCGAAGACCAGTTATGAGACTTGCGTTTCCTAGGGATTATACATCCTTTTTATAACCCAAACATATCATATTTATTGTTTATTGAACAATTTTGTAAACTTATTAATATTCGAATCTATAACAAAAAGCTATGGCGAATATAGAAGAAATTACGTAAAACTCCATATTGAATATTTAGTATAAATATAATAAAAACATTTATTATCTAAAATTATATGTTATGTATATTTGCCATTTATCGGACATTTCAAAATGCCTTAGCACAGCTAAATATGTCATTCCCTTAAAACATTATAAAACTTCTAGAAAACAATGGTTTTCTTTCATATTATACCTATATGGTACATCCGTATATTTACACTTTATTACTTAAATATAAGTCTGACTGGTTTGTCAACACATAACAAACAACGCACAAAGTTCTCAACACTAATGTTTTCAATTTTTTTATAACTACTCACCAGAAGATTGCAGCGAGCTGCCGAAATCGGTCGAAGACATAAACGTGAATAGAATTTACTAAATTTGCATAAAAAACGCATTTTTTAAATGTTATTTTCATTATTCGCTTACTTTAAGAATTAAAACTTTTAGATATAAAATAATAAAACACTTTGTCTTTAACCACGGTATGGTTACTATAATTAATCTTAAATAGTTTTGCCTAGGGTACTAGCAAAACTACTAGTACACTAGGGTCTAGTACTTCATCAGGGCTATATAATAACTGAGTTAATGTGTCGCTTTGATGAAGCTTGGATAAAAGGGAAACTACGTGGCATCAATTATAATAACCAATGATCTTAATAGATGACCTCAACATAGTAGCATATATACATCTTTCAAAAATAATTGACAGACGTGGTGGTCGTAAGAACGAATGGGGAATGTTGTATTTCATAAAGCGAATGCTTAACCCAACCAATGACAGGTCATAAGTCCTGTAAACGCCTCGACCACCATATTCTGTTTCCACAATAATTTACATCTTCGTCTCTATTGAGACACAATTAATCCTTAAAACCATACTGTTATGTAAAAGTTAAGTTACATTTTGTTTATTTATAGAGACTGATTATAAGCTATAGAGTGGAAGTTGAACCTTATGAACCTTAGTATGGTTCTAGTTCCAGATTGAATATGGGATTCCGGTTACAGTCATGAAAGCAAAAGGCTTCCCTGGAAGACGGGAGGAGATGTGCGGAAAAGCAGAAGCCCCGAGCCGCCTCTGGCGCCCCCCATAGTTTCTTTGTTTGCACAAGTTCCCAAAGCTCTAATTGTTCAGAAATATTTTTCATTTAAATTAGAAATTTAATTTTCATCTCAAAAGCCCGTGCTAAAACGAAGCCTTGTATACAATTTTCCGCGATGTTTCTGCAAATAAGGAAAACTTCGGAATTTTGCCGGGAAAATTGGCTAAACGAAGGAAATTTGAAATTTCTTTTGTTAGCTGTTAGATAACTAATAAGAGAGGATCGAAGTACGGAGAATGAATGCTAGCGAGGGGAGTGCCACATACTCGTAACTCATGCGTCTCGCTTGACTACCCAACGTTTGCCAACACTAACAAACTATACGTAGTACGAGTAGAAGGGAATGCGTATAATTTCCTTTTATCTTTCCGCACAATATTATCATTTGAATTTGAAATACTCATATTGTTTTGTTTTGTTCTGTCGATTATTTTCAATATCGAAAACATGGTTTTTGATATAATTTCAATCAATTGTTTCTAAAATTCAAAATGTAAATTTTTAACTGTTTGATTTGGAACACTGTTAAATAACAAAACTAATTTATTTAAATTCTATGAAATTGTCTCGACAGCTGTTTCACCAAACAAATTTGGCATCATAAGGTGTTGACAACGACGTTGTTTGTAACATGATGATGCAAACGAATGAATACTGATGATGCAAACGTTGGTCAACGAAACAGCTGTTACAAAAATTTCATAAAATTTTATAATTAAATTATAACAGTGTTCCAAATTAAACAGTTCATAATGTTGAAATATCATGGTGTTTACCCCAAAGCAGTGGAATATATATTCAATTAAATAATAATACACTTTTTGTATTTGTATCTGAACCACTTTCGGTTTCGCTCCCGCCGGAGCTTCGTCAGGGTGAGCGAGTTAACTGATGTATATTCCTTTAAATTTTGAATTTTTATTCAGTTTATCCGGGTTGTATGCTAGAATTTGGTTACCATCTCCTGCATACGACTTGATTATTTCTTTATAATTCAAAATTTTATAAATAAATAATACTAAGTATAATTAGAAGTTGAGTATTTTTTTATGGGAATGACTTGTTTCGCCTTTTTAAGGTATTTAGGATTTGGACACAAATCAATTATATTATACGATTACAATGATGAAAAGGAGGTTAGCGACGCAGGTAACATTAACTTGAGTCACTTCGCCCAGTTTTTTTAACTTTCTGGTTGAATAATATAAGTTTGTTCGGTAAAGTAATACGAAGTACTTGTCTTCTATAGGGGCTCCGCGCATTACGTTCCCTCACTATCCGTTCCTTTTGATCTGGCCATGTCTTCAGCGGACCAAACCCACGCTCCGACCGTAAATCTTTTAAAACTGATACCCCCGCAGTGGATCCAAAGACCATTTTATAACTACAGAAGTTATCGAATACTTTCGACTATTGTTTTATCGAGGTTGATATGGATTGACTGATGCTTTAGTTTTTTTTATTATTAATAAAATACTGAGCTTAGTTGTACCTCGGTAATCAAAAAAGTATTTTTAACTAATATAAAGTTTAAATTAATTGAACTTTAACATAGGTTGATGAAACAGCTGTCGCGTAAAGTAAAATACAATTATGATACAAAAAACAAAGTTATTTAATTAATTAATTAACAGTTTAAAATGTTAAGGTTTCAAGTGTTTCAGCCGAAACAATTGACTATATACAGATTTACACACATTCGTTTAAGAGATCTCATTTCTACTGCATTCGTTGTATTTTATCCTTCTTCTGCCAATTTCATGCTTCACTTTAATACATAAGGGTGCACTGCCATCTTAGCTTTATTGATATAGGCGTGATTCGAATGAGTTATGTATTTTAAAGAATATAGCCAAAATGGACAAAAACAGACTCGCATATACAGCCGCTAGTGAAATCCCCCCTTAGAAATATAGGGTCAGTTGAACCGTATCATCCCTGGATACATTATTTCTGTGTCACAGATCGACAGATCTATTATATTAAAATAAAAATAATAATAGAAGAAGAAAATATTCCGCTCACAATTAATTATCAGTGGGAAATGTGGTATTATATGAAGATAGAACACTTTAACTGAACATACCGGGAAATGCCACGTATACGTATTTACTTAGAAAACTAAAATGAAATTAAACATCCGTTATTAATATCGCTTGCCCTGCCCTCCTATTAACAAATTGCACGGCCGGTGTTGCCACATTAGCAGGGGTGGTTCGTACAAAAATAATAAACGCTATTCAATTTACCTTTTCATATTTATGATCGTATCCGTCAATGTTATAAATAAATTATCATATTAAGTAACAATACTCATATCCAGGTCTTGAAGGTGTCCTACCTAGGGCATATTCTTAGAGGAGAAAAGTACGAGCTGCTGCTTTAAATCATTAAGGGCAAAATAGAGGGTCGTCAAGGTGTGGGGAAAAGACGGATCTCTTGCCTCCGAAACATTCGTGACTGGACTGGGATTGGAACGATCGAGGTACTATTCAGAACTGCTCAAGATAAAAACATGCACTCTCAAGTGATAGTCGACGTCTGGGGGACCCCGACATGACATATGACGACGAAGAAGAAGAACAATAAATAAGGATTATTATTGGTGCCGTTATAAACAATAACGCGGTACGATAAAATCAATCGAATATTAATGTCGGCAACGTGTGGAGTCAGAGAAATCGACGTGCGTGCGTGACACGATGTATGAATGAGCAGGACAAATGTCTTGGCGCAGCATACAATGACTCGGGGTATGGTGCTCTTGAATGAGGTGTCAGTCGATGTGGACATTTTCCAAATGACCTATATGTCCTTTAAGGAACATATAGGTACATACCACAACTGTTAAATATTTTTTTATTTTATTTTAATTGTTTTATTTTAAAATGTATGTAAAATGCATGTAATTGTATACAGTAATAGGGTCATAAAAACCTGTTGTATACAAAAAAAAAAAAAAAAAAAAAAAAAAAAAAAAAAAAAAAAAAAAAAAAAAAAAAAAAAAAAAAAAATGTTGAGGAACCCGAAGAAGTTTGTCAGGAAAGAACCGTGTGGCTCTTTAATATTTCTGTCTACCCCTTCGGAGAGACGGCTTGATGGTTAGTTAATCAAATCATATTTCGACTAATTTGCTCTTATTTTATAAAAAAAAAACATAATAAAACATTGATTTCCATCGAGAAAATAGTTTTTTACAAAACAATGAACTAAGAATACCACCTCTTTAGCGTATATTATTGGGTAAAATAAAGGGACGTCGGTGAGTTGGTAGAATGCAGTTGTTAAGGGAATGTACAGGAGTGAGTGGAGTTCATAACCTGTTGAAAACGATGTTTTTCTTTAACTACTACCAGAAGTAAATTAAAGGTGTCAAATAGGTAAAATGATTATTTTTTGTAAAGAAGCAACATTTATTTAAAATATAAAAGGAAAACTAATATCGCCCGATCTTTTTACGATAGTATTATATAAAAAAACCGACACAACCCTTCCCTGCCGCCATTAATGTAATTTGCTCGCTCATTCTAAAAGACTTGTAGTCAAATAATGCCGTCAGTTAGTATTAACTCAAAACGAATTTAATTTGAACTAATGTATTCCGGGATGTTTACCCGGCGGAGGCGCGCGATTGGTCGAATGGTGCGGCACGCGAGCTCTTTCCTTTGACTTTGGAAGGTTTTCATTCCAACTCTAAATAAGTCACACATTTCAAAAACAAACGAAATAAATTCGAGACTCATCATTGATTGTGAGGTACTCTCAATTAGAAGACAACTTCTTTCAAAATATAAAACAATAATAAAAACTTTGTATTTAACCACGGTATGGTTATTATAATTGATGACAACTGGTTTTGCGTAGACCCATGATTCATCAGGGCAGTATAACAACTAAACATTAAACCGTGTTTTTATTATTATTTTATATTTATAAAATGTTTAACCACAAAATGAGTGTTTCATATCGGAGCTGCCGAAATCGTGTGGAATGAAACTAAATATAATATAATAAATTCCAAAGGGATTTTTTAATATTTATTTTTATTTTCATTATTTATAATGAACTTTAACCAAGGAATTTCAAATACCAACCATTAATGAATTTGAAGTGAAAATCTCTATACCTAATTTATCCAGAAAGACTCATTTTTCTTATAGCGCCAGGCAGCACCTTTACTGAGGCAATAATTGTACTTTATCCACACAGTGATTTCCTAGAAAAAATTACTGGAGTGGTTGGTGGAGTAGGGGTTACCATTTATTAGTTGGTGAGTTCCGGTTTTGTGGCGCCGATGATACGTCAAACACCCTCTCCCTGTCTGCTGTGACCCTGATGGTAAGGTCAGTGCTCACGCTGCCCAGGATCACGAGGACGTCAGATGGTCGAGCTTACTGGAAGTCTTGCTCTTGTCATGCAAGGTGGCGTTTCACTGCATTTCCTTCAAGCAGGGTACTTCCAGTCATGCGAGTCCCCAGAAAGTCTGAAAACATTTTTTTATAAAGTTATCGTTTTTTACAAAGTTCATTAAAGTAATATAAAAAAATAATACATGATGCGTGCATTCTCTGATTCTAGTTGTCGGATTATTATTTTTTTGACTAAAAATTGAGATATCTCATATGCGGGATTACTCGTGTGTATAAACAGTGCCGGAAACTGGCATCTGCCAATCGCGAGGAAAAACATCGAGGTTTTACGTAAAGTATTGGCACTATTCGCCGTGTACTGCCACGTTATTGAAAACCCTTCAAAATTTAAACACAGCATTCCAAAAAATATCCTCCCGCGGTTCTGTTTTGTTATGAATACAGATTTTCTGACCGAAAGTTGTGAAATAAAAATGCCTCGAGCAGTGCCGTAACCACGTACATCCATTTTACATGTAACAATAATTTAAAAATTATACACTAGTTATAACCATGTAATTTTTATAAAATTTTAAATATCACCCATCATTGTAAAAACTTCATATAGCCATTACAAAATTAATACTCTGAGTTAAGCATCTCACGATGCGTCATAAAATTGGCCAAATGCTGACATTGATCGAAGTTTATTATTCGAACCAACTGTTACTGAATTATTTACATCATATAAAAGACCTTTAATATTGTACACAAAGTGATCACGGAAGAGACAACAGTAACAGACACTGGACCAGAAACTATAACAGATATCGCTTACCGAATGCACGAACAAAACAGGACAATCAAGGATACTATACAATAGTCTCAAACTTTACAATGACCTTCCAATGGAACTTAATAGTTTACCTAGAAATAAATTTAAAACCAATCTGAAAAATAACATAATAGCATGTGAGATGTAAACAACCTTATCTAGCCCTTATAGTCCAATTGGTTTTTTGCAATTAAATTAATTTTAAAAAGCACGGATAAAATTAAAAAAGGATCCCTGAAATAGTTTGGACATATGGAACGAATGGATGAGAGTAGAATGGTTAAAAAGTTGTACACAAGCAGCGTGAGTGGAAAAAGAAGCCGAGGACGACCGAGGAAATCATGGCATGACCAAATTAATCAATTATTAAAAGGCAGCCACATTCGAAGTCGGAATAATCGACGTGCGTGCATGGTACGATGTATGAATGTAGAGGAAGCCCGAGAAGTATGCCAAGACAGAGCATTGTGGCGATCCATCCTCTCTGCCTGCCCCTTCGGGGAAATGGCGTGATGGTTAGTTAGTTATTTAGTTTAAAAAACATTACTTTCATTCAAATTCGCATACCTATTCCTTCCGATGAAGAACGAAATAATACAACACTTTATCGCTGAAACTAATTTTTACGTCACCATATAATATAATGAATTTAGAATACATATAACATATGCTTGTAACAAAAGTAAGGAATGGTTGATATGTATTGATCGTTTCTTGTAGGTAGGTCATGCTCATGTATTCGCACAGCTTATTCATCAAGATCTATGAGTAATGAATACGAATGAAAACGTCTGTTTTTAAGAAGTTTTATTATTAAAGTTAATGACATCTTTCACCTTTCTACAGCATTTCCAAATATCATGCATTATACTAAAATACCACAAATTATAATAAAACTACTAGAAATCAGACGTTTTCATTCGCAAACAATACATACCGATGAATAGTTTTGCTCCTTTTCTGTGCCTCCGTCCGCGTTCCTCGCCCGTGGAGTAACGCCATTGGTCCGACTGTATTTCCCGCATTATATTTGTATACTAAAGTAAACTTCCGCGGGTTTGTAAATTAAGCGCCGCCTCCTGCGGTTGACAAAATTCGATATTTGAATTATTTATGAGCGGGAAAGCGATTTAAAAAAATACTACCAATGCGTGGATTGGCAGGAGAGAGGCGTTTGATGTTTTCCGAAACGTGTATGAATGAAATTTAACCTAACTTTAAATCAATTTCTGTTTGATGGACGCCACAAAGCCCCCTCGCTTGGCGGTAAAGCGATTGATTTATTAACTAATAATCTCGCGCTGATTTTGAGAAAATTGGATATGGTTTTTTTTGAAATTTTTTTCCGTATTTTACCTTTGTTTTTTTAATTAAAATGCGGCAGGACAAAACAGTGGCTTAAGATGTCTTTTTAGCTTTTTTTGTGAGACGAATATTTTTGTGCCCATTCCATACTCGGCCAAGACCCTCCATTGTTTTTCCTATCGACTCGGAAATACGCTTTCTGTGGATCTACAAACGCGCAGAAAAGTTTTCGACCTTTAGTCAAAAACTTCTCTATTAGACTGCGGTTTGCGAAAATTTGGTCCATACATCCACGTCCAGTCTAGAAGTCTCTCACAGTATTTTATATCCCAAACCTTTCTCGGTGTTTTATTTATATATCTACTGTAAACCATGAAATCACAAGCATATTTAGAAAATAATAAATCACTTGTATATGTTATATGCATTTTATGTATAACATACATATTCATACTGACTTTACAGATGCGATTGTAAACCCTGACAATTACCTGATTCAGCAAATATAAAGACTTTTTCACGTTAATTTTATAGCTCCTTGTTGTAATGAAACGTTTTAAATATATCAAATTAGCTATTATTATTTTACTCTATGGCATAAATATCAAATTAATTGAGCGAATAACAATAGTCGAATGGATAAATGGGTAAGCGTAAATAAATAAAATAGATCTTAAAACTCTTTCATCGAGGCACAGTATTCCATTTTCCACATCTTATTCATGATTTCAGAAACTCGGACATTTTTAATAGTTTGGGTTTGTTTATCATCTATAACTATATGAACAATTTTAACTAGATAATGCCCGTGGGCAGGGTAACCTTAAAAAGCGTCAATCTCTTTTGCGTTTAAGATGTATCGTTTTATTTCTAGAGTCTGTTATTTCATCCCAAAACCATAATTTAAAATATTACATAGTTTTTCTGTACGTTATTCTTGATGATACCGTTTCTTTAGCAATTATCACTATTGAATCATACTTATATAGTTTTTCTTGTACAGGTTGACATAAGATCACCAATATTTACAAAGCAGGTTCCATAAATTAGTTTCGAAGCGGCGCGGCGTGTACAATGCAAGGTAAGACGAAAGTGGTATATAAAACTGATTTACGAGTATATAGAGCTTGGTACATTTTTTTACTCTGATTTATATGTTCTGCATTATTTCCACATAATCCCGAATTTACATAAAGCAATTTATGAGAAAATTTGCATGAGATTATAAGCTGAACGAAAAAATCGATACTGCGAAGAACACACTATTAAAACAATTTTGAAGTTATATATTGCTTTTGTTTTTATAGCGTGTCTTCTGTTCTTCTGAGACATTGTTTTGTTTTCAATGGGTAATTATTTTGACAAGTTACTAATGGGAGGGGTTCCAGTTTCATTACTCATATCAACTTTGTCGAAGTTTTATTTTGATTGTCAAAGTTTCAGACTTTTAAAATGTTTTATTTCGAATGTTTTAAGGACATAAGAATAATTATCAAATCTACATACATACAGAGTTTCAGAATCATAAAATATTTTATATTATATGGTATATTTTTTTACTAACATTGGTAATATAAGATAGTTCGACCGTAAATTAATTCCAAAAAAATATATGTATTCCCAATTTTCAATTTGAATTTGCTTACTGATTTATCATTAATTGTATGAAAAGCGTGTAGTAACATCGCGGTATTATATATTTACAAACAAATATAAGGTTTAAATTTTGTTTGAAGTAATCTTTGTATTCCTTTAAATAATAACTTTAACGTATGGTTTAAATGAAGGATACCCAAGTAATTCCCAAAACTTTGAAACTGTTGTCTGTATTAAACATTATTTATTTATTGGTCAATATATAGGGCACGTCGTCTCAAGGTCGCTGGTTGCACAATAATTAGTAACAAATCAATAATCAGTGAAATATAATAATATTTAGCATATGGAACCGTTTTCAAGATGTCGTCTCAAGGTCGCTGGTTGCACAATCATTAGTAATAAATCAATAATCAGTAAAATAATATTTAGCATATGGAAAGAATGATTAAAATGTTGTATACAAGCAGTGTGAATGGACATAGAAACCTAAGTTAGCTAAGGAAAACATGATATGATCAAATTATTAAAATATTTGATTCGAAGTCGGAAAAATTGACGATCGATCTATCAAATTAAATAATCTCAAGAATTATTAAAATGACGATATATTGGTTACCTATCATAGTATCTAAGTAAATTATACTCAGTTGTCCATCGAAGAAATGGTTAGTTTGTTAGTATTTGTCTATGTAAAAATAATTTAATTGTGTTTGCTTTTTAAGAAAGCAAAAGAGGTAAGAAAATGGTGACAAAAGTAGTTATTCTCACCTGCATAGGCTATTCCATTTGTTTCCGTTGCACAGGGAAGCGATTCCTTCGCGAGTGTTGGTCCATTTAAAATATGATGCTTTGTTACTAGAACTCGACTCCTTGAAGCACCAACTGTCGAATTCACGTGAAGATAAAATGTCGAGATAGATTGCTACCTGTTACATGTCATGAGAATCAATATAAAAGTTAACGTGTTTAACAAAAAAAAATCCATCCTCGTCTAATGGTCGTATTACACTGAGACGAGTCCATTACAAGCCGCTACCAAGTACTTACCGCAGTCCAACGAGCCACGTTGTTTATATTTACTGTTCCACTTTTTTGGAACGTTTTATATTTTCACTTTAAATGCTATATTTAACACGTTTATTCGTTTTTTTACTAATTTTATCAATCCAAGAAAGTTAACGAAGTAATTTTAATTATACAAGTGAAAAAATAAATTATGGGAAACAGAGAAATCCTTCGATATGAATAATTAAGTAGGGAACGGCCAAAACACACCAGACAGCGACAGAGCGCCTCGCATGTACTGACAACTTTATTAATTAATTTTTTGCAACAAATAATAATTACGGAAGAGCATTTTCTCTTTTTCAATTTTCTTGGAGTAAATGTAGTCGGTTGTATGTTATAAGGTGATTAGTCTATGGTAGACTGTTATTGCGTATACAAATGAAAATTAGATATATAAGTATCTTAAAATTATATGTTATTTGCAGGTAATATTGTAAGGTTCAAGAATTTTGTTATCATTTGATACACGTTTTTGTTAGTCGATAGATTTTATTTATTTCAAATGAAATTCTTGTTTCGAAAGTCTACATAATTTGTGTATGTGATAGGTTATTTGATTACATAAAGTTTGTGATGGTATTGAACCATCGTAGAGAGAGATACGTGAATTCAGATGTAATACGAAAATAAATTCAAATGACTAGAAAATATAACACCTAACCAAGTGGGGGTAGATCTAGCAGCGGGAAGCAGAGGAGTTGCAGGGAGAGGGGAGAGGGGTGAGTTTAGCTGGGGAGGGTAGTGGGCCAGGGAGAGAGGTAGTTCGGGGCAGTGAATTTTCAGACCTAGCGTCGAGAGGTCGTTCTTAGTATTAAAATTCGGGTTGTGTTTTTGTTGTTCTAATTATCAAGAACTTCATTTTATTTTGTATACAAGTATAGTGGTACGAGGGTGCGGCATTTGCAGATTTAAAAATATTAGAGTAGAATCGGTTTCCAGAGCGGTCGACCAAAGCTAAGTCTATATTTAAGAATTATTACTTTCAGGAATTGAGACTGACTTGTCTTAGGACTATCATAATTATGTTTGTATTTATGCATACGTATTTATACATATGCAGAATCTAAATATACATGTATCCCTTATATTGATTTCCTCCCTTATTGCACGCAGAATACAATAAGTTTAACATACGGGCAACTTAAAGGACCCGATTTAATATACCACTTACTAAACAACCAACGATTATTGATCACTAATTAGGGAAATGTAGCTCACTAACAGATATAATTCGATCTTCGTCTACACGACAACTATATGACAGCTACAGGGTTGCGGTTTCATCACAAGTTCAAAGAATCTAAACGGAACAGTTAGAGGGCACAATAGTCCGAGTCACCCCATTGAAGCTTCTTTATAAAAGAAATACAGTTTTTATTTGAATAACTTTTCTTTTCAGCAGTTATCATTTTCATACAAATAGCTTGTCGTTACGTTCCAGGGATGTGAAAATTTCAAGTGTGTTCGGTGAGATTTTAGTACGCAGTGATACGTGATTTTTGCGTTTTGAATATACTTTAAATTCCTTAACAAACGCTTGTGACTACTTTTTACAAAATGAACCGTTTAAATATTTAAAAATCTCGATTATCAACAACTTTATGCTATATTGTTGATAAGTCTGGATCTTCTCGGCGCAACAGTTTTCCAATTTTATCAGAATTCTTCATAATAATCCAACAAGTTCTATTAAAGTCTTCTTTACTAAGCAACTAACCAACCATCACGCCGTCTTTACGAAGGAGAAGGCGGAAATAATGGATCACCACACTTTTCTTTCCTGACATATTCAACAACTTCTCACGCAGCCTGCATGTAATATTTGTTTAATTTGATCGTGCCATATTTTTCTCGGTCTTCCTTTATTTCTAGTTCCGTTTACGTCGTTTACACGTACATTCTTTCCCATTATTTCCTCATGCATTCTTTCTACTTGCTTTTGTGTTATTTTTAAATAAAATGAACAATGTCCGCGCATCCGTCTAATAGTGATTTTATTATTAACGAGTTACTTTTACTTCACTTATTTGCTAAGAAAATGTACAAATTTGATTTAAATTTGTAATAAAATATAAACCTTGGACCTCCAATAATAATCTGTAATTTCAAAGAACGAGAATCTTGTAAGCTAATTCGTTTTATTCTGCTTGAAAGAAACTTGCCACGCCTCTTAAATATTCTGTCAATTTCGTTTGAACGATTCATTTTGGATTCCCAAATATTACGAATTTTAATTAATACGAATAAATACGTCAGTTTTCTGGAAGTTTTATTATATTCAATGGGAATGACACGTTTCGCCCTTCTAAGTCATTTGACATTTTCATTCGTATTAACTATTCATTACGGAGTTTTACATCATTGTTTAAAAAACGATAAATTACAAGGATTATTAATGTACAATAACTTTCAGAAATCATTTTATTTTTAAATTACCTAATGACATTTTTTTATGTATATAATTGTGCAAATTTAAACAACAGAATGTAAAAGTTAAATGAAAGGAGGTAGAGTTATATACTATATAGAGGAAAGGGTAGTTGTTTTTTAATTAGGAATTATTTGGAAGGAAATTCTTAGTGGTTGTATGCGTATGTATATTTATTTTTATAACAATAAAAATTAACGATGTATTTTTTCGTAGAAAGCGCATTAATCATAAATAAAGTTAATGCAAAAACTTTGTTTTATATCACAATTGTATTTATTAACACCTAATCATGAATTTATTAACACCGTATTATTAACACCTGATGATGTCCATATTGGTTGATGAAACAGCTGTCGTAAAGTTAAATAAATACAATTGTGATATAAAACAAATTTTTTGCATTAACAGTTATAAAATGTTAAAATATCATAGTGTTTCGGCCAAAACAATGGACTATTTAATAAATAAAGTAATCGCGAGTGTACAAGCAATCGAGTTCAAAGTGAATTTTATTTTGGTCCATAATATATGAAGAGAGTGATTAAGAATTGCGATTTTGTTTTTAATATTCAAATGTTTATCCGTAACTTAAAGTGAAAGCGAATATAAATAAATTAAAAAAACTCGAATTTAGAAAATTATGGAAAAAGTGAAAGTGTCCTCAGATTTCATCGGCGCGCACATCTCCGTGTGGATAAGTGTCCGTTAAATATTTTAGCTGATTAATACGGATGACACAAAATGTGAACTATCATCGAATACACAGGACGCCAAAGTATACAAAAGTGTACAAAAATATTTGCGTGATCCGATAATTATTATTACTATTTTTTAATGGAATTATTTTCATTCATTACTTATAATTTCAAAGATAAAAAAAACTCCTAGTAGAGATATAATGTATGTGCGTATTTCTAAAGCGAAATTTATTTTATTAAATAAGCCTCCGCCCAGTAATGTGAGCTCATTAAATCAAAAATTTCCCTCCCACTTAAAATTAGGCTTCTCAAAAATACTTTCATCTCGAATCCGAATTATGTGAACCCATCAGCAGCGTTCTCCGGCCTTTAAAAGTTTTTTATGTTATTATTATTTTAATCAATATGTTAACATTATTTTAATGTATTCTGTTCCATCCTTGAAATGAGTTCTCCCAGGATTCATGAATAAAATTACGCAAGGAAGGTGCTCTTCCTGGGAAGCGGAGAGGATGCTTACCCACCCACTACCCACTGACCCTCGGACAACGCGCCCAGATAATTCTTCGGGAGGGTCGCGAGACACACGACTAGATCTGCAAGTATCCAAAGTTGTACCTGATATCTAAATACAGAGGTATATCCAAAGTTGTACCTGGACTCTAAAATCTTAAATGGAATCTAAATCCTAACCGGAAGACAAACTGAATTAATTTGATTGAACAAGTAAACACAATCAAAAACTGATTAAAAACTCTATACCTTAATCAGATTCAGAATACTTGTCAGGATTTTAATCGAAATTGGAATTTAAATATGATGAACAATCTAAACCATAATAGAATAGGAAACTAAAACTGATCCTAGGACCCAGACCTGGTATTGCAGCGGAAATTTGTAGAAAAAGAAGCAACCAAAAGATCTATCCATTGACCCAGCTGCCGATGTAGCGAGCAAAATAGCTTCGTTGAAGTGGAATTAGAGAACCATATAGCGAGGACAACGGATGATCGGTGGACCAGACGCACCTTGGACTGGCGACCGAGAACCAGCCACAAAAATCCTGGCAGATCATAAGTAGGATGGTCTGATGACATCAAATGAGTGGCAGATTATTATTTTTATTATTACTTTTTTGTTGATTCGCTCTTTACACCATGACAGAATGAGCCAAATCGATGTTAAGGGTAGGATAGCTATCATAGTGATAGGTAGCTAATCTATCGCCATTTTACTGTCACATGAATTCTACACCAGACCAAAGACAGTGTGACAATCACACTGCCCTCGCCGGGAATGGAAGGAAGGGAGGCCTTTGTCCAACACTGGACTACTAATGGCTAATATTGATGATATTCAAGCAATCTTAAATGATTTACTAGTTAAAAATAAACTCAAACCGCCATAGGAATCGTAGTAGAAGAAAGCAGAAATCGTCATATGAAACTTAATTCATTATTCAGTATACATTGTGTTGCTTCATATTCACATTTAAAAAGGAATTTACACCTAAATCTAGCCAATGAACAGAACGTTTTAAGAAGTAACAACAGAATCGCAAATGATAAACCGTACACTTTGAAACAATATACAATCTCGGCTGTATCACATACCATACAATCGGAAATACGATCGTTTCAGACGAAAAATCACTATTGAAGACGTCCGGAAATATTGTCATCGGGATGGTCCGAGAACAGATGAATGTCTTTTTATGTACAAAGGTCCAAAATGAGTAGGTATTTAGATTCCTGAATAAAAATCAACATTTCTATTGACGTTTCGGAAATTATTGACATCTGCTATTCACATTCATTTTTTCCTGTGAATTGGATATTTAAACAAATTAAACTAATTGACCAGTATCTGAAAAGTTTTGTTTTATTCAATTACGGTTTAGTTATACAATTTTCTATTTAATAACTATTATATTTTAGTGGATTTAGCAGGTTCATTGTAAGTTTCAAAAATACGATTAAATCAAATGATATCTTCATAGTCAGCAAACTGAGTAATAGGTTGAAGCCTTTAGGTTGACTGT
Organism: Lepidostoma basale; assembly: GCA_022606425.2. Taxonomy (NCBI): domain Eukaryota; kingdom Metazoa; phylum Arthropoda; class Insecta; order Trichoptera; family Lepidostomatidae; genus Lepidostoma; species Lepidostoma basale. The sequence continues at coordinate 60,992 of JAHDVF020000910.1, read as the reverse complement.
TACCAGTGTGAGTGTCAGAGCCTTGAGTTTTTCTTATATGTTTCAAATTTTTAAGTTACGATATTTCACGTTGTCACTTTGAAGAGGTGAGGGGAAATAATCGACCACCTCACAGTTCTTTCATAACATACTAAATACTCTATTCTTCAACATTCATACATTTAGCCATGTACTACTGTCGATTTCTTGTCTTTTTTATTTATTTATATTTTTTTATGTAGGTATACAACAGGTTGTTTGAACCCAATTACTGTATACAATATATTTTATTTAGCTATTATAATATATTGATTCTCGTGACATGTGATAGGTAGCCAATCTTTCGCCATTTTATTGTCACGTGAATTCTACACCAGACCAAAGACAGTGTGATAATCACACTGCCATCGCCGGGAGTCGAACCCGGGATCTTCGGTATGGAAGTCAGAGCTCTTACCACTCTGCCACGAAGGTCGTCGTCGACTTCTCACGTAGCTGACTTTTATAAAATTGATTGATATTTGCCAAAAAGTTTATAATGACGATGTTCCGTTCTCCTCATTAACGTACACTTTCTTTACCATTATGTCTTCACTCATTTCTTCCTTGTGCCCAAACCGTCTGAATAAAACTTTTATTATTTGACTTCAAACTTGAAATGATATATCGCACTATTAATCCTTGGAAATATTATTCCGCGCCTTAGTAGTTAAATGATGACGATCGATATTTCCTGCCGTATTTTAAAGCGAACATTGAAAAGGTGACTCCCCGACATATAAATTTCTTTACATTTTACTCCCAGAGCACTTACACCCGAATTATGATAGGTGCTTCAGCGTATAGTGGGGGGAATATTTTTACTTTTGAAGTCGAATTTGATATCGGACAGAACGCCATAACTGTCTCCCGCCCCCTTCTTGGGGCCCGCTGAGCCGCCCTCTAACTCATCTGCACTCGGTGGGAGTATCGTCTACAGTATGTGAAATATTTATTCAAAATCGTTCATATTTCTTTCGCACGAAATGCTCAAATCCGCCTACCGGAATTTCAATACGATTTTTAAATATATGAACCATGTATTAATTTTTAATATAATGAGTATGGTTCTGTGAGACGTGAACAGACGAGATATACGAGTATAGGTAATACCATATATTCATGCTCGAGAGAAAAATGAGGTTACATGATAATGTAATGATATAACTGAAATCTCTTTTCCGCGAATGAATGGTTTGGACATGGTAAAAAAAAATATATGTTAACGATGTAAATGGAACCAGAAATAGAGGAAGACCGAGGAAAACGTGGCACGATCAAATAAATCAAATATTGAATGTCGGCCCTGTGAGGAGTCAGAGAAATTGACGCGCGTGCATGACACGATGTATGAAGGTTGAGGAAGCGAGAGAAATATGTCAGGAAAGAATAGAGAGACGGCGTGATGGTTAGTAAGTTAGTTAGTTCTCTTTCCCGTGAAACTCATATAACCTCAAAATCTAACTACCGGTTTCGAGGTTATATGAGTTTAATATACCTACGACAATATTTCCGCGGATAGTACTAAAATGTCGCAGGTTTCTTTGGAAATATTACGAATCGTAATTGATTTAGGCAACTACAAAATAACATACTCTTATATTCAATCTTCAATGTTTGGGTGAGGATATACACAAGACCTTTATCAATATTATAATTATTTACAGCATATAATCCAAAGCCGACTCTCTCAGAACCAAAGGTCTCCATCAAACCAGCGAAATGAAGATACTTCTAAACGGTGCTAGCTAACCTTTCGTAACAATACAAAACACATTCATCCGAAGTACCTATATTGTAAAATAGAGGCAGCAGAGTAGGAGATTCAGGAATGTACGTGTGACTAGAATGCTAGAATCAAGGGCTGTTAAAGAACAAAAGCAAGGAACGATTTACCTCAAAGAAGGAGAATATAGAGACGACCTTCAAAAATATGGTGGGATAACAGGAAGGCCTTTTCTGAAGATACGCAGAGAAGGCGAGAAGGTCTAAACCATGTTGGAGACGAAGAAAAATATTTGGGTTCTTGAAGTATGAAATTTTCGATCGTTACAGATCTAGTTTGTATATCGGGTGTGTAAATATGCTCACAGATGGCTCTAATTCTCCAAAATTTTCACGTGTTTACATTATTAGTCGAAGTATTTTAATACAAGTTTAATAAAACGACACGTGTTTTCATAGCGTTGTGAAATATGTAAAATTTTGTGCCTGAAACTACGATTTGCAGATAGTATTGATTTTCTGTTATCATTTCAAGAAAACTGCTGCAGAATAGCATCGAATGCTTTTCAAAGGTGACGGCGAGCATGTTCCTGATAAATCACAGTGATTTGAGTGGTTTAAACAAATCAAAAGTGGTGATTTTGAAATGAGAAACGAAGATGATACGAGAAGTTTGAAGACGTAAGTCAAAAAAATCTTTATAACGTTTATTAATAATGTCGTCCGATAAAACCTCAGCAATGAGCAGCACAATTTACGAACACGTTTTTTTCGTAATTTCCTTGGTGGCTTGTTTTACTACGTGGTAAAGAAATATGGCGAACACGGAAATTTTACGTACGAGAACATATTTTTTAATCAATTTTTTTTATTCAAAATAATTCTAAAGCTATCGTAATTTTTTGAAGAAGCATCTAATTGAGAACTTTTAAACATATTTTTGTAACTTTTGGAAAGAAATCAATATATTCTGTAAACCCTATAATTAAAATCATGATTTCATAAACCAAAATTATTGCAACATGTTTCGTAACTAAAATGTACATATTTTTTATTAATAAAATAAATTAATAAACTTGTTTCGGAGAAAGAATTATCTTCTTTAGACCAGATATTTATTCCAATTAAAACGGTGTTATTCATGCAAACAGTTTTTTTTAACTATCATAATATGTCATCTTAATTATATATTTGATAATGCATTAGAAAGGCAAAAATGTCATTCCCATAAAATATAAGATAACTTCTAGCATCAGATTTTTTCATTCGTATTAATGAATACAATAAATAATTTATGGAAGTAATGAAACCCATTTTCATTTGTTACAATGACAACTTGAATAATTTCTTCAATATTATTTTAATGTTCTTGCTGGTGTTGGTTTTTTAAGTGCCTAATTACTGCTTATTTAAACAAAACGGTGAATACGCGGAACATAAATTCAATAGACAATATGTGCACCATCTAAAAATAACATTTTGTGTTAAATTATTTTTATTTTGTTATATTATTTTATATCATTGTATTTTATATTATTTGTTTTAGATTTATTTTGTGGACGGATGATCGAAGTGTGCGCGGGAGATGCATATTGGTGGCAATGAGGTTCGCAACCCATCACACCGCATCTCCTGTGGGGCGAAAAGAGAAGGATGGAATGCCGCATCAGTTAAAGTGCCGTACAGTTCATTCTTTCTGCCTACCCTTTCGGGGAGACGGCGTGATGGTTAGTTAGTTAGTTAGTTATGAAACACATACTTATGTTTGAAAATTCTAATTCAGAATATTAAATCCGTAACGTGTGTTGAAGTAAAAGTGATTCGGTACAACCGAGTACAAGGCTTATAAAATCCACGTTCCGCACGGAAAAAATGTAAGAAATCATAAATCTCCCGGCCCGCTCCTTCACGCATTCGTTCCAGTTGTCCAAAATACAGAAACACCACTCAAATATTAATATTTCTTTAATTTTCCGTCAATTTGCATACAACAACGGTGAAAAAACGACCAATTTATGGCGGGGGGTTGTACACAGCAAGGCCTCGCCTCGAGTTTCGGCCTTAGAGGGCTCGGAATACGCGCTTTTGTTCGACCTCCGACAAATACGAGTACGTTGAATCGATAATACTTTTCTATGAATAGTTTTTTTTAAATAAAACTCTTTTTAGTTTTTAATAATGGGTTAAATAGTACACCCCACAAGATATGGCTATTGAATATGATTTTTTAAAAAAGTTAGAAAGGAATGTAAGGCGGATAAATGCGTCTTAAATAAAATTAACAAAAGGTCACTTAGATGGTTTGGAGTTATGGAACGAATAGACGAGGGTAGATGCGTCAAAAATATATATTATTATAAAATAGTGTGAATGGAAAAAAAGTCGAGGAAAGCCAAGGAAGACATCGCATCTTCTTGTTCAAGTGCCCTGTCGGGTCCCCCCAACGTTGGAGATCACCTCGGCGAACCTGTCCTTGTCTTGCGCCGCTCGAAACAGCTTCTCCATACTTCGGATGCCGGTCCACTTCCTCATGTTTCGCAGCCAGGACATTTGTCTCCTTCCGGGCCGTCAGCGTCCCTCAATTTTCCTCTTCAATATCAGTTGGAGAAGGTGGTACTTTTCTCCGGCGAAACGGCGTGATGGTTAGCTAGTTCGTTAGTGTATAAATTTAAATTATACAAAATGAATTCCTGCAAAATGATAAAGTGAATTATTTAATATAATTCGTTGTTTTGGCCAAAACTCTGTGATACTTACTTCAACATTATAAAATGTTTGAATTTAAAGCAATCAACTGTAATAATAATAATAGCAATAATAAGCTAACTTCTAGAAGTGAGTATCGCCGTTTTCGTGATGTAATCACCTCAAGATTGCATTGTCACTTGTTTTAAATCTTAAAATCATTGACATTCGAAGAAAATAATATGACAAACTAATATTAATATAGGGTTATGATTTGGGTATGAAATGTGTAAAATATGGGTTTTCAGCTTAGATCTAAAATCTGTAGGATCATTTATGCACCAAAGGTATGAAAGGATATTGTTTCAAACTGATGGGTCAAATACAGAATCGATCCCAGAAAATTTGTACTAGGGTAACCCTTCGGCTCAATTAAACTACCCATTGAAGAGTGGCTCGCCAAGCCAAGTATGAATTTTCTTGAATTTAAGCTGTCCGTTATACACATCCGTGGATAGAGTTAAAATATATAACTTCGTTGTTGGCATATTCATATTTGACAATAAACTACATTAATATTTCCAGTTCAAATCTTTGAAAGCAGCTGATGCTCATCATCATGGGCAAAGTGGAGGAAGGCGACTACAGGACGACCACCGAGCCACTGGTCCGAGTTCTGACTGGTCTCTCATTAGCTGCAGCCTGGAGACTGACGGGTGACAGGAGCGCATGGCGTGCCATGGTCAATGGTTTACAGGATAGACACGACCCTCGTGTAAGAAATGAATTGTTATAATACATTATGTATGAATTGGTATATATATTATGTTTTCATGCTAGTCATACCATTTATAACTCAAAAACGGCTGGACCGATTTTGATGATCTATGATTTGTTGGATTTGTCTCTGTCCCGAATAATGGAATAACTATTAAAACATTGGAAAAAATCGCCCCGAGTGCATCCCATCCAGCAAATAATAGTTTAACAGAAAGTAGTGCAACAATACTACGCGAATCATTTAAATAACATTCATATGAATGTAATTCAAATGCTTTTCATTTTGATTTTTGTACAGTTATTGAACTTAATTCATTTTGAGTATTCATTTTAACTTAATGAATAACTGCATTTAATTCAACTAATAAGTTAACACAACATTTATTTACGAAGTTCGCCGGGTCAGCTAGTGATTGATAAATAAGCGACGTATATCCAAAGAAGTATTTCATCCGAGAATGTTGAAATGAGTGTTCGCGGTGTCTGTGCAAGCCGAGCGGCGTGAAGTGTGAGGTATCGCTAGTAGTTACACCCAGCCAACAGGGTTTCTCGGCTTTCTTGCCCACGAAATTACTTCTAAATGGGTTGAAATTGCGTGGTAATAGAGCGTTCCTTAGCAGGTCGGATGGGGCGAAGATTTATAACTCCGCCGTACACGAAACCTGCAGCGGCCAGAAGGCGGCGTGATGATGTTGTCATAACCTCTTCACACCGACTATGGAACTATCCTCTGAATATTACTATTTACGATCGATACAATTTTTATGATATAAACAAACAAAAACGAACAAACCATCACCCCGTTTCCCCGCAAGGGTAGGCAGAGAGAATGGACCGCCACACTACTCTATCCTGGCAAACCTCTCTAGATTCCTCCACAATCATACAACGAGTCATACACGCACGTCGATTCCTCCGACTTCTAACCTAACCTAACCCAACCTTTAAAATTTGTTCAATTTGGTCATGCCATGTTTTCCTCGGTCTGCCTCGACTTCGTACTCCATTTACATCATTAACGTATACTTTCTTAACCATTCTTTCTCCATCCATTGAAACGTTCCTCCTCGGTTAGCACGGAGAGCATGGTTTTTATCTTCAGGGTGGTAATCGTGAGATTCTTTTCGGTATATTATTCGATTCAGGGACGGGTGTAAATATAAAGACAGTTACATGGGATACATTAAGGTTTATTAGCTAGTTAAAATTATAACAATAATCCAGAGGCTTGGGATGTCTTATTAATCGAAACTTAAATGGAAGAATGAAGAAGCTGTTTCTGGCGATTCCTCGATGGCGTGCTCATCGGGACATCGACTAGCGACGTCGTCCGTCGACGTTGTCAGCGACGCTATGTCGACGACCAGTTGATGGCGGTTCACAAAATACAAGTTCAGAGTCACCTGACAGACACGAGGTTCCATAGGCTGGTGGTGCTGTACGGAGCGGCGTGAAGAAGTGGTCCACGCAGTTCTGCATGGTGGTGTGGTCAACCACGTTGTCAGGACATGATGTGCGACAACACGTGGGCGGCAATTTCGGAAGCAGAAGATGGCTCGGACCGTGGCGGAGGGAATCAATCGCAGACACGCGGACACATGACGCACATGTGGAAGCAATGTGCGGTCTTCGATATGGATATTATTATTAGTATTCTACCTGACGCGTACCTTCAGAAGATATGATGGGAGAAAGGCTGAACCATTGCTGGTCCAGCCGGATGCAAACGGATTAACGTTTCTCCTACATCGTGGTGGTAACTGGGCACTGGCGAAAAAACACAAGATGGCGGCCTACCCGCAATGGCTGACTCGAGGGAAGTGACGGGCTTCTGGCCTCGGAGCATAGAGTACAGAAAAAAACAGTCTTACCAACTGGGAAGACGGCGGTTGCTCACACGGCGGAAACAGGAGAAGTTGGAAATAAATTTCGAAGAGGTACTTAACTGGGAAGAATTGGGGCGAATACAGTGGCCGAAGAAATCGTAATGATGTACCATTACATCATGCGTTCCATATGTCCGAATCAACGCAGCGATCCTTTCATAATTTTGTTCATAATACATTATTCCGCTCTACATTCCTTTCTTATATCAGCATTTGAGATTCTGTCGTATATCGTTCTACCACACATACGTCTTAGGGACCTCATCCCTATCGCATTTATTCTGCTCTCATTTTTCTTCTGCCAGTTCCATGCTTCGCTTCCATACATTAGGGTTGGGACCAGAACTCCATTGTGAACGGCCGTTTTTGCTTTATTATATATAAAAATAAATTCAAACTCTTGCGTATTTTATTTTATCGAACCAAGCCGCTTCGCTTACGTCGGAGCTTCGCCTGGTTTACAAAACAAACTTGTTTCTGTAACCCCGACGAAGCTACGGCGGGGGCGAAACCGGTTGGTTCGATAAAACAAAATAAAGTGTCCATTGTTTTTGCCGAAACGCAATGATACTTCGACATTATTTATTGTTATAATTTTAAACATTGTAATGATATAACATTTTTTATCATTTTCCGCGACAACTGTTTCGCCCAGCAATGTAAGCATCATCAGGTGTAACAAATAACCAAAGATAATCAATAAAAGGCTTACTATTTATAACAAAATACGTTTGTGCTGTTTGGTGTTGAAATTATATAAGTTTTTCGTTTAACATATGTGAAGGGTTTTGACAGCTATTTAAATACCTTTTCTTGTTTTTTTCGTACCTTTATGATGATGCCAACATCGGTTTGGCGAAATAGCTGTCGCGACAAATAATATAAATTGTGTTACCGTGTTTTAAATTTTAACAGTTAATAAAATGAAGTGGTATAAAAACTAAGTACATAAGTGTTATAAATTATTTTTAAAATTGCCACACTACAATATAAGTACTTCATACGGAAGAATATGATATGCAGTCGAACCTTATAAGAGAGCCCAAGAGACCGGGACATTTTTCTCTAATAAAGAGGTCTCTCTTTCATCCATCCTTTCTTTCACAGAGTTATACATACGTGATCAGGCTTCCTATCCCTATTATGTACTCGTCATTTCAGATAGAACGACTCTCTTATGTAGAGTTTTTCCACTCTATATTACAGAGGTTTCATTTATATCTAGGTCTCTTATATCCAGGTTCGACTGTATTTATATTTTACCCATAAGAACGAGTAGAATAAAATTAAATGCATCAATTTTCAATGCATTATAAACATATTTTTTACTTGCTTGAAATATTTATATTGCTTAATAATTAAAAATATTAACCTATTGTTTTGTTTTTTGTTTAAGGGGAATAAGAACTGTGATTTGGTGAATTTTTTTTTAAAGTTTACGCCTTCTAAAATACTCGAGATTACTTTATTATAAATGTATTGAATACCTAACAATCGATCAATATAGAAACGTGATTTCTCGTATGTATACGGTATTATTAAGTAAAATACTATTTTATGTATTGTACGTTAAGTAAATCACCTTCTTGAGATATACTTAATTAACATAAATATATTTACATAATTCATTATTCAGAATTCTTAATAAACCTGGAGAAGGCAGAAAGAAAGCACTCCAGTATCATTTCCCAGCAAAACACTGTGGTGAAAAAGCATTCCCAACAGTGGTCGCCATCGTCAAGGGCAACTGACACTATGTAAGAAGAAAAATAATCAATTGTGAATCAGTTAGAAGTAAACTAACGTGTAGGTTTCTGTAAATATTTTTGAACTCATACAACTTTTGGCGCGTTTATAATTAAACCTTTTTACAATTGTACGTGATATATATTTTTATATTATTTTGTCTTTCTTTCTACCAATGAAGAGTATTGGTACACGGAATAAAAAAATGTTTTGTTAAAACAAAGAAGTATAACTTATTACGTGGGTATATAAATACCAACACACGTTTTTTTTAATACATGTTTTTTTTCCATGCGTGATAATTCCTTAAATTAAGTAACGTATATTAAATAATTTCTCCTATTGAGAATGGCCGTCAAAATGTTTCCGTTTCCTTTATTTCCCCGGGAGCTTGCGGCTCCCCTTGCGGCGAGCGGCGGAGGGGAGGGGGTGATATATCCGCCGATAATGTGATTTTTAAACCAGTGTTATTGGTCTTACGAGAAAAATTGAATTTTCCCTGTGTAAATCTTTGTTCAGATCAAAATCAAAGGTTATTCGTATAAATTACTGTTTTTATGCTTTCTCGATATTTGTCTGGTCGTGTTGGGGCGCATTTTAACGGAACATACCTTCAAAAATTCTACACAGAAGTGATAGTGGGATGAATTTGAAATATTTTAAGAATTCACTCAACACCACAATGCAATATTCTGCGGGTAGAGATAAAGAAATAAGTCTCCTATGCAGTTACACCTCTTGCAATATTACTTTAAATCTCAACATTTTATATATAATATAAGGAAAACGCGATTGGTTTATCGGTTTCAGTGATTTTTTTATTTAAATATAAAAATATATAAATACTAGGATTGAGAATACCCCTGCAAAGCAAAATTATTTTTAACTAGTATTTATATAATGAAAACAAAAAAATATTGATACAAAATTTCTTTATTTTATATATTTATTGTGCCTCCACTTGTAATTATGTTCGACCAGTTTCGCCAGCTGGCTGCCATCTTCTGGTGCCACCAGTAGATGGCAGCAAGCTGCCGAAACTGGCCGAACATAAACACAAGTGGAAGCATACTAAATACATAATAATAAAGAAATGTTGTATCAATATTTTCTTTGTTTTCATTATTTATAATGAACTTCTACCAAGAAATTTCTATTAAAAACATTAATTTTGTACATGGCCACCCTTTATAATATTTTTTTTCTTTTTTGTTCTTCTAGTGTTACATCATGGATGAAGCATGCATGCAAGCCGGACTGACAGGATCAACAAAAGATCAACAAAAAGCCAACCGGAATAAGACCTCTAGGAAGATCTAGACAGCACCTACTGGATAATGTTTTGGCTAACCTAGCAAGGTTGGGCAAATCGGACTGCTGGGAGCCAAAGTCGCAGGATCAAGGAGTTTCGAATAAAATTGTCAAGGAGGCTAAAACTCTTCAATTATTGTTGTATGGCCATTTGAAGTAAGTTATGATTGTCACAAATACTACTTTTGTACAACTTTCTTACCATTTTTGCTTTTTCAATTGTGTTACTATATAATCCAAAATATGAGTAAAACGTTATTATTTCTAAAAAAGACTCCACCTAAATGACTCGTATAATACATACCTCAAAAGGGATTTTATCAAAAACGACATTTTGCACAATCATCCTAGTTATTATTTTAACTGTATAATTCCATATATATTTTATTGCGAGTTTTACTTTCTTACACGAGGAAGAAAGTCAATTTTAATATGCCAAACAGGAAGTGAATCAACAATGGAATTGAAAAACAACGCTGTTTATTTTCCACTTTAATTTATTAAATATCTTCATAAAATAAATAAAATAGAGTTGAATTCCATCCTCGGGTCTGATCCTCAGGTGACCTCCATTGTTAGGATGGAGGTCCACTCCGAAACCTGGCGTAGTGAATATTTTTATTTAATATAAATATATTTAATATATTAAAGTTGAATATCAGAAATGATATCACTAAGAAGAATGTGCGGGAAAACGTTGTATGATAGAATGCCGAACGATGAAATAAGAAAGAAAATGTAAGGCAGATGACTGCATCATGAATAAAATTAAAAAAGGATCCCTGAGATGGTTTGGAGATATGGAACGAATGGATGAGAGTAGAATGGTTAAAAAGTTGTACACAAGCAGCGTGAGTAGTAAAAAAAGCCGAGGACGACCGAGGAAAACATGGCATGACCAAATTAATCAATTACTAAAAGGCGGCCACATTCGAAGTCGGAATAATCGACGTGCATGCATAGTACGATGTATGAATGTAGAGGACCCCAAGAGGTATGCCAGGACAGGGCATTGTGGCTATCCATCCTCTCTGCCTACCCCTCCGGGGAAACGGCATGATGGTTAGTTATCAGCAGCTTGTTTTTCATCTCCAAGGTTATTACAATCGTTAACGATTTAACCTTCAATAAATAAGTGAAACATTTTTTTATGCATTTGAATTACGCTTTCATTCACATTCATAGTAGGTATATCATATTTCATTCTAAAATTGTTCGATAATTGAAGTATGACACCCTCTATCGTACATGTATGAACACATCTGTCGATAGCTCTGTGTTTACTCTGGATTGATATAGACTGTGCCGTTGTGATCGGATCAGAGTAACAGTAATTTATTTCACTCCGGGGATAATTATTCCACCCCGTCCATACCCAGCCCCGGGTAAACAACGTCACCCGTCGGAGGTAAGACGACGCCGTGTTTGTTCAGTCTATCATGTTTGACCAGAGCCTGACCTGCTGGGCTACACGCGTTGTGATAATGATATGATCGTCGTTAATTATTTCCTTTCAACATGTTAATAAGTGTACTCAACCTCCGGCATGCCTCGCTCCAGAGGCTGGTAGACAACTTTTTGTATAGAATTATTCGTCGACATCATCTTGAGCTTACTAGACCAAGTGCTAGTCTAGTAGATATAGTAGAGCGTAATTATGCCTCTGTAGAAAGGATTAGGGTCGCGTATGGAATGTGAAACCACAGAGCTACATGTTAGTATTTTGAGTGTCATTCCAAAAAAGCTAAGATGGCAGTGCACAATGGTGTCCTTGTGCCGACCCTTATTTATGGAAGTGAAACATGGAACTGGCAAAATAATTATGAAAGCAGAATAAACGCAATATACATTAGATATCTTAGAAGAATGTTTGTAAAATCTGTATATGATAGAGTGTCAAATGCAAATATAAGAAGTAAATGAAGTGCGAATTTAAAAAAAAAAAAAAAAAGACTAATACCAAGGATTTTAATCAATAATATTAGAATTAATTTTACAATCTTCAATGTGAGCAGAAAATAGCTCATTATTATGAAGAAGGAATCTGGTCGTGTCCAGGCTTGAACCCATGTCCCCTGGATCAGGAGCCAAGCGTTCTATCCCCTAGACCAACACCCGATCAATAATATTGTGATGAACAAAATATCGAAAGTATCGTAAGGACGGTTTGGACACATGGAAATTATGAATGATGGAAGCATATTTAAACGACGTAAATGGAACTAGAAATAGAGAAAGGCCGAGGAAAACATGATATGATCAAGCAATCTTATATTCAATGTCGGCCAAGAGAGTGATGTTTGAATATTGAAGAAGCGAGAAAAGAATGTCACGAAAGAACAGTGTGGCGATTCATTATATCTGCCCGTCCCTTCGGAGAGACGGCGTGATGATTAGTGATTTAGTTATTCTTGGTTTCAATCTCTGTCTATGTTTTCATTACGACCGTTGTCTCCGTCTTCTATCATTGTTACTAATTCTTATTGTATTTTAATGTCTTAAAATGGATGCATTCAGATATAATAGTATAACTATTGAGCATTGTATTTTCTTCTTCTCTCTAGTTCGTGTGGCGCGGCATCACCTCGGGGATTTCTTTCCGCACGATGCAATTTACCATAAATCCTCCACTCTTTGGATGCCCGTCTGACCTTTTATATTTCTTCTGCCGGACATCTGTCTTATCTCGCTATGCTATTCCACCACTGAAAGCTGCTGCAGTGTCCCGGTACATCTCACCATGTAACACGTGACCGAGGTAAGCAAACATTACGTTTAATTGTAGAGACCTTTTTTCCTGTCGTTTGATTCCATTTCCTGTTTCAGGATTAATTACCATATAACTATGTACAGGGAATGTAGTAAACTCATCATGTTAATAACTATACTTATTAGATAGCAATAATGCAATCAGAAGTAGTACATATATAATATTGTATACAAATCGAATCATTAGTAAATGATGAAAATCGTCATTTTGCACAATCATCCTAGTTATTGTTTTTACTGTGGCGCAGTGGTTATGTGAGTTATTTAACCAGTGTTTGGAGTAGGGATATACGCCGCTAGACTGGAGGAGAGCAATTATTATGCCCCTGTACAAAGGAAAAGGATCGCGTATGGAATGTGGAAACCACAGAACTATTAGTATTTTGAGTGTCGTTGGTAAAGTCTATGGCAGAATTTTAATAAAAAGAGTAAGAAAATTGACGAGTGACAAAGTTTGATATATACAAGGTGCCTTTATGAATGGCAGAGGATGTATGAATCAAATTTTGGGACTTCGTACATTGACAGAGAAGTTTCTGGCCAAAAAAATATTAAATCCCGCCATTTGCAAAGTTAAAAAACTTTACTTGACATTTAACTGTAATAATTTTACATGTAAAACAAATAATACAACATTTCAAAGAGTTTATTTCACTGAAACAAGTTTATAAGTCGATATGCTTTTTGGGGTACTTTTATTAATATAGACAAACTATTCTGTTTAGATATCATTTATTAATATTTCTGTTATTAAGAAAATATCGCTTGTCTTCAAGTAGATTTATTTTGTTTATTAATTTATTTAAAAACAAGTATGCCAAAACAAATAAAATAAATAAAGGCGATTCAATTGGACTTAAATCTGACACTACAAATGTCCACATTCAAAGCCAAATAATTCAACATCCAAATTGCTATTTCTAATGGCATCACCAAAAAAACTTTGGTTCTGCGTGAAGAATGAATAGAACAACTTCATTTCACAGCACCTCTCTCAAGCTTGCTACTGACTCACCAGTAATATAGGAATCTAAGGACTCGGTTGTTTCTGAAATTCTCGAAGAACATAACCCAACATTTTCAATGAAAATTCAAATACACTCTCAATTTGAGCATGACATAATCAAACCTCACCCTTTGGTGGCCATATAATGATGAATTAAAATGCGTATTTATATTCAAGTTATGGAATTTTTATTTGAATGTATTTATTTTTGATTAAATTAAACCCTCAGCGCCTGCTCGAAGCTAGGTTTTTCGATATTTACCAATCGAATTGTATCCCTTACTATTTCCCCGGGGCTACATAGAATTGTAGATTCTACAAGTAGAAACTCTGTTTATAAAATCAACAGTAAAAAGCGGGGCTTATTTAGCCGATAGGAAGGAATGTTCGTGCGCCTCCCCTGCGTGGACCTCGGGCCATAATATTCACGGAATGTCCCAACACTGAACATAATATCTCCTGTGTGGAGTGTATCCTCATGGAATACAGGTTAATAATGATATAATAATAACCATAATGTCTGAGGGGCATATTATGTAAATCTATGAACAAGATATCTTCTCACACTAATTTATTCCAAATATGAAACAAGCTTCTCTTGAAGTTTTATTATAATTATTAGTAATGATTATAATAAAACTTGTATAGAAGATTGTATCATATTGTTAGGGCATATTACAATAATACAGAATGTTTCACCTTGTAAGGGCATTATTAATGGAAAATCATATTTATTTATTTATTTATACATTATACACAAATGACACATTACAAACGATAAAACATTTAGGCGACTCATTTGGACACAAAACGGTATTACAAAGACAAAATAAAACAAAACAACATGAGACCAAAAAAATCATACATATCAGAAGGAATCCAAATATGTCGGCGTCAGTGAGGCAGTACTATTTCCAGAATTTGCAATAGTTTTTTAAAATACTGCCTCACTGACACTGAAAATGTCCAAATCCGAGATGATTAAATTCAGCGTCCAAATTGCTTTTCCTACTGGCATCACCAAAGGCAGGTTGGTTCTGCGTGACGGAGTAAAGAACAATTGATGTTCACGGAATGTCCCAAACATAATATCTTCACGGTAATATGCCAAATAATGTCAAATATTATGACATTCTTTGACATATTATTTCATATTATGTCAAAGAAAAGAAAAACAAGTCACTCGCATAACATATTATAAAACTGTGAGAAAAACTGATGTTTTCTACAAGTTTATAAACTAACCAACTAACTAACCATCACGCCGTCTTCCCGAAGAGGTTGACAAAAATAATGGACTGCCACACTTTTCTTTCCTGACATATTTCTCTCGCTTCCTCAACATTCATACATCGTGTCATGCACGCGCGTCGATTTCTCTGACTCCTTACATGGCTGACATTCAGTATTTGATTTATTTGATCGTGCCACGTTTTCCTCAGTTATCCTGTATTTCTGGTTCCATTTACATCGTTAACATATACTTTTTTTATCATTCTTTCTTCATTCATTCTTTCTATATGTCCAAACCATCTTAATGATCCTTTCATTATTTTGTTCATAACACCAGCATTCGCACCGCATTCACTTCTAGTATTTTCATTCGACACTCTATCATACACAGAGTATCCACACATTCGTCTAAGGGATCTCATTTCCAATGCATTTATTCTACTTTCATCCTTCTTTTGCCAGTTCCATGCTTCCTTTCCATACATAAGGGTCGGTAGAAGAACACCATTGTGCACTGCCATTCTAGATTTTTTGGATAGGTTTTTATTTGCGATGACAACTTTAAGTGCACCATTCACTTTGTTGCCTGCCCCAACCCTTCTTTCAATATCCCTCTCCACTCGCCCATCTCTTGTAAACATACTATCTAAATACACGAACTCATCTGCTTGCTCCAAATTTTCACCATTCATGTTAATGTTGCAGACTGTCATGATTTCTTTATTTTTCAAAAATCATTACAAGTTTATATAGTTTTAAATATGGGATTTTAGCTCGGTTCGTACGAATGAAAAAGTTTGTTTTCTTACATTTTATGGGAATTAAATCAAATCAAATCAAATCAGTTTCTTAACTCAAAAGACATTACAAACAGCAAACTGTTGAAGGCATCTATTGAGTACAGGTAAAATATTATAAAAATACAACATAATATCAGGAACGCATTAGAGATGGTTCGACATTAGAAAGACAAGATACTTTCTAAAGTCAAGAGTATTTGTCTCCTGAAAGTACCTTAACTAATATGAAAGACATGTTTCGCCTTTCTAATGTATTTTTAAAGGCAAAATACGTCATTCCTATAAACATAAAAAAGGGCTGAAAAACAAAAGCTTTCATTCGTATTAATATTTAATGTAAAGTTTTACATCATTGTTCAAGAAACAA
The DNA here is from genome assembly GCA_022606425.2 of Lepidostoma basale. NCBI lineage: Eukaryota > Metazoa > Arthropoda > Insecta > Trichoptera > Lepidostomatidae > Lepidostoma > Lepidostoma basale. Next base: position 44,666 of record JAHDVF020000910.1, on the reverse strand, counting down.
TAAAGAAAACATCGGTGTAAGTATATTAACAAGCTCTAGTAAAATATTGAATCAAAAGATTGAACCTACAACGTACTCGTATAAACCATTGTATCAATGGTAGGTAGGGAAGACGGAGCGGCACACATATTATATTCCACGTGAATAAAGCCCATCTCACACGCACGTAGACATGATGTATTTTATTGATTGGTCGTTCCATCTTTCTCCATTATTGCTTCATGTTTATAGCCTTACATGATTTTTTCAGCAATCTCTCAACAGTTGCATGTTTTATATGGCCAGATCATCTGAGTGATTATTATATTACACTTTTATAAAATGTTCCAAATGTTAAAAAACATATTTAACAATAACCAAGTTTTCCCACAATAAGTTCACCTCAATCCCATTACTTGGAGTTACTCCACCCTTATTATTCCACCTTGACTCTCTTCCTGGCTTAAGTTGTTTGACCGCGAGTCTCATTTCAAAGTATTACACCTTGTTAGCGAACATCACCTGTCTCTCCCGATGAGGTGGGAATGTTGAAAATATTGAAGAAAAAATATATGAAATCAGTTTTGATATGTCTACTCATATTTCATAGATTTATCAACTGTTTAATTTAAAACAAAAATATTTATTTAATTTATATGATTTTATTTCTTATTTCTTAAATTTCTGTATTTGTTTATGACATTGCCAGTATTTTATTTGCATATTTAATTTTAACAATGCCTTATCACACTCTCCTGTATTAATGAAGTCTTTCTAACTCTAACTTTAGTTAATTTGAACGCCTGATGATGCCGACATAGGTTGGCGGAACAGCTGTCATTACTATTTTAATAGAAATTAGATAAACAAATTATTTCTTCTATTTACGCCATACTTTGTGTTGTTATGATGGTTTATTTCTCTTTTTCTTTTTTATATACTTTGTAAATACAAGACTTATATTTAAACAAATTAATCACATAGACACGTTTCAGACAAACAGTCCTTTTTCAGTAAAGATGTGTTTTTAAAAATATTATAAACTTGTTTGCATGATCTGACAGATGTTATATAGATTTTATAACATCTGTCAGATCATGTAAACAATTTCATAATATTTTTAAAAATGTATCTTTACTGAAGAAGGACTGTTTGTCCGAAACATGTCAATGTCATTTTTTTTTAAATATTATTGTTGTGTATTCAGAGTATATAAAAAAGAAAAAAGGAAATAAACAAATTATAATTATATAAAGGTATTCCACATTAAACAGTTTGTGATTGTATAAAATCAGATAATTTTATTTTTTTAGATACTGATAGTTAACACTTGAAAACACCCTATCAAGGCTAAACGTATCCTATAAAATATAATAAATCTTCTATAAGACAGTTTTATTCATTAATGTCAATATTATGATATTTAAAAAATCTTGTAGTTAAAAGTGTAAAATATATTTGAAATTTAAGGTCTGTCTGATATCCGATGCACCTGCGCTATGCAGATAGATTGTCTCAGCAGAATGGCTTTATCCCATATCTGTGTAAGGGCAATACTTCAGTTCCACTTAGTTATCTGTTTTCTACAAAATGAATCCTTTTCTTCTTGTTCTTTTCCTACCTGAGATAAATTCAATTTGACAAATTATGCAATAACCATATACTACTGCCATATACTCGTACATTCATGCGCCATTCAGATGATTAAATCACGAAAACGGGACCATAAAAATATTTTAAACTTTAACATTTCAACAATTATTAATATTTTTGATAAACATTGTAGAATTCCGTAAGGCGATTTTTTATTAATTAAAACAATGTTTTTTCTATAATACTTGCGACTTTATTGTTCTCAATACATTTCAGTTCTCAAAACAATTCAAAGATTTTACACCTCCATACACCAACGGGAGAATAATATAAAGTATAGTTTTTTTATAAATACTTAAATCAAATTATGTAAAATATGTGAACCGGTTTTTTTTTAATATAAAACCATTTGCATTGTTTACTAGTTGTATTGTTTTTGATAGGTAAACTAGTTAGTTAATATCGTTTTCCCGATGATTTGGACACAAAAGCTTCGAAAAATGTCTAGAAAAGAAACTCAAAAGTGAAATAAAAAAACATGTTTTAATTCACAATAAAAATGTTATTATTATTATTATTATTCAAAAAGCCAAAATGAACATACAAAACTGAAAATTGTAAATTTACAGCCCCTGCGTTAATAGTGGAGAGTCGTAAATACAAAATGTTTAAAGCTCGTTGCAGCAAAAAGCTTCGAAACAAATGCATGGCGATCACTGCGCAAATGTGCGCGAAAAGTAACGTTAAACCTGCGCGAGGTGATCTGCCGAGCCGAGCCGAGTGACTGCCCACGCGAGCTGCCCTGTCAGTCGCACCCCCTTCCTAGTCGCGTACAGACGTTCCGAGTCCAGATCCTAATATCCAATTTTCAAACTTTCGAACGGAAGTAAGAAAAACTTTTGAAAGTGTGTAAAGTTGATTTCATTAGAGAAAAAAACACACTTTTAAAGTGCTTTTGATATTATTTTTGTTTTGTGAATAAATATACGATTTCAGGATTTTTGAACTGCTCTAGTTAGGCTGAATATTAAAAAATATATATATTTGCGTATTTATGATTGTTACAATACCATTTTGTGATGTTTGTGAACATTATTAATACCGGGAGACCCAGAATAAACTACAGGTAAAACACATTATTAGTAGTATTTAAATATTTTTTTATGGAAATAAATATGCATAACTTGTGAGTTTATTCATGGATGTTGTATATTCGTTTGCCGGTTTTTTCTACTGAAATCCTGTTTTATTTTGACACTGTTTTTGACACATACAAAACACTGATTTTTCCACTTTTGAAAAATAACAGTGTTTTAATTCATTAAAAATCTTCATTATGGAATTTCATAGTGTTACCGCCTTAAGTTTATCTAAAATTTATCCGCCGTGGATACGAAAATAAATATTTAATAGTTCAATTTAAATATTTCAAAACACAAAATTATTTTTATTTAAAAAAAATAGCATCTTATGTTATTATTACACACTATTACCACTATAGAAAAAGTTATCCCAAAAACGTGTTTTTATATGTGATACTTTATTCTGCGTTCAAAAAAAAATTCGGGTAAAAATATTATATATACGAGTATTTTTAAGTAAATGTTTTTTTTCATATTTTTAAAAATTAAATTGATATTAAAAATCTTATTATTTTTATTACATTTAATAAAGCAATCTAATAGCATTGTCATAATCTATTTTAAAATGTAAATTTACTAAATGAATTTTGAACCTAAAAATGTTTGTTTAATCCTAATATACGAGTACATGAACGTATTTTAATTTAAAATCTCAAATAATGTTTACTCACTAATTTACAATTATATTTAAAAAATGATGAATTAAAATTTTAAGAGCGTTGGTAATTTAAAAATAGTATAGAAAATTCACTTTAATTTAATATTTTTCAATTTAAAGGTATAAATCTCATTTTACAGTTTACTAGTAAACATTTGAAAAGTTTGGGATCACAAGACTATTTTTTAAAGTTGTATGTCATCATCAACACCATCCAATAGTCATGCAGTGTTGGACATTGGCCTCCCTTTCTCGACTTCCACAACCATCTGGCTTGTGGTCTCTCCGGGTTTCTGTGACCGGTTCTCGATCGCCACTTCAGGGTGCGTATGACCTACCGATCATCCGTTGTCCTCACAATATGGCCGACCCAATTCCACTTCAACGAAGCTATTTTACACGCTTTATCGGCAACTTCGGTCCTTTCTCAGATCCACTCATTTCTGTCCTGTCTCGCAAACTGCTGTTCTTTGTGATCTTCGGTATATGTGTGTCTCTTGGTATCGTTTTAAAGATTGTTGCAGTCTTCATAGATCTATGATGTTCTAGATTGAAATTAGAATCTCCGGAACATCGGTGGATACCAAGAGATACTTTTGTACCCAAGCTCTCTAAAAATGTATATTTTGTTTCCTAAACAACAAATTAATAATTTCATAATGCCTCAGTAAAACGAAACATGTCAAATTCTCTTCTTCTTGTTCTTCTTCTTCTTCGTCTTAGTTTAGGTCGTATGACCTGTTTGTGACGGTGAGTTGTGCTGGGATGATGATGTCCAGCCAACTCTCCATCTTTTTGGCGGCCTTCCTGGTAGTCTCTTGCTGCTTGGGTTTTCATGCTCAACAATTTTTGCAATTCTACCCATCAAATACGGTTAAAAATGGAGGAAAATATTCTTCACAGACCTCTACGATCTCTACCAGAACGTCAGCCAAGTTAAGTTTATTAAAACTAACATATTTTTTAATTTTTTAATTTATACGATTTAATATGGGAGTATCGTGAGAGGACTGTCATTATTGATACCCCACTATTTATGGCATGAGTTTTTTTTAACACTATTTATGACATGGGTTAAACACTATTTATGATATGAGTTCCTTTAAGCACTATTTTTGACAAGAGTTATTTTAAACATTAATATAACTATTATACATAAACTTACTAAAAACTAACTAAACTAAAGAATCGAGCAAATAACAAATTACGTCAAGAAAAAAATACATTCAAAATTAAAGATTTTAAAAGTTAAATATAAATTACTTAGATATCTCTATAATATTTACTACAAAAATAGTAATTGAAGAGAGAAATGAACAAATATATAAATTCTTGGTTTAAAACAGAAAAGCAGGGAGCGTTTTGAAAAATATCACGAAATTACGTACAGAAAAAAAAGATAGAATATGAGTTAGAAATTAAATATCATTTTAAGTAAATTGCGGTAAAAAGTAAACTGTTTAGAATGTTATCATATTAAGTTAAAAATCATTCTTTTCTGAAATCTGATTAAGGTAATATATTACGCTGGCTACGTCATGTACATCGCATGGGGTATCTAGATTTAGAATTGGCAGCCAGAGACAGGACAGGGTGGAGACGCTTGGAGAAAACTAAGATCCCGAGGGTTGTACTGCTAAAGATGATGATGATGATGACGTCTACTCAATATGTCAATTTTTTTCTTCCAGAACCTGAAATAGAGGCGTCTTGAACGCACACTCGCCTTGGTTATTTATTAATTCAGAATTCATTCTACTTTCGTCTAACATCCGTCAGTTCCGTGCTTTGCGCTTCCACACGAAACGATTTGTATAGATAATTTTGCGGCGTCATCGCTGCTTTCTTTTTGTACACGATATTTATAATGGCGGAGGAATCGACTCAAAATGATCAAATAGGTGGGGTTCAAATACTGCCTACAGTTCACGCCATCTTTCTGATATAACATATATATTTTGTAAAACCTCAAATGGTCATATTTTTTTTCTTCACAGATAATCTTAATTTCTCCCTACCATTCCCGAGCACATTTAAACAATAATGGCATAATTTTCTAATAAATCAAGCCAATATCATAGACATTAACAATACTTTAACGTATTTTTTTAAATTAAAATTTGTATACCTCTAAAATAACACCCTTATACACATTGTTACATAAAGGATGATTTTTTAGAGGTATACAGATTCAAAAACCTCTAAAAAATATATATCGAACAAATTAGAGATTCATCATTTTGAAAAGAAGCATTGGGAATGATTTAAGGTTTCATGATTATTCACAGAGAAAAAAACATAGAAATAATCATCTTAGACGATGTTATATCGCAATATCAAGCGTACCAAATTACGTTTTTTTTATGAATTAAGACACTGTTTTTTCCACTTTTGAGTTTATTTTTCTCGACACGATTCGAAGGCATCCTTCATCATAGAGAGAACGATATAAATTGATATAAAAATCTGAGTTTATATCGTTCTCCTGATGATGAAGGTGTAAGCCTTAGAAACATGACCGGAAAAATAAACTCAAAAAGTGGAAAAAATAGTGTAAAACACTAAAAAATTCATAAAAAATCATCATTATGGAATTCCACAGTGTCAAAGCCTTAAAGTTTAACTGAAATGGAAAATAGTTTATTTTTGGACCGACATCTGCCAACTTTGGACTGAACATTTTCCGAATCGGAGAAGTCAACAAAAAGACCAATATTTTTACGGAAGTGGCATCGTAAAATAACAAGAGAACGCTCTTTTTTATTAAAACCATTAATAAAACATACCTACTACTACTACTTTTCAGCGCTACATCCCGGTCCTGGCCTTCTCTCTCTTTTTCCAGCTCTTTACATTTTCTCCCAGTGTTCTTCCACGCAATTCGCTCATCTTTTTCTTATTATATATAATAAAATATACAAAATATTAATGAAATTTCCAAAAAACCCATATCGATAATTTTCGGTTATTATTAATATATAAATTTATTATAGTTTCTAAAAAATTTTTTAAACACGATTTTTATGACGATGACGTGAACATAGCGACGTAAATTGAACTAGAAATAGAAAAAGGCTGAGGAAAACGTGGCAAGATAAAATCAATAAAATATTATATGCTGGTCACGTGAGGAGTCAAAGAAATCGTCGTTTGTGCTTGACACGATGTATGAATGTAGAGGAAGCGAGAGAAGTATGTCAGGAAGTATGACAGGTATGTCACAGTGTGGCGGTCCATTCTTTCTGCCTATCCCTCCAGGGAGATGGCGTGAAGGTTAGCTTCTTAGTTAGTTACTGATTTTTATTCTTTATCATGTCAATATTTCAAAACAATTACATTATATTTGATTCCGTAGGATTAATATTTTTACAAAAAAAATATTATACGAGTATATCGTTTTTCTATTGCGTGTAAAAAAACTAAACTGGGTAATTTTGTCTCTGAACACGTAATACAGTGTAGAAAAAACGCTCTTCCATAACTAGTAAACTTTTCACCTAAACACTTAGCCATTCAAAGTTCGCTATTAAATAAATGTACTCCGTCGATTTTATGATGGAAAACTTTAGCTGTAATGGATTTCACTAAAATGTATGAAAGCTTTCCCAAAGTTGAGATGTTAAGTTTTATAATTTATAATGAATGATTATTACGTAGACATTTATCGGAAAAGTAAATCCGCCGACTTTACAATTTTAAATTACTACCTAATGCTGAAATATATATACCTACATACGTTTAATGTAATGTGATTTATGAAAATATTGGCTTACCTCAAATGTGTGTTTTTAATTTTTTTCATTTTCATTTATTTAAAAAAAAATCACAAACATTACAGACATATAATTCCAGATCGTTTGCAAGTACACTATAAGAATTTATAAGAGAAGCATTAAAAAAATTAAGCTTAAAAATTAGAAAGAATCATAACATTGATGTTGCATCCCTGAGGCAACTCACACTATCACGAAATATGTCGACCTCCGAGGCAACCCGATTAAGCAATAAGATTGCCCTACCCATTAGCAGGTTGGTTCTGCAGCGCGGCAAATAAAACAATCTGTGCTCTCTTTCACGACGGTAATTATCAGGGACAAATATACCTACATCACAAAGGACTGGCTTTACGTATACATATTATTAGAAACAAATTGTATTCTAATACACAAAACGAATGTGTGCGAGCTTGAAGAGTTTTATTTAGTTTTGATAATAGGTCATCTAACAATATCCGGGTGGGGTTATTCCATTGAAGCTGGTTCTATACATGAATTTCCTCTTCTTTTTCCGTGGCGTTTTAAACCTTAAACTTCTGTAAAACGGACGTTTCAAATTCGTATTAAATATTTATTAACTAATACTTCTCTCACTTCTTCCATATTAATTCATCGTGTCTTCCACGCTCGTCGATTTCTACGACTCCTCAGGTAGCCGACATTTAATATTTGAAAGATTTGAACATGCCACGTTTTCATAGCCTTCCTTTATTTTGTTCCTTTAATAATATTCACATATACTTTCTTTCCTCGTGTCCAAGCCATCCTAATAACCCTTCCATATATATATTTCATTTGACAATAATATTATTATTATTATTTATATTATACACCTGACCAAAGACAGTGTGACAATCACACAGCATTCGCCGGGAATCGAACCCGGAACCTTCGGGGTGGCAGTCAATGCACTTACCACTCGGCCACGAAGCTCGACATGTTTAAAAGCATTTTGTTGTTTAAAAGCTCCTTTACATCATAACAGTACGAGCCGAATCGATGTAAAGGATATATTAAACCTATTATATTGATACTCATGGCATGTTAAAAGTAATTTATCTATCGCTATTATTGTCATTTATTATTTCTTGAACTAGGATGTAAAACTCCAAATTAAAAAATTAATCTAAATGAAAACGTATGTCTTCTAGGAGTTTTATTAAATTTTATATGGAATGACATGTTTCGCTCCTCTAAGGAATTATCAATATTAGCTATTATTGTCACTTGAATTCTAAACTAGACTAAAATAAGTGTGAGAATCCTACTATTATCGCTCGGAATCGCACCAAGGACCTTCAATGTGGCAGTCATAGCTGCTGTCACTCTGCAACGAAGGTCGTCATCTTTGTCTAAGAAATTTCATTCTTTATCATGGTATTTCACATTTTATATAAGCTATTTAATGAAATGTATTGTAAAGTGGAGCTATTTTGAGTGGGTTAGCAGAGTTCCGAGTTATGAGCCCATCTGACCCATAACTCACAGACTGTCCAAGTGATTACTTTCACTGGCTTATCTCCCTACATTTCGGCGTTTGGCTGAAGAACTGAGGATTATGTATGCCAATTCTTCGTCTCGTCCTAATGGATGATAATCCTTCAAAATTAATTGCCAGCCATTTAAATTTAGGACGAATATAATGTCGGGTCCTTTGTCATATCAAAGCTACGATTTTTTTGCGAATATATCAATCACGACTATATTAACATTCACACTCTTTGTTCTAGAGAGAATAAAAATACATATCCAAGCATTAAGTAACACTTTAATTCTTCCATACACTAGCAAACAATTATGGATATATTTTTGTTAGTATTCTTTCAATTCGGCATTTTCGAGCAAGCTTCTTAAAAGTTTTAAAACTTAACATTCTTTTGGGTCTATCTGTAAATATATAATATTCATGAAAAAATCTTTTTCTACTTAATGAACAACATTGGATTGTTTATATTTAAGATATTTAAAAAGAAATTGAAATTTTTCTTTCGGCAATAAAGATAAGTAGTAAAAAAATTCCTCCAGTAATAAAGATAACAAGGACCTTCGTGGCATAGTGGCAATAGCCACGACTGCCACACTGAAGGTCTCAAGTTCGATACCCAGCGATAGCATTGTGATTGTCATACTGTTACACTGCTATAAGCAGGTTGTATTGAGAGAAGGCTATGTATTTAAGATATAATACCAAATATAGTGGAGTATACTGGGGATATATGTATATATCAGTATTAAACGTAGGTTTTATATATTAGAATTTGTTGATGTTTGGATTATGTCTGGAATCTTCTTCTTCTTTCTGTGTCTTGTAAGGTCTCCTCAACGTTTATTATTACCCTATAGTGATGACCTGGGGAAAAATATCCAGAGTGGTATCCCCTTGCCTTTTCTGGAGGATTTTCTGTCGTAATCACCTTTCCTTAGCTGGGTGTATCCAGTTTATGGCGCTGGAAGCTCGCCATTCGTCCTCTCTCTACCTGCTATGGCACTAAGTAATATGTGCCACATTGCCCGGGGTTCGTGGGGTCTTTAAAAAACCTCTCGTGGACGCTAGAGAGTTGCACTTGATAGTAGTGTTGCTGTTGTAAATGCAACATGGCGCCTTACGACATTTTGTAGAGCATACTTTCCAGCAAAACTTACCCCATCGTAGAACTAATTCCCTTTTGAACCCCCTTAAACAGTAATAGTTAATTTCCCGTTTTGGAAATATTTCAAAGCGAATTACATTGGTCTGGGAGTACAGGTCTTTAATATGAGTATGCCATGGTAGATTAAAAATGTTTCAAATAACCCTAGCTTCTCGCCATTTCATCCACGCGGTATTAATTCTGTTTATGATATTGACGTCCACTATCGCATCATTTCGAATGATTATTCCCAGGTAAAACATTGCAAAGCGATGACAAGAAGTATCGCAAATTAAAAGCGTAATTGATAAAATAACAGTTCACCCTTGTCCTTACACGGGCGGGTCTAGCCTTAGTGCTGGTAACAATCGTTTTAGTCGAATAAAAAGAGTTGTACGGTTCCAGGCCGTAAATAGTTTTAAGCCCTCTATATCCGCAATGGCTGCAATTGAACACCGCTAATAGCCTCGATCTAGCAACGTGTTCGCCTCACATTAATACTTATTTTTTCCAACATGTTATCCCCAATCTACCCCGAGCGGTTGTCGCAAACAAAACTTTACGAAAATTCGAAAAAAACGGCATACAAAAGGTCTTTGTATATATTTTTCTTTGGGTCTTATAAGGGAGGAAGGGTTTCGTGTAAGTGATTTCTTCGATCTTTTTCATTGAATTTTAAATTGTTGTATTATTGTGAATTGCTTTTAAGAAAGCTACACCTAAAAAAATTCAATATTTTATTTGGGGATACTTACGTTTTTTTTATCTTCAAGCTGATGAAAAGTTTCTTTTATATTCGCCATCACGTTGTGTTCTGTGTTTTTAACTATTAAATATTCAAAACACTTCATTGAACATTTTACAAAATATTTCGGGTCGCAGACGCCCTTCCTCAGTGTATAAAATATTTACAATGCAGAAGGGCGTCTGCGGTCCGAAACGTGTTTGTAAAAATTAAAATAAAGAGTGTGAAAATATGTTGTTTTTTTTATTTACTTAAAGATTTGTTTGTTAACGTAGATAAGTTCAATAAGTCCATTACATGTTTTAAATAACTTTAATTTGTTACCTTATTCAGAATAAATAATTGAATTTGACTATACTTACTTTATAAAATTCATATAATACTGATTGACCAGAAAATATTAAGGGGATTCTGTAGTCTCGATGCCTGGGTTCATGTAGAAATAATGCCAGATATAGAAAATCAAAGATTTTGTCCGGATGGGTGCCACGCGAAAAGATACTGCGAAGCAAACCAAGATAAATATTGACGTATTGGGAAACAGGGGAGACCTGAAGAATAGAGAAAGAAGGTCAGGGACTGCAGCCAAAGAAGGCTTTTTAGTAGATAAGGCAAAATCCTACATTGGGATATTGCGCCGAGAGAAAGAAGCAATAATACGAGTATAAACGATTAAATATAACAAAAATAACCAAAATAATCATAAATTAAATACCTACACAATATATGCACCATCTAAAAAGAACATTTTATGTTAAATTATATTCAATTTGTTATTTTATATTATTTTTTTTAGATTTTTTTGTGGATGTTGGACGATCGTAGTGTGCGCGGGAGATATCTATTGGTGGCGATGAGGTTCGTAACCCATCACACCGCGTCTCCCGCGGGGCGAAAAGAGAAAGATGGAGTGCCGCATCGGTTAAAGTGTGACAGTCCATTTTTTCTGCCTACCCTTTCGAGGAGACGGCGTGATGGTTAGTTTGTTAGTTAATATTTTAACGCTCAATGTGATCATGTAATAGGCGTCAAGTTTTGTTATTCACATTCCATCTCTTCCTATGTTTGCTTCTTGGTGATGCTATTGAAAAGATTTACCCAATATTATTTTTCCTTACACTTTTCCAATCAATCACCTTTGCTTCACACAAGAGGGAGAGAGCGAGAGATAAAGAGTGGTGGAGGGAGAAAGATGTAGACGCAGGGAAATAAGAGAGAAGGTGATAGTTTTTTTTATTATTATTATTTTGACGTATTTAAACGATGTTTCTGTGGAAAAACTTAGTTTTTTGAGTGTTATATAATGAATACATTTAGTAGTACTGGAAAAATGGTGTGAAACTTCATATTACACACGCGATATTGTTGAAAACATCTGTCTAGGAACTTTATTATATTTTATGACAGTGGCATATTTCGCCTTGATAAGGCATTACCAAACAACCGTTTTCATCAATATTAAATATCTAATGGATATAACAGATGTACGACCAGAATTATTTAACCATCACGCCGTTTTCCCGAAGGGGTGGGCAAATATGATGGACCTCCACACTGCTCTATCCTGAAATACCTCTCGAGCTTCCTCTAAATTCATTCATCGTAACACACAAGTTCGTGTATTTTTATGACTTCGAATGTGACTGTCTTTTAGTCTTCTTCTTATTGTTCTTCTCCTATCGGAGGTGGGACAGCGTCATGGCTATTTTGACCCTTAATGCAGCAGCTCTAAACTGGGATCATGTTCAGCAACTGAACCATTCTCGAAGGTTTTCTAGTCAGGATTTTCTTCTTCTCTCGACATTTCGTTTTCCGTTAATTTATACATCGGACAATCAGTTTACAGCACTTTGTGTTTAGTGCCTTATAGCAATTGATTAATTTGGTCAACGCCGTGTTTTCCTAGGCCGTCCTCGGCTTCCTTTTCCGTCCACACTACTTGTATTCAAATGTTTAACTCTTGTTCTGTTTTCTAGAAGTTTTATTATATTTTATGTGAAAGACATGTTTCGCCCTTACCACAACTCCATCCAGCCACTGCTCCTCTTATCTTCCCCTCGGGAACAGACTTTTTTTATAAATACAATCCCAACCCTAACTGGTCTTCCATTCCTCGACAATAATGTAAGACTTTATCATAAACCCTAAATCCCCCCTCGCCCTCTTTCGGAGGGACACTCCGGCCCATACATATAGCCCCATCATAAAACAACTACCAAATCACATTCCAACAATGTTTCCTACAGACCTAAGAGGAATAGCCATTATAGCTGAACCTCTGTAAGCCAGAAGATCCAAGTCCATGTCCAAGTCCTTTTAAGGCATTATCAAATGACAATATATAAAGTCATGTTTAATGTCACATCAATTTTCGTTAATTACCATCTTCTGCTCCATTTACTAGTGTATATAAACAGTAATAAGCTGAAATGTCGTCACATTTATACGATAATGACTAAGAATAATGAAACTTGTCATTCCATTTTTTAATTTTACTTACGGTGCAATCATCTGCCTTACATTTTGTTTGCATTTCGTCGATTGGGATTTTATTATAACTTATCCTGTTTTCCCCCATATTCTTTTTAGAGATCTCATTTCAATGGCCTTTATCCTACTTTCATCCTTCACCATAGCTATCGAAGTGTATATAAATTTACTTTAGATTGAAAGAAATATAACCAATACAACGCAGTTACTATGTTTAAATAGTTCGTACAATTTGTTAATCATTGTGAGATTTCTGTGCTGGTACAATTAAGTTTAACTCTTTCTCAATATTTTCATTCGAACATTCATGATTCATGAACGCATGGATATGGAACAAACAGACCCGCGCTAATGACTTATCTTGAACGATCTAGGAGAGTTGAATAACCGAAATTAGCCACGACGTTTGGAATGATTGCAGATCACATAACCCTGGGGGAAGCGGAGTGGAAGGCAATCGAATCAGACTAATCCATATTTTGCAGGCAGCTAAGCTCACCACGAGTAATTACATTTACTTAGGTGTAATTTGATCGATAGATACAAGATTTTGGCTTCTATAATAATACAAGAGACATAAGTTAGATCCTAGACATGTTAAAAATACTATCTAACCATCCATCACGCAGTTTCCCCGGAGGGGTTGGCAGAGAGGATGGACCGCCATAAGGCTCTGATATAATCTACATGTCCAGTTTCATCTACTATGCGTGAATCATCGCAACATGTACGCTCGTCGATTTTCCAAGATCGAATGTACCCGTTTTTAAATAATTTATTTGTTTTGTCATGCCATTTCATTGGTCGTTCACGGCTTCTCTTTTCACTCACGCCGCTTGTATACATCTTTTTAAATATTCTTCTCTCATCCGTTCGTTCCGTATATCTTTTTCCTCTCTCAAGAATTTTATTATTTTTTAATTATACTGATTATGCAATCATCTGCATCACATTTCTTTATTATTTGGTCGTTCGGTATTCTATCATAAATCGCTTTCCCGCACATTCTATTCAGCGACTCATTTCTACGCCATTTATTATACTTTTATCCTTCTTTCGCCAGCTCCAAGCTTCACTTCCATACATAGGGGTTGGTACTAGAACTCTATTAAAAACACTTATTCACGAAAATGAATTTTTCCATTATCGTTGTTTAAAACGAAAGGGATATGTGAATATTTTTGTATCAAATGCTATTAACTTTACTTCTATGAATTAAAGTAATTCTTTATTTATTTATTTAAAGCATGAACGCCACAATGGCTTCTACAAAATAAGTGCAATAACATATAGTTCACATAATAACAATAACATATAATTCACATGATTCACATAAGAACATACAAAGCAGAAGGAATTATGACAACGAGAATATATAAATGAAATCATGACAATGTACAAAAACCCAATAATTTGATTATGATGGAACAGGTAGAATGATATATAATAATATAACACATAGTAATACATGAACTGACTGTTCCATAAATATCTTTAATTCGTCTTCTTTCAAGTTCGTCTCCTCAGTCATCGCCTCCAATATAGTATGTTGGAGGTTTTAATGGCACATTGTATGGCCTATCCATTATGAATGATATAAATCAACATTTATTTTACTGGCCCATCAGTGCATCAAACTACATTTCATGAAATGGCAAAGACTTAATAAAAAACACAATTAGTTTAACAAGTAACAAGTAATGAAGTACCGCCCACGTTAAGTACAATAATCGCAAATGAATCATGCACCCGCGTCGTTCTCCTATGTCATTTCGTCCCACCATTATGTTATTTGAAACACAAAATTTGATAGGTCAATAAAATCAGTAATTAATATGAAAAAGAAAGTCTGTTTTCTAGAAGTTTTTATATATTTTATGGGAATGATATGTTTAGCTTGCCTAAAATTTACCAAATGTAATGACATGTTTCACCTTGCTTAGGCATAATAATTTAATACGAATAAAAATAACTGTCTTCTAGAAGTTTCTCTGTGTGTAATTGATAGGAAAGGCATTTTTCGCTTTTCTAGGGCATTTCCAAATGTCATTCGATAATGTTTTAGTACGGCGAAACTTGTTTTTCCATATATCATTCATTTTAATTATTTTATATGGAGTTTTAGATTATTTCTTGTATGTTCGTCATACTTAATGTTGTAGATGCTTTGTTTCTCTTTTTTTTAAATATATATTGTATTTGGTATATACAACACTAACATTAAACAAATTTAAATTACATATCAGACATGTTTCGGACAACCAGTTCTTCTTCAGTGATACATATTACATATTATAAAGATGCAAATTTAAAATATTATAAAACAATTCTATAATATTTTAAATATGTATCTTTATAATTTGTATCACTGAAGAAGGACTGGTTGTCCGAAACATGTCTGATATGTAATAATAATAATAAAAAATATACAAAGTAAATAAAAATATATATATAAATTTTCACATTATTGTTTTAGAAACATTATAATTTGATGCTATAGCTAGGTAAAACATGTCATTTCCATAAAATATTATATAATCACACTTCTGGAAAACAATTTGTATTAAATATTTTTAATGGAGTTACACCATTTTTCAAGAAACGAGAAAATTAAAATCAATATTTCTAGAAATTATAGTTCCATTAGTTTGCTGTCATATGTGTATTCTCTGATTATATGTCTTTAATACAAATCGCTTCAAATTTATAACAAAGCATGTTATTTTTTGTAAAAGCCCTTGTGGCATTTATGTAAAAAAATACATAAATAAATATAAAAGTGTGTTGAAAAATTAAGCCAAATCGTAAAAAAGGGGACTCACTTATTTTTGATTGTGAAATTCTATAAGAAACGTTGACTTAATATAATATATTATACAAAAGCGTTTATTGGACACGTTATTATTATAGAAATATACACAATATACAAAAGGAAATAACCTTGCGGTGAAAGTGAATCAATATACAGGTGTGGGGTGGCGTATGAATAGAAAGAATGCATGACATGTTGTCGATTTAGTATATCCATGGAGTATGCTTACTACAACGGTCGGAAAGAGCGCCTCGCTGGAAGTAGCCCACCGCGGGGTGGGTGAGTGGATCACTCCAAGGTGTCAGGCCTGCTATACGTACAAGTCTCTCTATCAATTTGAATCCATAATCTCTGTAAGGGAATATCTCGAAATAATCCTTAATAATACTCAAAGCAATGCGATTTACATTTTTGACTCAATTAAGTATGTAGCTCTGTTTCTGCCTGAATTACATTGTAATACAATCTTATAATATGAAAGGAAATTCGAAACACTGTTTATCCATTTTGTTTATGAAACAATAATTCTACTTTATATTTATTGTTTCTTGAACAATGATGTGAAACTCCATATTAAATAATAAATACGAATAAAAACTTCTGTTTTATACAAGTTTTATTATGATTTATGGGAATGACATGTTTTGATTTTTGAATGCATTTTCAAATATCAATGTGACATTTGATAATTGCCTTAGAAAGGTGAAACGTGTCATTCCCATAAATTATGATATCATAAGAATTCTAGAAAACAGACGGTTTCATTCTAATTAATTATTCTTTGATCCTTATTTTGGCGTTTCCTTTTTTTATTTCCATTTCCCCTTATGAGTTTTTTTTTCTTAACATGTAACGAGAATGAATGAAAAACTCAAAAGTAATACATTAAAAATGTCAAAAATAATACATAAAACATGTCATTGGAAAGCATTAACACTATAACTTTATTAAAGGTTAAGGCGTTAGCACTTTGGAATTCTAAAATATTTTTAATTCAGAAGGATAATTTTAAACACTTTAATTATTGAATATTTTTACAAAATAAATATATTATTCACTTACATGTTTGAGAAGTGACCTCCATTCTCATATGTTATTATAAAATTATAATAGTAAAGTAGGTCACCTCTGATACACGCGTGAACTTTTTTGTTTGTATGAATAGTTAAATAATGAAGTTGACAAATAATGTTAAAATTCTCCTTTCAAATTAACAATGGAATTCCACAGTGTTAATACCTTATCCTTTCAATGAAATCTATTAATATGCTACGCATAAGAATATTCATATTTATTTTAAAATCTTGTTACAGAACTATAGTTAGAATTTTTTTAATATTGCTCTTATAACTAAATATAGTTATCTAATATTGTCATTGAAATTAAACTTTTCAATATTTCGTTGAATACTTGAATTTAAAAAACAAACAAACCATCCCGCCGTTTCCCCGCAGGGGTAGGCAGAGAGAATAGACCGCCACACTACTCTATCCTGGTCAACCTCTCTAGATTCCTCCACATTCGTACAGCGAGTCATACACGCACGTCGATTTCTACGACTTCTAACATGACCAACCTTTCAAATTTGATTAATTTGGTCATGCCATGTTTTTCTCGGTCTGCCTCGACTTCGTACTCCATTTACATCATTAACGTATACTTTCTTAACCATTATTTCTCCATCCATGCGTTCTATATGTCCGAGCCATCGCAGCGATTCTTTCATAATTTTGTTCATAATACCTTCTTCCGCTCTACATTCCTTTCTTATATCGGCATTTGAGATTCTGTCGTATATTGTTCTACCACATAAACGTCTAAGGGACCTCATCTCTACTGCATTTATTCTGCTTTCATCATTCTTTTGCCAGTCCCATACTTCGCTTTCATACATTAGGGATGGGACCAAAACTCAATTGTGAACGGCCGTTTTCGCTTTCATTAATAAATTCTTGTTTCCCATAACTGTTAAACATACTTGAATTTATCACCACCATAACCCAATTCTATGATATATTATAATATAATGCCAATTCTAGATAGTTTTTGTGATTTTGTAATACCGATAATTTCATAATTAAACTGTAAATAAGAACTGTAACCCATTTAATTTTGATTGAAAAATACCAAAAATGTGATAACTTCTTGTAAAATATATGTATTTTTTTTTCCTGTTCACCTGTGAAATATGTATATATAAATAAAACAATGCCAAAAACCTGTTTCGAAAGATCACATATTTTAGCAAAGATACGGGTCGTGTGTAACACGCACAGAAGGATTATCTGAGAAGTATGAAATATCCCAAGACACCTGCGAACTTTACTTTGACACGTGCCTTTGCACGTATAATGGATGGACAATCGAGAGCTAGTAAAATGAATGGAGAAACCTTACGCGGATAGAAAGACTGAAGCTATTCCCGGGGAATGGAGTGGAGCGGAATGCCGTTCCCGGGGGAAACAATTTAGAAACTGTTCTATAAAACTTGAGGTTTATAAATATAAGATAAGATCGGATAATATAAATAATTGTACCAACCGAATCAAACTACTCACCTCATATCAGCGAAACATTTCATTTCCATACATTATATTAACATATTTATTGTTTCTTGAACAATGAAGTAAAACTCCATATTAAATAATTAATACGAATGAAACCGTCAGTTTTCTAGAAGTTTTATTATATTTTATGGGAATGACATGTTTCGCCCTTCTAAGGCATTATCAAATGTGACATTTGATAATGCCTTAGAAGGGCGAAACATGTCATTCCCATAAAATATAATAAAACTTCTAGAAAACTGACGTTTTCATTCGTATTAATTATTATATTAACACTTTTGAACCACAACAACAATAACAAATCACCACCGGTAGGCAAAGTGAACGGACTACTACAGTACTTTATCCTGACGAACTTCTCTAGATTCCTCCACATTCATACAGCCGGTCATTCAAGCACATTGATTCTTCCTACTTCTTACATGGCCAACCATTAAAATTTGATTAATTTTAATATTTTTTTTAATATTGTAGTTTCACAACCCTCCTTTTCACTTTTCACAAACGTGTTTAAAAAAAAATGCTATGTTTTTTGAAAAAAAAATACTCAAATGTGAATCCAAGACACAAAATGATATAACATATTAACACTAGCGAAAAACGGACGTTTTCGATAGTGTGGAATGCTTAATGGGGCTTAATAAATAATCGGGTGGTGGTCTAGGGGATAGAACGCTTGGCTCCTGAACCAGGGACTTGGGTTCGAGCCTTGACACGACCAGATTCCTTCTTTATAATAATGAGCTATTTTCTGTTCACATTGAAGATTGTAAAATAAATTCTAATATCATTGATTTAAATCTTTGATGTTAGTATTTAAAAAAAAAAAAAATTGAGTTTAACATCATTTTTCAAGCAATGCTCTTATTATGACTGTTAAGGTAAAAGCAAATCATTTCAAAAAATATTTTTCGTCCAAGCTGATTTATTTAAAAGTAAATTCAGCTTCGATACATAATAAAAACAAATCTTTTTTCCCCCTTCTATTCACGATAACAAAAAAAAACTTCCCTCGATAATAACCGCATTGAAAATACAGACTCCATTGAAAAGAACCGGAAAATAATCAATTAGTGATCACCAACAAATCATAGATGTCACTCTTTGAGAAATAATTGACGCATGTTTTCTTTATAATATTAAAATAAGTTGAAGTCTAATAATTGCCTTAAAATCATATTTGAATTTTTTTTTTTTTTTTAAAAAGACTAACATAGAAGATTTAAATCAATGATATTAGAATTTATTTTACAATCTTCAATGTGAGCAGAAAATAGCTCATTATTATGAAGAAGGAATTTTTTTAAATTTTATATGCAATAATATATTTCACCCTTCTAAGACATTATCAAATTTCATGCCTTAGAAGGGCAAAACATATCATTCCATATAAAATTTAATAAAACTCCTAAAAGACAGACGTTTTCATTTCAATTAATTATTTAATATGGAGCTTTACATCATTGTTCAAGAAACAATAAATATATGAATTCAGCTAATCATAAAATACGTATTTTATTAATAGAATATTATTAAAATAACCAAATAATAAAGTTTTTTTTGCTGAAAATCATTATCTCTGCGACGAATTATAAATGTCTTCAATATAAGTACTCGTATACGTGTACGTTCAAGCGCTGATCGCCATTAGATGACACGGCGCAAACCCCAATTCACGTCAGCGCTCTTTATATGCCTTATTATTTCACGTCGACAGGGGTGGCGCACTGAATTACTTACTCTAATCGCAACATCCGGCGCGTGTTCATCAAAAATTATTAACATGGACTGTAAGTACCAATATTGTGGGTTTATACATCATCATCCTGTATTCACCACGCTTAATACGGTGTTATTTTGTATGGAGAAGTACCATATATGTCAACCAAAGTTAATTTTCCTATAACAGCGGAGTCTTTTTTAATGGACTGCGCCAGGATAGCGTGGGTTGCGGGTTCAATGGAAGGTTTATTTTTAGCTGATTTTTCCGACTTAGAATTTGGTCTCCTTTTTGTATTTGATTAATTTGGTCTGCCATGATTTATTTAGTCTTCCACGGCTTCTCTTTTCACTCGCACTTCTTATATACAACAATTTAACAATTTTCTCTCGTCCATTCGTTCCATACATCCAAACTATCTCAGGTATCCTTTTTTAATTTTATTTATGATGCAATCAACTGTCTTACATTTTTTCTTTATTTTGTCGTTTGGTATTCTATCATATATCTTTTTCCCGCTCATTCTTTTTGGTGATCTCATTTCTACAGCATCCTACTTTCATCAATCTTTTGTCAGTTCTATGTTTCACTTACATACGTAAGGTTAGGACTAGAACATGATTATGCACTGGAATCTTTGCTTTAGTATATATATTAACAATATATTTGAAGTGATGAGTTTGCAGTGATCACTGAAAATAGAAATACAAAATATACTCTAATAAAAAACTGACATTTTATTATAAAATAAATGATTGGATTGAAGATCAGATCCATTTTTTATGGATTTATTTATTGAATATTTATGAATTCAAATTTTTTTATACCTTAGTTTTATTTGTCTTCTCCTGATAGTAAAATTTGCTTTGGTAATGTACTCGTACGTTGAAAACTTTAGGAGGTTATTTATGTTTTTGCATTAGCGGCAGTAAATTTTAAAGCGCCATAACCCGCGTATGTTATTTACGAGTTATATTGACGTAGGAAAAACTCTTCTTATATAATTCAATACGTAAGAGAACCAGAAACACCGAACGGCAAATTATTCAAATCTCGTGCCGCCATTGGTAGGAACAAATATTTGAAAACGTTCCGCGCTCCACCGCCCGCCGTTATATAAGCCGACACTCGGGCCCCACCGCCACTGCGGCGGGGGCAGCCGATCTGAATACATCTTGATTTGGGTTTTCATTTCAAATCTGATGTAATTAATCAGACACACAACAGAAGGGGTGGTCACAAAGCTCTCAATGGGAAAACCAGCGAGTGAAGATAAATGGCTGAACTGACAAAAAATGTGATTTATTTTTGACTTGTCCCACCATAACTTTGAATCTATGAATAGCCTTTTGTCTAGTCTTAATGGTTTACATTATTAGAAGCTGATTTTGCATAAAACAAAAGAAAAAATAATGGATCGGTATAATTTTTCTCATCGGAAGGGAAATAACTAATTAAATTAAATATTTATTGTTTCTTGAACAATGATGTAAAATTGATCTTTTTCCTTTTTATATACTTTGTATATACAACAGTTATAATAAAAAATAAAATTCCATAGACACGTTTCGGACAAACAGTCATTCTTCAGAAAAGACACATTTAAAAAAAATATTATAAAATTGGTCTTATTGGGGTTCATGTAATTACTTACAACAAAGGAAAAATATCAAAGATTGGATTTGACGTTGAATTTATTTGATTATTTATAATATTTTCTTTTTTTTAATTGCTTTAATTGCAATAAAAATTGTAAATTATTATTTTTAAATTTAAATTGAATCATAATATTTGTTATAACAAAAGCATAAACGTTCCAAAATAAATCTTTTTAACATCTGTCAGATCATGTAAACAATTTTATAATATTTTTTTTAAATGTGTCTTTACTGAAGAAGGTCTGTTTGTCCGAAACATGTCTATGTAATTTTATCATTTTAATATAACCGTTGTATA
This sequence comes from Lepidostoma basale, assembly GCA_022606425.2. Taxonomy (NCBI): domain Eukaryota; kingdom Metazoa; phylum Arthropoda; class Insecta; order Trichoptera; family Lepidostomatidae; genus Lepidostoma; species Lepidostoma basale. Next base: position 22,598 of record JAHDVF020000910.1, on the reverse strand, counting down.
TACAAAGTATTATATATAAAACGAAAAACAGAATTAAACCATAATGATGTAAAACTCCTTAAAAATAATGTTTTTTTTATATTATATGCCTTGCTGAGGCATTATCAAATGTTGAATGAATTGGAAAGTCGAAACATCATTCTCATAAAACATTATGAAAATAGACGTTTTCATAATTATACTCGTATATTAATTATATAAAATTTTCGCTTTTGTATCTTATATGCGTTAATAGTAAAAGGAAGCACACTCGAGTTACCTTGATTATATAATAAGTATCTATTTTTATTTGAGAAATTCCTTTTCAATCAGTGGTCTGTAGGTAATTTATTTGAAAAAGTGTTAAATCATTCAATTTTGTGGCACACCTTCTTTGGTGTTTCTTAAGGAAACAGAGACGATGTAACAGAGATAGCCTTTTGTCTCCGCGAGTGGATATTTGAATCTGTAATGAAGTTTGAAAAACGTTCATTAATTTGGCGAGGTGTATTGATGCGATGTTGATGAAATGGGGAGAGGAAAGAGGTAATAGGTATTGATGCGATGTTCGATGGCGAAGGAAGGGGGGAGAACAGATTTTACACAACCGGTATTGATGCGATGTCTGATGAAGATGAGAAAGAGAAAAGGGTATAACACAATAGGTATTGATGCGATGTCAAATGTAGAGATATCTGATGTAGAGGGAGAATATGCTATTCTTCTTCTTCTTCTTCTTCCACATTCTATTCCCGTCCACTTCTGGACAAAGGCCTCCTTCATTCGCTTCCATGTAACTCTGTTCTGTGCAGACTGCCAGGTTATTCCGACGTGTCTGTTCAGATCATCCTTCCACCGTAGTTACGGTCGCCCTGCACTTCTCTTTGCCGTCCACGGTCTCCAAGTCTGCAGTATTCTTGTCCACTTTTCATCTGAGCTTCTGGCTACGCAACCCGCCCATTGCCATTTTAGAGTCGCAACCCGGTGGATGATGTCAGTAACCCTTATTCTTTCTCTCACCGTATCGTTTCTGACTCTGTCTCTTAGGCTTATTCCTAACAGAGCTCTTTCCATGGCTCTGTGGGTCACTCGCAGTTTCTCAGCACTTTGCTTGGACAATGTAACAGTTTCAATACCATAAGTACCAACTGGCAGAACGCAGGCTTCATAGACTTTTCGTTTCAGGTTGATCGGTATTTTCCGTTTTTTAAGTATGTAACTCATGTTACCGAAAGCCGCCCAGCTTGGTCCAATTATTATATTTAGCTCTGCGGTCTGGTTATCTCGGCTCAATCGAATATTGTGTCCCAGGTATGTATATTCTTGGATGAAAAGAAGATGCTACTATATGATAGGTATTAATGCGATATCTGATGAAGAGGGGGGAGGGGTTATAACTCGATAGGTAATGATGCGATGTTTGGTGAAGAGGAGAGGGGGAGTGGCTGTAATAAAGTAGGTATTGATGCGATGTCTGGAGAAGATGGGAGTGGAGAAAAACTCTAACAGAATAGGTGTTTGTTCTATCCTGACATACTTATTTTGTTCTATCCTGACATACTTATTTTGTTCTATCCTGACCACATTGTTCTATCCTGACATACTTATTTTGATTTTTCTACATTCATATGTCGTGCACGCACATTGATCTCTCCGACTTTTTATGCGACCGACATTTAATATTTGATTTATTTGATCGTACCACGTTTTCCCCGACTTTCCTATATTTTAATCGACACTAAGTAGCTTTTAAATAGGCAGTTGTATTAAAAAAACACATATTAACTGCCTGAAAAATATTTTGAAATTATAATAGAAGCTTTTGATCGTAAATTGATGTTTCTTTATGCTCCAATTATATTTTTTCGGAGTGATATGCTTTGCCTTGCTTGGACACGATTGAAAAAGTAGCCCTCCTAAAATATAATATTCTCCTAAAATATAACTTCTAGGAAATAAACGTCCTCAAAAATAATGATCATTTCAATTAAAAAAATATTTTTTAAACTATGAAATATTTTAACCTGCTATAAAGGAGTATTTAAAAACTAAAGCCTTTAATTTATTTATTAATCAATTACCATTCTTTTATTTTTAGCCAAACCCAGCTATTTATTTTTTCATAAATAGTTTTAAGACCTTACTAGTATTGAGTCAAAAATTTATCTTTATGCAATGATTACTATTCACATTTATACCGTCTGAATTATGCACAAAATATATTCCACGGTTTTCTTATGATCTTCCGGTAAGGACATTTTCTATTCTATCGAGATATCAGCTGCAGTTTTATTTCTTTTTTAAAATTTATTAAAGAACTTTCTCAGTAAAATCCTTCTTAAAATCACAGATTTAAAGTCCTCGGAAGGAGAAGATAACTGAAACATCTGGGCTTAAGATGATTTATTTTCTTATAAAAAATCCAAGACTGGCTTTAGTAACCTTTACTCATTGTGACAGTATTTTAAATCTAATTAGCATTAATTTTGTGATATATTTTCACTATATCTCTTTGTAGCGAATGTAAATGTGAGCTTTTGTGTAAATAACAGATTTTAGCTATAACTTAATGCACAATTCTTCGTGTAAACGTTAATTCGTATAATAATTTTGTACTGTAATTGACATTGAAGAATGACATCTTCATTAATCAATAATAATTTTATGGCTATCTATAAAACCGAAGAATAGTTTCTATAATTGTACATAACAAAGTCTTATATCGACATTGCTAGTATAATTATTATAATAATAAACGCGAATGTTTAATGGTTTGACTTGATTTAATTCATATAATTACTTACAAATTTGTTTTGCCTTGCGTGGGCATTTTCAATGTTTGTTTTTTATAAATCAAATCACTGTTTTTTCACTTAACACAATAACCCTGAGAAACCGTTTTTCCCAATAATTGTAAAACTCACAGTCAAAAGAAATAAAACGACTATTTCCCTGAACCCAAAATGAATTCATTATGAAAGTGTAAAATCATATCTTCTAACACAAATCTTTCGTGCTGAAATGAACGTTTCCGTTAGATGTATTAAATACTAAAGCAACATTTGAATATCAAGTTCTTAATGAATTTTCATTTAATGACCACCGCGATGAAAATCCCATAATCTTGGTCATAATCTTATTAACAAGGGTCGACTGAAGGTGTGTTCCACAAAGATTGCAGTTTGTACTCCGGATTGAACCGGCGACCTCGTGCATTGGACTCTAATTTTTTGCTCTAATGCAACCGACTTGGACAAAAAACATATTTCAAGGAATGTTATTTTTTACAACATTTTGAATGTATACAAAACTTGTAGACGAATATTGGATTTAACCCATTGCGGGTTATCATTTTAAGGATTAATTGTATCTCAATAGAGACGAATATGCAAATTGGAAACAGAATATGGTGGTTGAGGCGTTTACAGGACTTATGACCTGTCATTGGTTGGGTTAAGCGCACGCTTTATGTAATAAAACAGTCCCCATTCCGCCTTCTTACGACCACCACGTCTGACAAATTTTTGGAAGATGTATATATGTTACAATTTCGGACAACACTTCACATTTTTTAGTTCAATCTACACTAGCACCATCTATTAAGATTCGATTAAGCACTAAGCAGAATATCTTTATTAATGCAATGAGAAAGGCTACCACCATTAACATGCATTTCCAGATAACGCCTCTTGTGACTGATGTTATTTTTTATATTGTATATACATTAGGGTGTCCCTTATATGGGCAAAATATTTTTTTTTTGGATTATTGTAACGCATACCCCCTAATTGTGTTTAATAGTCTACTAGTTAACGAAATGCATAATTTCAACTTCCTACGTTAATTCTAACCCGTGCCGACTTGCCCTCAAAGTTTTTAAAAAAAGCTGCTTTAAGTGTCTCTTAAATGTAGTTGTAGATGATCATTTAAAACCATTATGTTAGATAAATATTGATGAAAACATATATTTATATAATGCTGTTCTTGTAATTATCAAAAAAGATCCAAATTTATATTGATTTACTTGGATATTTCCTCTTCAAAGTCTCTTCTTTTACAGTCTGGGTAAATTTTTCTATGTCCTTGCACATAATATTATATGAACTGCTTATGTTCTTTATCTGCGGTAGTCAAACCATGAAAGTCTGTCATAAGATTAACAGCTCTTTCAACTGTGTCATCAACTGCTTTTAAGCTAATAACCTTCTTTATAGCTTCCACAAACGCCGCGCTGTCTTTCTATGAAGATACAATTTCTTTAAGGAAATTACTATCAAGTTTCAGTTGTGAAAATAAATCTTTACTCTTTACAGAAACAAAATCACTCAAAGATTTCCATAAAACAAGATAACAAATACTTGTATTACCTATAAATAAAACAAATAACTTCTAAATTAAATACCAGATTAAACACTACTTACGTACCATATAGAGAGCAAGACATCTGTTCCTTCGATGGAACATATCTCTTTCCCGAATCACCAAAACTTTATTTTTGTAAGTTTTCTACAATGTTTCCTTTGGTTTGCTCATCAACGTTGTCATCAAAAATAAAAAGGACGGCTATTTCTTCTGACAAGTACCACAAATGTTGACTGAACTTGTTTAAAGCCGCTTTGAAAATTGTCAACTTCTTCGAAATCTTTTAAGGTCTTTAAAAAACAAAAATCTTGATTTGGAGCTTTTATCGCCAAACTACATTCAAGCCAGGGCTTTAAATAAACTGACACAATAAATAAACAAACATTTCGTAAAGTTTGTTTGTCCTTAGCGCACATTTTAAACTGGGACTGTAGCAAACGTATTTTAAGGAGTAAATAGCTCTTGCCATCCATCGTGCTTGATGCATTGGGCCAGCAGGTCTGTTTATTTTATTTTCATTGCCTCCACCCAGAAAAACAATAGCAAGCTCAACATGAGTTCCCTATAATCATCTCGTACAATCGATTTTGCGATTCAAATGCACTTTTGAACATCAGTTCTAATATATGATGGCGGCCAGCAAAGAATAACAAATCTCCTTCTAGTTTTTGCACACAAGCTCCGTTCAAGTATCCTGCATAAGATGCTGTCGTATCATAGCCCATTCAAGAGTATCGAATAAATTATCTAATTCAAGTTGAAAGTTCTCTTTGTGGCGCCTATGTAAGTCCTGAATCTTCTTGCTATTTTTCGCAGTTCTCGTCAGACCTGATAAAGATCCACTAACTTCTTCACATAATTACGAACAGCTCTGGTAGGTACTCTAGCCTTTTTTCAGAATATATTGGCCTCCAGAATGACAAGATTTGCGCTTTCATTAACAGTCAAATTAACTTCACGTTTTATGAAAAATAGAACTGCGAGAACTTGACGATTTGATAGTGGTTTTGCACCTGTTATTTGGTGATTTACTTCACCAACCAAGAAAATACTTTTTTTATTGCTTCTTAGTTCTACTGACTTCTTCAAAATATAAACAATCCGTGGTTACTACCCGATAAGCCGAAACTAAATGAAAATAACAACGACAACGCGCCGCTCCTGTGACGCAATTTGTATGGGACATCTTTGCGCGCAAGTCGGCACGGGTTACACTGTTCCGAATAAGGAAAAAATTTGGTTTCGGATGTTTTAGGCCCAAATGAATAAAACAATAGCCTATGCATTGTAAAATTAAAACTTTGAAAAATAAGGGACACCCTAATATACGTACTCGTACATCTACATGTATTGTGTCATAATAATCAAATACACATTTCGATAAGATTTTTATCAGCCATTCCCAAAATCTAAATGTTATTTATACGGTATATTGGAGTGAAATATGGATAATTAACACAAATGAACACTTCTATTTTCTAGAAGTTTTATAATATTGTAGTTTATGGGAATAGGGACGTCGGGGAGTTGGTAGAAGGCAGTTGTTCTGGCTCTGAAATATTGAAGTGTGGCCAGTTAAAATGTTTGATTATTTACTAAATAGCGATCGATAGAATTTTTTTTAAATTTTTTTTGGCCTTTTTTGCATTTAAGCTGTCTTAAAAAATAGTAAAACACAATATTTTCAAAGACGTTTAACGATAGCTATTACAAAGATAAATAAAACAAACAAAAATTAAAATCGGTTGATAATTGCTTGAGTTATCGATTCGACCAGTTTAAAAAAAAATTGAGAAAAACGCATTTAATAGTTTTATTATTTTTATTTTATAAAATCATGGATCTTCTAAAACTACCGAGTCCTGGACCATATGATGGTCTTTACTTTATCTCCAGTGGTGTCCTTGACTTGTTAACTTTTTATTTATTGACCCATTCCATGAAAGTATAAAACTTAAATTAAAGTAAATAAATACATTCATCAAATCACCCTAAACTCTAAATCTAAGCGCTTATTTTGCTTTCAAAAAATATGATCCATTTTTTGTAGTACGTTACATACATTTTTTCTGCAATTTACGTATGTACTTTATCAAGAAAGAATCATTGACATCTATTCTTAACTTATTTAAATCAGAAACATATTTAAACAATAAATAGTACACAATGAAAACCAAAAAAAAATTATACAAAATTTATGTATTATTATGTATATACGAGTATAGCGGTATCTGCCGAAACCGGTCGAACATAAACACAAGTTGAAGCACTCTAAATACATAATAATAAAGACATTTTTTATCAACATTTTTGTGTTTTCATTATTTAAAATGAACTTCTACCAAGAAATTTCAATTAAAAACATTGTTAAATTGTACAGTGAAAACACTAGTGTGAATTATAATTCTATTGTAATTCGCAAAGCATCCAACAAATGTCTGATTTAAAATAAGACTATTTTAGAAACAAAATCTATGTTCTCGTTGTTGTATAAAGCTTGGAATGTTTGAACTGAGAAATATAATATTAACTAATAGAGAGAACACACTTGTCAGAGTGTACCCCACTCCACTCCACCCACACTAACAAGGAGAGAGAAGATCTCGTAATACGGCCAACTAACTGTAGCATCATTTACTCTGGTAGTTGTTCCTGCGCTCGACACCACTTCTGTTCCTCCGCCGGTGCCGACACTTCACCAAATTACTCCCAAGATATGCTAATTTCCTTAAACTTTCTCCAGACATTCATTACTCACGCTAATGTTGCATTCTATCAAGCTTTGTCTGCTGGAAAAATATTCCGCACTGCTCGCAGGCGGGATAACTTCCGAGGCGGACTTCGGCTTGTTTTAATTATTTATGAACTGTCTTCAGCGGGATTGTACTAACTCATCATCGCCACGGGCCCTATTGGTATCAACCTAATAAGATTGCTTCGAGTATATATATTATATATCATGCCGTATCTTTGAGATGGACTGACTGATGTCAGACAACACTATTATTCTTCAACGGGATATCGTCATGATACCTATTGGTATCAACCTTATAACATTTTGAATGTATACAAATTCTTGTAATTCTTGTAGAATTCCTCCAGGCGTAGTCTAGTACTGTATGATTTGCAAAGACTTTCACAGTACATTAATAAAGATTTTCTGCTTAATGCTTTCCAATCTTAATAGATGACGCTAGTGTAGAGTGAACTTAAATATGTAAAGATAGGCGTGGAATCCTACCATAAATACAAGTTCCAAAAAATTGTCAGACGTGGTGGTCCTAAGAAAAAAGATGGGAATGTTGTTAAACATAAAGCGATCGCTCAACCCAACCAATGGCAGGTTATAAGTCCTGTAAGCGCCTCGGCCACCACATTCTGTTCCCAGAAAACAATGTACACCTTCGTCTCTATTGAGATACAATTAATCCTTATAAAATCAACCTTATAAGATTGCTTCGAGTATATATATCATGCTGTATCTTTGAGATGGACAGTCTGACAATAATCTTATTCCTCAACGGGATCTATCTAATTCATCATTGCCATGGGGCCTATTGGTATATCTATCTCAGATAGACTGCCAGACTGACTCTTATTCTTCAACGGGATTATATTAACGCATCATCGTCATGGGCTCCATTGGTGTCAACCTAATATAATTGCTTTGAGCTTATGTATCATGCTGTACCTCTGAGATGGACTGCTATACAACACTCTTATTCTTTTATAACTCTAGTCAACGATTATGACACAGAGTTTTATGGTAATAAGCCCTTTGCTTTAATGTAAATATTTTCGTAAGATTTAATTTTAAATTACGAAAAAATTAAAAAGTATAATATTTAATACTAACAGTTTATGATGTAGTAATAGAAATATTAATTTTGAAAGCATATGCTTCTTAAAATGTATGTATTTATTTACTCACTTTACAAACTTTCATATATTTTATATTTCTCTCGATATGTTCCCGTTTCATCTCCCCTCTCCTCATTCCTAATTATACCCCTTCCACTTTTAAACTTAACTTGATCTCCATTTAGTATACTGTATAAGTGACCACTTCGTTTTATTTGATTGTTAAAATTGTATTAATTTATAAAGGTTACTTGTAACCGAAACAAGTCTGAGTTCAGTGAAAATAAAAAGTGTTGTAATACAAAGTATAATTATATTTATTCAAATATTTTATATTTATTTGGCTTTTGTCTACTGATTACAATAAAAACGCAAATTAAATTTTAACTATAATAAATAACTAACTAACCATCAAGCCGTCTCTCCGAAGGGGTAGGCAGAAATAATGGACTGTCACATTTTAACCGATGCGCACTCCATCCTTCCCTTTTCACCCCCGCGGGAGACGCCGTGTGGTGATATATGAACGATATATCTTCAATCGTCCAACGTTCACAATATAAATCTCAAACAAATAGTATTAAATAGAATGAATCACTTCTGATCACTTTTTGTGCCGACTAACAATAATATTGGTATATTCACTAAAGCGATCACTGAAAGTATACAACCTTATGTTTGTTGGCTCTTCAACAATGATTTAAAAGTCTATATCACTTAATAAATATGAATTAAAACGTTTTAGTTATTTTTATGTAATAATATAAGTCATGAATGTTCTTTTTTTATTCAGTGAATTTGATACAATATTTTAAATATATTTCTTAAAAAAAACTGAATCTGAGGAACGTGTGAAATAGAAGTAAATACAGTAACAACAATCCATCACGCCGTTTCTCCAAAAGGGTTGGCAGAGGAATGTAACGCCACACTTTTCTATCCTAATACATCTCTCTAGCTTCCTCCAGATTCATACAGCGAGTCATTTTCGTATATCGATTCTTTCGTCTTCGGTAAAAATTTGATTAATTTATATCATTTAATTTTATTTTTCACTGAAAACACGACACTTCCAAAAGGAAATTTTATTAAGAAAATAATAAATACGTTTCAACAACAGGGTTATTACTTTCAGTGATCGCTTTTGTGAATATACGAATATAATTGTATCTAGATTGCACAAAAGTGATCAAAAGTGATATAAAAATATATTTTTAAATAAAATGAAATATATAAAATAGGCTCTATACTTTTGTCACGCAAGGTAATTACCGAATTAAAATTCAGCTCAATGGGGAAGCACCATCACGCCTATAATAAAATACACATTAAGCTCCACATAACGTACAATTCGTTGGCTCAGTTCCGATTTCATCCATAGCCCAATTTATAAAAAAAATATTTTAAGTTCTCATGACAAAAGTATTCAATATAATCAATTGCGATATCTTACAAAATTGTATAACAATGTTTTTATTTAATCAGGTAAAAAACATGAAAGAACGTAACTCTTACTCAGAAATATGTAGTTTTTTATGAGGTTTTTTAAAGAACTAAGAACTCGGTAAAATTAAATATTCGTATAGAAGAAACATGAAATGTTCTATTGCGGTAAATTTCCTGAAGCAGGGGCCGAATGTTATAATCACACGAAGATATTTTTGAGGTTGTCGGTTAGGATGTTACTGAAAGCATTCTCGTACCACTTTAGCACAGGTGTTTCCATCTTTCAAGACCAATCCCATTATGATTTAGGCAGAAGGTTAAGACAGCTATTAGTATAAGCATCTTCGTATTTTGTGATACAAAGTTTGCTGGGGAATGTTTATACTTTAAAACAAATACACCTTGTGGTTCAATGTGAATTTATGTTTGTAAAATACTGTTCTCGTATTCAATTAAACCTGTGTATTTTGAAAGTATCCTTGTATTCAATTATATAAATATTTTATTTTAAATGTAAGACAGATCTCTGGAGAACGGCGTAATGGTTAATTGATAAGATTTTCATTATATAAATATATGGCCTAGTAAGTGAATATGTTTATCTTTTAAATTATACTTGAAATTCTAGAAAACACAAGATTTTGTCTATATTAGAAACTTAAAAGTCTTACGTCATAGTTTGAGTATCAATTGAATTAAAAATGGAAAATTTTCAAATAATATAAATAATTTGTATTATTTTGCGTATTTTCGATTTGTGTTATTATTACTTAAACAATAAAATAAAACTAGTAACAATATTCAAAATTCCAATGAAAATTGTAAAGAGCAATTCTGCCCTTCCAAAGGAATTATTTTATTAACTTTCAGTTTTCAAATCATATCAAATCAAATCAGTTTATTTACTCAAAAGACATAACAAACAGCAAAATGTTTAAAGCGTCTATTGATTACAGGTAAAATATTATAAAAATACAACACAATACCAGGAGCGAATAAGAGATAGTTTGACACTAGGAACACAAGATACTTTCAAGTTTTGTTAGTTTATACGCATCGACATCATGAAGCGAAATTTAAAAAAAATATGGGCTATGGGAAAACAGTGAACAAAAACCGAGTCGGCGAAACATGTATGAAAATACGTATTATACGCAAAACCTTGCTTTTTACCTACCCCCATACAATGTAATGTGTGGCTACTCACATGAAAGTCTCGTTAGTGCATAATACTGACGTATTATTCGCACGTATACATTAGAACATATATGTAAGTAAAGTAAAGGGGTGACACAAGCAAAGTGTGTATTGTATAATATAATATTGTGCACATAATATAATATAGTATATATATATATATTATATATATATATATATATATATATATATATATATATATATATATATATATATATATATATATATATATATATATATATATATATATATATATATATATATATATATATATATATATATTATTATTACATATACACATTATATACATATTATTACATATTACATATTATATCTATTATTATTGGCTATACATATACATATTATTATATACATGCATAAGACATTATTTACATATATTATTATTATTACATATTACGCCATTACCATACATATTATTATTATTATTACATATATTATACATATATACATATTATTATTATATATATATATAGCATATATATTACATTATTATTATTATTATTATTATTATATTATTATATATATTATTATTATTACATTGGCTACACACATTATTACATTATTACATACACACATAAACATATTACATATACAACATATATATTATGACATATTACATTACCATACATACACACACACATTACATTATGAAGACAGCCATGCCACATATGCCATACACATACACATATTGTTATTACATTTATATATATAAATATACATATATGTATATGTATACATGTATACATGTATACAAGGTATGTATGCATGCATGTATGCATGTATGTATGTATGTATGTATGTATGTGTGTGTGTGTGTATGTAGTATGTATGTATGTGAGGGAGAGAGAGGAAGGTTGGGGGAGCATGCAAGGTGCATGCATGCATGCATACACATACATACACATTACACACATTGTTATTGCATATACATACATACTTACATATTATATATTGTTATATACATATTATTACATACATATTACATATACATATACATATTATTATTATTACATATACATATTATTATTATTATATTATTATTATTATGTTATATATATATATATAAATAAATATATATATATATATATATATATATATATATATATATATATATATATATATATATATATATATATATATATATATATATATATATATATATATATATATATATATATATATTTAGTTGTGAGTGTTGGGGACCAGTAGTTAGGTCGTAAAATTGACAAATTCTCACCATTTAAATGGCCCGCTGCCATAGCTAATAGGTCACGGACCGCCCGAAATCTGTGCTTTACTTAAAAGCTCGTGCTGCCAGGACTGCCGAGGGCACCGCGAGCTCCGCACCTCTGGCGGCTTCATTTGTCCTCATTAGCCCTCCCTGAACTCCACGGATGAAGGACCCACGCAGAGAGATTTTCTCAAAAGCTTTAACTCAACTGGATTTGTTGGAAAGTGTTCGTAATATTTTACGTAGCGATGATAATCTGAGCAATATACGGAGGCACTTTACTTTTTTGCAAGGCGATTATAGAATAGTTTTGGCCTCGTCCCATCAATAAGGTACCTCGCCAGGTAAAATTAAAATTTACGGTTATATCGATTATTTGTATTTAGGAAAGTTTTTTTGCGTATTTCGTTTGTAATGTTTTTTCGGCGTTGTAAGGCATGTTTTAAGCATGCTATGTTTTTGTAATAACTCTATTGAGACATTTGTAGACTATCTAATCATCACGCCGTTTCTCTGAAGGGGTAGACTGAGAGGTTGAACTGAAACACTCTTCTATCCTAATGTAAATCTCGCGCCACTTCTACAGTCACACACCGTGACAAGCACTCCTCGTCCTTGGCCTTCCTCGACTTCTCACGACGTTGTATGTGTCCAAAACATCTTATTAACCCTTTTATTTTATTTAGGACGCATTTATCCGCCTTCCATTATTTTCTAATATCTTCATTAAGTATTCTATCATACATTGTTCTTAGGCACAGTTTTGTATGTGATCTCATATCAACAGCATTTATCCTACTTTCACTTCCTTACATGAGGGTATGGAAGTGAAGCTTTGAGCTTACATTATATAAAATGGGTATTTTGTATCAACGATATTAAAATTTAATTACAGCTTCCCAAGAAGCTTACATAATTCTGTATTTATTGTTTCTTAAACAATGATATAAAATTCATATGAAATAATTTATACATTGAATTATGCCTTAGAAAGGCGAACATGTCATTCCGTTAAATTTTAATAAATCTTCTAGAAACTGAACGTTTCCAGTCGTATTAATTATTTAAAGATAATGATCAGGTTTTTTCGGCAGCTAGATGCCATCTCCGGAGATGGCAGCGAGCTGCCAAAACCGGTCAAAGACACAAACATCAGTGGATTTGAACTAAATATGTATTTTAATAAGATATTTATTTTTTCAAATTAATTATTTTTAATAATGAAAAAAATAATGAAATCCACTAGAATATTTATATTAATTAATACGAATGAAAACGTCAGTTTTCTAGAAGTTTAATTATATTTTATCGGAATGACATGTTTCGCCCTTCTAAAGCATTATCAAATGTCATTCCGATCGAAACACGTAATTCCCAAAAAATATAATAAATCTTCTAGAAAACTGACGTTTTCATTCGTATTAATCATTTAATATTGAGTTTTACAATATTGTTCAAGAAACAATAAATAGGATAGATATAAATAGTTTTTGAAAAAAAATTTAACAGTCTCTTCAGATATACCGCTGTGAATAGCATAATTTCAGCCCAAAATCGAGCCAATGTAATTTATGTGATTGACACCGAAGATAATTGGAAGTTAACATAAATCATCTAAGGGTAGACAAGAGTGGAATATCAAATGTGTGCTAAGATGTTATACTCTTGTTTTCTTCAGTTTGCGTTTTATTTATCATTATATTTTACATCTAGTAAGTTATGATATTCAAAAAAACTAAGACAGCAGTGCACAATAATGTTCTTGTACCGACTCTTTTGTATAAAAGCGAAGGATGTTATTGGCAAAAGAAGGATAAAAGTACAACAATTGCGGTAGAAATTATGTAAATCTGTAAATGATTGAATGTCAAATGCGAGTATAAGAAGAACATTCCGTGCGAATGAAAGTATTCAAAACAAAATAAGCAAAAAGTCATTAAGATCGTTTGAACACACGCGTGAAGAGTTAATTAAGTATTAATGATAAATATAAATATATGTTAACCATATAAATGAAACGAGAAATAGAGGAAGTCCGAGGAAATCGTTGGATGATCAAATCAATCATATATTAAATGTTAGCCACGTGAGGAGTCGAAGAAATCGACATGTGTCATGACACGACGCATAAATGTCGAGAAAACGAGAGAAGGCAAGCACTCTTTAGCTATCCATTCATTCTGTCTGCCTCTTGATACCCGGCGTGATCATAAGTTAGTTAGTTTTTTTAATTAATTTGGATTATTGGAGACTATTAGTATGTAATCGTCAAAATATTTATATTGTGCAGCCTCTTATGGGTCGGACAATTTCTCCCGTCTTCTTCCTCCGTCAAACTCCAAATAAAGCTTATTTGTCGGCTTTTTTGAAGAATGAAAAATGAACGGGAAGTGGAAAGAAAATTCCACCGCGCGCGAATTTCATTACTCTAATTTGGCCCGTCTAGTTCTTTGTGGCATTTAGTCTCGAAACATAATCTATATATATAAAACAAAGTCAAAAATCGTGTTAGTTACACCATTTATAACTCGAGAACGGCTGGACCAATTTTGAAGATCTTATATTAGCTGGATTTGTCTCCGTTCCGGATAACAGAATAATCATTAAAACATTTGAAAAAATCACTTAAATGATTTAGAATTAATTATATTTGTCGTAAATTTGACTATATTTGACTTCTGAGACAAAGTACAAAAAACATCATGGCTTCCATTTTAGTTTCAAAAACGCCCGTAGGTGGTGTATTGTTGATGCCAGATGTCAATACTCAATGTGAAAGATTTGAGGTTATTTTTTAATCGTCACCGGGATTTTTGGTTTTCTTTATTAATTTTAGATTAACAATGCCCAAAGTTATAAAAATCAGTATAAGAGAGACTATTCTAAAAGTTAAACCCCTTTTGTGAAGGAGAGCAGAGAATATTTGCGCCATTAATACCTACCATTCGAAAAATATGACAGATGAGTGTTCCGTAGAGATTAAAAACCGATTTATGATTAGTGAATAATAATAAAAATACGTATTGTATATTTTGTATTGATTTTATAGGTGTATCTGTGTACATTCGGTCCAGAGAATTGTTACCATAGGAAATTCAGCCGCGAGTACTTAATAAACGAAATATTTGGCTAGATGAAGACGAGGAATTTCTTTTTTCAATTGATACGGACACTGAATCATCAAACTCTTCAGATGATGAATATGATGATGCTAATGATGAAAACGGAGTTCATTGATGGATCACACTTATTCAAAATTATGTTGTCTGCTATTTAATTGTTTTAACGTGTTTTGATGAATGTCGGAAAGTCAAAGGTGTTAGTTTTTGAAAGGGAAGAGCAAATGACAGTTTGTAATATAAGTGTAAATGAAGAGAACTTGGAACAGGTGAGGGAATTTGTGTATTTAGGTAGCATGTTCACAGCGGATGGCCGAACGGACAGTGATGTTGAAAAAAGGGTTGGTGCGGGTAACAAAGTGAATGGAGCTTTAAAAGTAGTTATTGGAAACAAGAATTTATCAATGAAAGCGAAAATGGCCGTTCACAATGGAGTTCTGGTCCCAACTCCTATGTATGGAAGCGAAGCATGGAACTGACAGAAGAAAGATGAGAGCAGAATAAATGCGGTAGAGATGAGGTCCCTAAGACGTATGTGTGGTAGAACGATGTATGACAGAATCTCAAATGCTGATATTAGGAAGGAATGTAGAGCGAAAGAAGGTATTATGAACAAAATTATGAATGGTTCGTTGTGTTGGTTCGGACATGTGGAGCGCATGGGTGAAGAAAGAATGGTTAAAAAAGTATACGTTAACGATGTAAATGGAGTAAGGAGTCGAGGTAGACCGAGAAAAACATGGCATGTCCAAATTAATCAAATATTAAAGGTTGGTCATGTCAGAAGCCGGAAGAATCGACGTGCGTGTATGACTCGATGTATGAATGTGGAGGAAGCTAGAGAGGTGTTCCAGGATAGAGTCGTGTGGCGGTCCATTCTCTCTGCCTACCCCTGCGGAGGAACGGCGTGATGGTTTGTTGTTGTTGTTGTGTTGTTGTATGAAATTCATTTATTTATAATAATAAAATAATAAGAATGATAATAATCATAATAATAATTCAAACAATTATTAGAAGGAACAATCATACATAATATAGAGTCAAAAACGATAAATCCTAATTATTAAAGACGATAAACATTATAAGGAAGCAGATTATATTAGTAAGAAAGGGACAAAAATGGAAGGTAGTATTAATATTTTTTTGGTAGATTGTATAAAGGAAAAGTTTTTAATGTACTACATATATACTAAGGGGGAATAAGCTGGAATTTGGTTATTTATAACATTCAATTCACGTGCCTTTGCTTTAAAAATTTCTAAATTTTCTAATTTATCAATTTTTTTTTAAATTGTTTGTTATATGCAAAAAAAATGTGTTTTTGGAATTGAAATGATGGTCAAAATTCACACAATGATTCTGTTTTTGTATTAAATGTTGTGTTCATATAACCTCTTCAAAATGATCGACCCGTCTTTCCAATATACACGGCATCACAATCCTCACAATTAATCTGGTAGATTCCACTTTGGTTGAATATATTGTCGCGAAAAAATAAAAACACAATTGTGATACATAAAACAAAGTTTTTAATTAACAATTTATAATTCATTTTAAGTAGGTATTAATGCAGGCTTCCACGTGAATTATATTCCATTGTAATTCATATTTTTAATTTTGACTTTTGCACATTTCATGAACTTAATTCATTTTAAGTATTAATTGTAATTCAATAAAAAGGTGAATTAAATTTAGCTTATAAGTTAACACAACATTTATTGATTCTGAGGCGGTACGAAGTTCGTCGGGTCAGCTAGTATAATATATACAGTAAGCACATTTGTATACGTTCGCCGCTGGAGGAGCCCCGCGGCTTGTGGAGCAAGGGGCTGTGGTTTGAGATCAAAGCGACGAAGCTCCAGTGCAGCGATTAAGATAATTATACTTTTTATCATACTGTTATCTCGTATCTCGTTCGAGTTTATTGTTTTATATCATATAAGCGATGGCTTGTTCGTTAGCTGACTTCCCCTTCCACCGAATCCAGCTTTATATAATCTGAGCTATATACGAGTATAGCTCAGAAAAGCTGGAGCTAGAGCTATCTTACAATTAATACACTGGTATTACTTTTCGGACACACCGTGTATATGGTTGCTTTCGTTTAGTATTAAATATTCTTCAACATTTTGAATGTATACAAATTCTTGTAGACAAATACTGAATTTTAACTATTGCGGATTATTTTTTTTTTATAAGGATTAATTGTATCTCAATAGAGACGAAGATGTAAATTGTTTTCTGGGAACAGAATATGGTGGCCAAGGCGCTTACAGGACTTATGACCTGTCATTGGTTGGCTTGAGCAATCACTTTATGTTTAACAACTTGTTTAAGTCTTCTTCTTCCTCAGCCATCTCTCCACTGATGGACATAGGCCTCCTCCAGTTTCTTCCAGTCCACTCTATATTGGGCTTTTCTTTGCCACATTCTACCCGCGACAGAGATCGTCGGCCCATCTTTTTTGGGGTCGGACCACTCCTCTTCTTCTATCCCATGGTCTCCATTTGAGGACTCTAGGAGCCCATCGCTCTGTTCCCTGTCTAGCGACATGACCTGCCCACTGCTATTTTTGCTTAGCGACAAGGTCCATTATGTCTATGACTTTTGTTCGGCGTATTATTTCTTCATTTCTTATTTGGTCTTTTAGACATACGTACGCCTAACATTTGTCTTTCCATGGACCTTTGCGCGCATTTAGTTTATGTACCGTATTGGCAGTTAGCGCAGCTTGTTTAAATACTACAGTTTATTCTGATAAAAGCTATGTTAAATATAATCGTTTAATAAGTTAACACACCCCCATCGTCATTTATATTAGTGAAAATACGTTTAGAAAACAAATACCCAACTAGACACATAAATTTTAGTCTTCCTAAAGTCAAAACATCCCTCTGGTTTTATATATGATATTTTATCTGTTCTCAATATATGCCTAAAACCTTAATTTTGTTTGTTGTATATTTTAAGAAAATAATCTGATTTGATTTTATCATCAGCTGTCCCTCGTATTAGAAGACAGTCTTAAACGAATGTGGGTGACTATAAAGTGTAATCCTGGACTCAAACACTTTGTGGCATATAAAACAGAGGAATAAATGGCAATGGAGCCACCACCGTCTCCGGAAGGTTTCTGTTTTCAAAACTTTCTCTCTACGGCATTGGCTCTCTGTGCTTCGAAATCGTGCATGCCTTTATTTTCTATCCTTTGCAATCTTTACCCAGCCTTCACTATCAATCTTAGTATTTCTGAGGTTTGCATTTAAAGAGTATTTGAATCGTTTGCTCTAACCTTCATGTGAACTTTAATAACATGAATCAACCGATGTAATCTAGGAATTAAATTTACAATGTCGCCAACACTGTTATTTGCTGTTATCAAAACTAGTGTTGTTTGTAATCGTATGTTTTCAGTTTACTATACCTTTTCGTTAAATTCAAATAACAAAATCTGGTATTGCACTCGGTGGGTAAAATTTAAAAACTGATATAGTAGTGTAAACGAGGCATTTTCTTAAAAGTTTAATTAACAAAATAATCTGCTTATTATACACACTTAAACGAAATATACCACCATGCTAGACTTAAAATCTTTATACCCGTACATATAATTGATTTTACTATAGTTTTCATCATATTATTTCGGAGTCATATCAGGCCCCCCGATGCTGATTATCATTTGAAGCTCCTGAATAGTTTTAAGCCAGTGCAGTCCAGACCTTATAACACCAAAGTTATTAAAATTGCTTTATTAAAAATCTTTTTCTTCTTCTTAGAAAAAAAAGAAAGGGGTATTGAATGAAGGGTTGGGGTAGGCAACAGAGTGAATGGTGCACTTAAAATTGTCATCGCAAACAATAACCTATCCATAAAAGCTCGAATGGCCGTGCACAATTGTGTTCTTCTACCGACCCGTATGTATGGTAACGAAGCATGGAACTGGCAAAAGAAGGATGAAAGTAGAATATATGCATTAGAAATGAGATCTCTTAGATGAATTTGTCAGGAAAGAAAAGTGTGGCAGTCCATTCTTTCTGCCTACCCCTTCGGGGAGACGGCGTGATGGTTAGTTAGTTTTTTTTCTTTCTTCTTCTTCCTTTTTGTAGACCTATGTGGTATGTTCTCTAGAGGGTTGTTCCTCCTGTGAGGTTGATTTCGAGCTGCCCTTCCATCTTTTAGGAGGTCTTCCACGAGGACGCGTCTGGTAGTGTCCTCTCTTTGGACATGATCGTAACAGTCCCTCCTTCGTTGTCTACTCCATATTATATCATCCTCAACCTCACATTTCTATCTATTTCTAGTGTTCCTCACGCGATCTCTCATCTCTCTCGTGTCTTGTGCCTTGCATCCTCAGTGTCTTCACCTCGAAAGTCCTCGGAACTTGTTTGCCCTGACTGCGTCTTCCCTTGCCTCAACGCCATATGTTATTTTTGGTCTTACGAACGCTTTATAGATTCTCATCTTACTCTAATTGCCAAATATTTGTTATTAATGTTTTACTATGTTGTTATTGGTACTTAGCAACTTTCCGCCACCCAAAAGGTGATAAAAAATAGAACCCGGCATCTTAATCAAAATTTAAAGTATGAAGTGGTTTACAATATTTTGAATGTATACAAATACTTGTAGACGAAAACTGGATTTTATTTACCCATTGCGGGTTATCTCACATTGCGTTATAAAAAGATCTCTTCTGCTTAGTGCTTAAATCTAAATAATAAAGCGTGCGCTTAACCCAACCAATGACAGGTCATAAGTCCTGTAAACACCTCGATCACCATATTCAGTTTCCAGTTTGCATCTTCGTCTCTATTGAGATAAAATTAATCCTTGTATGAAGTGGTATTGCCATCTGATGATAAATCCAAAATAGAATTCTTGGTCCGTTAAAACGTTGACAGCATTCCCCTCAATAACGTCAAAACGTCATTGAACGTACACGAGAAGAACTATGACCCGTTCATAAAATAATTTTAACTCTTGTTACAAAATCTTTATTATCAAAAATGTAATATCAAAATGTTTGACTTTAGCACAAAAACGCGTGTATTTCGGGTGATTGGCTTTACCTACTGCCAGCACTTGTGGAATAATTGCCAGCAAACCTGATCTCTGAATATCAAATTGGTTTTTTATTCAAA
Organism: Lepidostoma basale; assembly: GCA_022606425.2. NCBI lineage: Eukaryota > Metazoa > Arthropoda > Insecta > Trichoptera > Lepidostomatidae > Lepidostoma > Lepidostoma basale. The sequence continues at coordinate 2,241 of JAHDVF020000910.1, read as the reverse complement.
GCATAACGATTCTCAGAAGCTCCTCGCGGCCGTCTCTCCCTTGCTCCTCGCGTACGAGGTTTATTGAACAAATACTTTTTAAGTAAATGTTCAAGAAAAACCTTATTTTGGGTATTGTCTTCATATAATAACATCACGACACAATTTTTGTTATATTTTTCGTGATATTTCTTTACAAATAATTCACGTACACGTATAGTAAACCGTGGTTACTATTATCAGGAACGGTTATTTATATATTTATTTTTTTAAATATATCTTTTTATAATGAAAATAACTTTAAAAAATACAACAAAATCTTTTATTATATACATTTAGTTTAATTTTACTTAATGTTATAGTTCTCACCGGTTTTGGTAGCTCGCTGCCATATTCTGGACAGCGAAACCGGCCGAAACCACAAAGTTAATTGAAATTAATATAAATGTATGCAATGTTAGAAAGCAATTTCATATAATTATTTTTTTGTATTATTTTCATTATTAACAATAAAATTCTACCAAGAAATGTAATATATTTTTGCTTTTATTAAAAAAAAGAAGAGACAATTTTATGACAACTACTAGATAATGAGACAAGTCCCAAATTTATTGTTAAATTTTTTATTATTTTATAGTCATTTAATAATAAAAATATATAAAATATTGATTAACTATTGATCATAAAATTATACCTAAAATACTTCCTAGTCGAGAATTTTTTTGATATACTAATTTAACAAATCGCATAATAATAATGCTTACTAAACTAAATGGTTAGTATAGTTAGCATAATAATAATAATAAAAAAATCTTGAATCAAATCAATATTGAAACAACTTTAAATAATGAATATATAATAATCGCAGAATGAATTTTTTCCTAAAATGAATTATAAGAACTGATTTTTTATCATCAGAAATACTATTTTAATCCAAATATAAGTAACAAAAAGGAGACGAGATCAATTTATGTTCTGCGATTGGAATATTTGTAAAACAACTCATTATGTGCAATATGCAAGTCTCTTCGTGTTTCCGGAAACGAGTACGCATTCGATTTATATAAAGTTTTGAAACTAATCAACAATGCACGACTCTAGTTTACTTAACACTGTCGGCGAAACAAGTCGATACCCTGAAACTAACTTTTGATTGCGCCAGCCGCGATAATCCACGCACGCAAATTCACCCCACGCTACGGACACACATTTGCCACGTTCAGTGTACGTAGATATTCGGATACACCCTCATTATATGCTCCTTTCGGCAGAAAACCGTTTCAGATGTTTATATATTCATCGATTTTTTGTAGAACATCTTCGTAAACGTATTCGCGTAACAAAAAAAGGCTCCAATTTAAACTATGAAAATACTGAAACAAAACACGCAAAACAAGAGAAGAAACAATACTTCTACAAAACGTTCCAAATTTACATATTTCCTTTCTGTTAGTTATTCAAAAAAGGCTCTTTGTTCGTATTGGTTATTCAGAATTTACCCTACAGGATTACCTACAGATTATTTCCTTTTATTCTGGATATAAATACCGCGCAAATGAATACCGAACGGAAGATTTATAGTTTCGACACAATTTTTTACTTTGCAATCTAAAAAGATTAACATTTCGACCCATAGTGGAGAGGTTCCTGGTTTGTTAAATCTCTTTTGCTTAAAAAGTCTATATTTACCATGGAAAGTCTACAAATATATACAGTATTCATATATCCACTTGATATGAATTACATTATGTTTATTGTCTAGTTTTATACCAAAACATAATATTTGTTTTTAACTAATAGATATAAAATAATAAAAAACTTTTTATATAACCACGGTAAAGTTATTTTAATTGATGCCAACTTATTTTATATGGACCCAAGCTTTATCAGGCCAATATAATAAAAGTTAATATATTGCAGAATGGAGCTTTAAAAGTAGTTATTGGAAACAAGAATTTATCAATGAAAGCGAAAATGGTCGTTCACAATGGAGTTCTGGTCCTAACCCTTATGTATGGAAGCGAAGCATGCAACTGGCAGAAAAAAGATAAGAATAAATGCGGTAGAGATGAGGTCCCTAAGACGTATGTGTGGTAGAACGATGTACGACAGAATCTCAAATGCTGATATTAGGAAAGAATATAGAGCGAAAGAAGGTATTATGAACAAAATTATGAAAGGATCGCTGCGTTGGTTTGGACATATGGAACGCAGGGGTGAAGAAAGAATGGTTAAAAAGTATACATTAACGATATAAGTGGG
>JAHDVF020000908.1:0-15090 GCA_022606425.2 Lepidostoma basale | reverse complement strand
TGTGTATGATAGAGTGTCGAATGAAAATATAAGAAGTGAATGCGGTGCGAATGATGGTGTCATGAACAAAATAATGAAAGGATCATTAAGATGGTTTGGACATATGGAAACAATGAATGAAGAAAGAATGGTAAAAAAATTATATGTTAATGATGTAAATGGTACCAGAAATAGAGGAAGACCGAGGAAAACGTGGCACGATCAAATAAATCAAATATTGAATGTCGGCCATGTGAGGAGTCAGAGAAATCGACGCGCGTACATGACACGATGTATGAATGTTGAGGAAGCGAGAAAATGTCAGGAAAGAAAAGTGTGGCTGTCCATTCTTTCTGCCTACCCCTTCGGGGTGACGGCGTGATGGTAAGTTAGTTTTTTTTTACATCGTGACAGCATGAGCCAAATCGATGTAAAGGGTATTATAGCTATCACAGTGATTCTCGTGACATGTGATAGGTAGCTCATCTATCGCCATTTTATTGTCACGTGAATTCTACACCAGTCCAAAGACAGTGTGACAATCACACTGCCCTCGCCGGGATTCGAACCCGGAACCTTCGGGGTGGCAGTCAATGCACTTACCACTCGGCCACGAAGGTCGTTATAGACATCGCTGAAATTAATCTGCATATCAGTTCATTATATAATGTGGAAGCTTACGTATATGAAAATAATTTTAAAAAGCTGTACATTTAGGCTAATTCCGTGTTTGAAAACGCTGAATTGGAAAAAAATATTTGTAATTCGTCCAATTTTTTGCCAGCTTTGAAACTCTAGTAGGGAATAAATTAAAGACGAATATTAAATATAATATCAAGAAAATGGGAGCGTACATTGTTGTTTATGCATCCGAGCTATTTATTACAGTGAAGCATGGAACCGGCACTAGCAGGATGAAAATTGAGGTAATATGATTATAAATAAAGACTGGGAAGCATGTTTACAAGAGACGGAAAAATGGAGAAAGACATCGAAAGGAGGGTTGGTGCTGGGAATAAAATAAATGGCGCACTCAAAGTCATTACTGCAAATAGAAATATATCCACAGAAGCAAAGATGGCAGAACACAATCATGTCTTCTAGTGCCAACTTCATGTATGGAAGTGGTTTGGAGCTGGCAAAGAATATTGTTATGAACTGTAGAAATGAGGACGCTAAGAAGAATGTGCGGGAAAACGTTGTATGATAATCAACGGACAGTACAAGAAAGAAATGTAAGACAGACAGCGACTGCATCATGAATAAAATTAAAGAAAAGATCCCTGAGATGGTTCTAATATGAAACCTAGTCGATGAGAGAATTGTTAGTGCCAGCCACCAAGAGTGTGAGTAAAGTAGTCAGAGTGGACGACCTGAGGAAAACACATGGCATGACCAAATTAACCAATTACTAAAAGTATACAATTGAAGTCGAATGAACGATTTCAAAAAGATGGAGGAATGTGGAGAAGCCTGATGAGTGCGGCCAGGACAGTGGCGATCCATCCCTCTCATCACCCTCCAAAGTCATGTGGATATTAGTTATTGGTGATTTGATTAAATTTAAAATAAATATTTCTTACATTCTAGAAAAAAAAAATTGACACATTAGAATAGAAATCAAGGTGAATGAAATATTACGATTAAAAAAATACATGTTTTATGTATCAAAAGTAATATGTATGTATGTATTAAAAAATATACTTTTTGAGTTTATTTTGCCTGACTCGCAAACAAAAACTAGTAACGATTTTTTTTTTTTTTTTTCTCGACACTTTTGAGTTTATATCGTTTTCCCGATGATAAAGCCTTCGAAACATATCGGGAAAAATAAACTCAAAAGTGGAAAAAACAGTGTTTTAATTCATAAAAATTCGTCATTATGGAATTCCGCAGTGTTAACGCCTTAAGTTTATCTAAAAAAAAAACTAGTAAGCTGAAAAAACTGTGTTTTAAATAACTAATTAACCATCATGCCGTGTTCCCGGAGGGCTAGGCAGAAATAATGGACCGTCACACTGTTCTGTCTGATATATAATATTTCTCTGGTTTTCCTCTTCATTCATACATCATGAACGCACGTCGATATCTCCGACTCCTAACGTGAAAGACATTTCATATTTGATTGATTTGATCGTGCCACGTTTTTTTTGGTCTTCCTCTGTTTCTAGTTCCGTTTACATCGTTAACGAATACTTTCATACCATCCTTTTATTCATTTATTATTTTTATGTGTTCATAATACTTTCATTCGCACCGCTTTCACTTCTTAAATTTCATTTGACACTCCATACACATATTTTGCATACATTCGTCTAAGAAATCTCATTTCTAATTAATTATACTTTTATTCTTTTTTTACCAGTTCCATGATTCATTTCGGTCAAGAGTCGGTACAAAAACACCATTATGCAATACCATTTTAGCTTTCTTGGATAGGATTTGAATTATATTAAAGTTAATTAGATATTTATGCATTTTTTTATTACGCATTGAGATAGACATTTCAAATTTAAAATGTCAAATGGAACCATTTTTGAATCTCGTTCCATCATTCTAAATCTAAATTGTACAACGTCGCATTAAATAATCAGACCACTCCGTGGTCACATTCCAAATTCGAATATGAGATATGTCTTAAGTATGACGTCACTCAAGGTTACGCGAGAGAAAGGCTTAGTCCAAATATATCATAATGCTAGCCTACCAACAAGCAATATAAACTTCATATAAAAACTATCGTAGCGCAAAAACATTGTGTTAAGTAGAAATCGAATTATTTAACATTACTCCAATCGCATAATCTAATCTAAAAATCTATAAAGCATGCGTAAGACCAATTATAACATATAGCGTCGAAGCAAGGGCAGACACAGTAAGGAACAAACCAGTTTTGAGGACTTCCGAGATGAAGACACTGAGGACGATAGCAGGCAAGACACTGAGAGATCGCGTGAGAAACACCAGAATAAGAGAGATATGTGAGGTTGAGGATATTATACGATGGAGCAGACAACGAAAAAGGGACTGATACGGTCATGTTCAAAGAATCGACACCACCATACTTCCCTAAATTGCACTACATTATCAGCCTCAGGACTCGTTCCGTGGAAGACTTCCGAAAATATGGAAGGACAGCTGGGAGTCTACCTAACAGGAGGAGCAACACTCTGGAGAACAGACCATATAGGTCTACAACAAGGAAGAAGAAGAAGAACTCCATTCACAGTAGATGTAGGCTGATAGGACATACTTTTTCTTCTTCTAAACTAACTAACTAACTAACCAGCACGCCGTCTCCCCGAAAGGGTAGGCAGAAAGAATGGACTGTCACACTTTAACCGATGCGGCACTTCATCCTTCTCTTTTCGCCCCGCGGGAGACGCGGTGTGATGGTTGCGAACCTCATCGCCACCAATAGGCATCTTCCACGCATACTTCGATCGTCCAACATCCACAAAAAATAATATAAAATACAATGATATAAAATATAATAACAAAATAAATATAATTTAACACAAAATGTTCATTTTAGATGGTGCACATATTGTCTATTTAATTTATGTTCCACGAATCCACCGTTTTTTTAATTTAGCACATAATGTAATAACACATAATGTTTTTTTCGATGTTGCACATGTTGACATGGACGATCTATGTTTTCTATTAATAAAAAAATCGTAATAATGTATTTGTTGGGTTTAGTTTGCCCTGAAACTGTTTTAGTTTTCCTTTCAATCCATTATACCTTTAAGTATCGGTGGTGTATAGACCAGCCAACCAATGTGTAGGTAAAGCGGGTTTCCCGAATCCCAAACTTATGGCAAAACCCTGTTGTGGTTAGCAAACTTTTCAAACAGACTTAGCAAAGATCAAAGTTTATTTATTTGACTACTAGCTACCCCTAGCGCATGTAGATACAATACATACAGGAACACACCGGGCCCACGGAACATAACGTATATAATGTGGCCAGTTTTGTTTAAGTTAAATCGAAAAGAAGAAAGAGTTACATTTAAGTTTTCGATTGTTTTGATCTAAGTGTGCGTATCAAACCGAAATGTTGAGAAGCATAAAAAAATTTGCGTAGATTTTCATGGTTGGTGGCAAAATGATTTTTTGGGATCTTGTAAATTGAGTAAATTATCTTTTTGGACCGATGTTTCGGAGATCTTTGCAGTCTCCATCTTCAGGGTGGTTATTAGGGTGGTCATGTGGTATTCAGGGTGGTTATAACCACCCTGAAGATGGTGACTGCAATGATCTCTGAAATGTCAGTCAAGAAAGACGAGTTACATGGATTTTCTCAAGATCCCAAAAAACAAATATAAAACTGATTTAAATATTTAAATAATGGAATGTTTTCTCTTCTCTCTCTCTCTCTCTCTCAGATTTGAGAGGAGGGAGAAATTGTTCCTACACATTCTGAAGCTTTTCAGTATTAAGATGTCGCCATGAAGCGGTTTGAGAGTCAAGAAGAGTGTAATTCAGGACAACTTGTATGTAATTCGCGATTTGGCAGCTTCAAAAAGAAAAGCAAGCTTTAAGCAGAAATCGATAATGGATTTTTTTAATAAAAAATAATTTACAATAAAGCTATTTATAAATCTATAATAAATAAATAATATTTATTTATACTGAATATACTTGTATTTTCTGCAACATTAGCGTGAATGGTGAAAACTTGGAGCAAGTAGTTGGGTTTGTGTATTTAGGTAGTATGTTTACAAGAGATGGGAGAGTGGAGAGGGATATTGAAAGAAGGGTTGGGGCAGGCAACAAAGTGAATGGTGCACTTAAAGTTGTCATCGCAAACAAAAACCTATCCAAAAAAGCTAGAGTGGCAGTGCACAATGGTGTTCTTCTACCGACCCTTATGTATGGAAGCGAAGCATGGAACTGGCAAAGGAAGGATGAAAGTAGAATAAATGCAGTAGAAATGAGATCTCTTAGACGAATGTGTGGATATTCTGTGTATGATAGGTGTCGAATGAAAATATAAGAAGTGAATGCGGTGCGAATGATGGTGTCATGAACAAAATAATGAAAGGATCATTAAGATGGTTTGGACATATGGAAAGAATGAATGAAGAAAGAATGGTAAAAATTATATGTTAATGATGTAAATGGAACCAGAAATAGAGGAAGACCAAGGAAAACGTGGCACGATCAAATAAATCAAATATTGAATGTCGGCCATGTGAGGAGTCAGAAATCGACGCGCGTGCATGACACGATGTATGAATGTTGAGGAAGCGAGAGAAATATGTCAGGAAAGAAAGGTGTGGCAGTCCATTCTTTCTGCCTACCCCTTCGGGGAGACGGCGTGATGGTTAGTTAGTTAGTTAGTTTTACTTGTATTTTCCTGTCAATTATATATTTTTTCTATTATTCGGATTTGTCCTTATCCGGACTACCTTCAATCCCAATTAGTCCGGATAATCGAGGTTCTACTGCAATGGCATTTTCAAGTATTGTATGTCTCAGGCTGTACGAGGTAATATTCTGGACTATTACAACGGAAATAGGGCGTAATTGTATGCAAGCGACGGCAATAAAAGAACCCCCTCTTGTGAGAGCGAATACGGATGCAGCGAATTCACAATTTCGCCAGATTTCGTCTCGCCGCGAGTGTCCCAAATTCGCTAATGTAAGTACCCCCCGATTCCCGAGAGAATATTGCTTACACCTAGCAACATAATTCACTGAACTAATATTCTTCACTCCAGCTTTCTCTCCAGCGTTTCGGGGGTCTTCCCTCTGAAATATGTTATTTCTTAGCTAATGAATTAATCTATCATATATATTTAAAAAAAAAAAAAGACTAATACCAAGGATTTAAATCAATGATATTAAAATTTATTTTACAATCTTAAATGTGAGCAGAAAATAGCTCATTATTATGAAGAAGGAATCTGGTCGTGTCCAGGCTTGAACCCATGTCCCCTGGATCAAGAGCCAAGCGTTCTATCCCCTAGACCACCACCCATTATTATTAACTAACTAACTAACTAACCATCACGCCATCTCCCCGAAAGGGTAGGCAGAAAGAATGGACTGCCACACTTTAATCGATGCGGCACTCCATCCTTCTCTTTTCGCCATCGCGAGAGACGCGGTGTGATGATTATTATTATTATTATTAATTTGTTGAATCGCTTTTTACATCATGACAGCATGAGCCAAATCGATGTAAAGGGTATTATAGCTATCATAGTGATTCTCGTGACATGTGATAGTTAGCTAATCTATCGCCATTTTATTGTCACGTGAATTCTACACCAGACCAAAGACCGTGTGACAATAACACTGCCCTCGCCGGGATTCGAACCCGGAACCTTCGGGGTGGCAGTCAATGTACTTACCACTCGGCCACGAAGGTCGTCATTCATTTATCATTTATTTATCATCATTTGTCATCATTTATATATCGTTATTGTATTTTTGTTTTACTCTTTTGTGTCTAATAACTAACTAACTTATACTAACTAACTAACCATCACGCTGTCACCGAAGGGGTAGGCAGAAAGGATGGACTGCCACACTTTTCTTTCCTGACATATTTCTCTCACTTCCTTAACATTCATACATCGTGTCATGCACGCGCGTCGATTTCTCTGACTCCTCACATGGCCGACATTCAATATTTGATTTATTTGATCGTGCCACGTTTTCCTCGGTCTTCCTCTATTTCTGGTTTCATTTACATCATTAACATATAATTTTTTTACCATTCTTCCTTCATTCATTCTTTCCATATGTCCAAACCATCTTGATGATCCTTTCATTATTTTGTTCATGACACCATCATTCGCACCGCATTCTCTTCTTATATTTTCATTCGGCACTCTATTATACACAAAGTATCCACGCATTCGTCTATGAGATCTCATTTCTTCTGCATTTATTCTACTTTCATCCTTCTTTTGCCAGTTCCATGCTTCGCTTCCATACATAAGGGTTGGTAGAAGAACGCCATTGTGCACTGCCATTCTAGCTTTTTTTGGAAGTTGTATATATGCTAATATGCAACACCACAATTCACATGTTCTATTTCAATCTACACACTAGCACCATCTATGAAGATTGGATTACGCATTAAGCAGAAGATCTTTTTACTAACGCAATGTAAAAGTCAAATAACAATATTAATATTTTAAATATAAATGTTTTCATGACTCTTATTTTTGAGCATTAGTGTACTGCAAACTACATTTAATAAAATTTTCCTTCATTTTGGAACATACTGTGGTAAGCTTGTGTACTTCTACATTTCTATTTCCGCATTAATGCAACTTTCTGGGCTCCCAGTGCCAAAAATATGTACCCATTCGCATTATAACATATTACATCTACTACAGGGTGTGCTGAGAAGAAATTGAATTTCCGGCACGGAGGATGCTGGCCTCGAAATGGCGCAAGAGAGAATTTAGTAAGAGTGATAATATAAGATGGTATATTTATACAGTGTATGATATATCTAAAAAATGCGCTGTATTCCTGCTAGATGCATTGTGGTTCCATCCACATCTAAGGCAATTAAGATCCATAAAAATAAATATTCCCTTTTTGTTTCTGAATGGATACAAATAATTGTAGACAAATTGGATTTTACCCATTTCGGGTTAATCATTTTTAAGAATTAATTGTATCACAATAGTAGATTGACCTAAAAAATGTTTCTCAACATAGTAGCATATAAACATCTTTCAAAAAATTGTCAGACGTGGTGGTCGTAAGAAGGGCGGAATGGGGAATGTTGTTAACACAAAGCGATCGCTTCACCCAAGCAATGACAGGTCATAAGTCCTGTAAACGCCTCGACCACCATATTCTATTTCCAAAAAACAATTTACATATTCGTCTCTATTGAAATACAATTACTCCTTAGAAATATTCCCGTTAACAGTTTTAAAACATTAATCAATTCCTTCGTCGTATCACGACTAGATTACTGCAATGGAATCTACGCCAATATCCTCAAACAGCAAACTAATAAACTCCAGTCTGCATTCAATGCAGCAGCAAGACTGATAAGAGGTGTGCTGAAGAATTGTCACATAACACAGCATCTTAAGGAGTTCCACTGGTTGAAATGTCTAGAAAGGATACAATACAAGTTCTGCTAGACGGTCTTCAAGGCGTTGCATGGTATGGCACCAGCTTATATATCTGAACTCTGCATCAACAAGAACCTGAATGCCAGACAGTCTACATTGCGATCAGCTAAGACTTCTGCAATCGGTAGATTGACTTTACCAAAACGCTGTCCTAGCACAAACTTTGCGACCGAGCTTTCGTGGTAGTCGGCCCTTCAGCCTGGAACAATCTTCCAGCAGACCTTAAGTGCATTGAGTATCAGTCAGAGTTTAGATTGTGACTCAAAACGCACCTTTTCAAATTATTCTTTCCTGATAAGAAGGGTTGATCGACTGCGTTGGGTGCAGCCCTCATACTAAATGGGTTTTTATTTTTTAACTAGTTCACAAAAAAGGGAACATTTTCTACAGCGCCCTTCAATTTGAAGCTGCAGGATTTGTCAATTTCTTAATTAGGTATCGTATCTCTACGGGTTCTCCCCACAATAGGTCGCAATGTTTTCATTTCTGCTACTCAAGAGATGTTTGGTTCTGAAAAATTATTCTGTTCCTGATAAAGGAGTGTAAATGCTAGGAATATCTGAATGCGGAAGAGACAGAACAGGGATAAGTGGAGAAATGGAAGAGGCTTATATCCAGAAGTGGAGGGAAGAACGCTGAAGAAGAATAATAAGAAGAGGAACAAGAAGAAAGGACTACGACAAGATAAAGTCACGGAGGGCTACAAAACTCCTTCATTTAGAGATACCTCAAAAATCTTTTTTGAACCCTCTCTTCTATATTAAAGAGAATCTAGTCTTCATATCATCGAACCACACTCTAGCTCTGGATCAAAGAAATATGCACTGTTCATAAAATATATTGAAAAGGTACAAAAAAAGTTCTTACGTTTTTTGTAACTAAAAAAAAAACGGTTATTACGCCTGGCTGTACCCAACTGATTTCTTGCTGGGTATGCTGGACTACCTACCAATCATTGGAAATTAGACGAACTATCCATTTGGGTGTTAATTTTTTTAACGTGGTCGTATACATAACTCTGATATCTTGAATGACTTAACATTGTTTGTCCCTGACAATTATCTGCGACAAAGGCAACATAGATTATTTCACCTGCTACTGTGTAGAACTAATTTACCTAAGGTTATGCCCATGGGCAGGGCAATAATCCTTCTAAACCGCATCTCTTCGGATGAAGACATCTTCCACGATAGTGAGGCTACCCTCAGAAAACATCTATCTCTAATATATAATGGATAAAATTGATATTTGCTTCTCTTGTTCTTCTTATTGTTTCTTATTACTTAATTGGTCTTAATTTTTTAATTATCTCGTGTTTATGTCTATTGTTTATATTCATCGTCATCATCATCATCAGCCGTCTGTCATCCACTGCTGAATGCAGGCCTCTCCCAAAGCCCGCCACCGCCTCCTATACATTGCCGCTCCCATCCATCCATGTCCAGCAATCTTCTTCAGATCGTCGGTCCAGCGGGCAGGGGGACGTCCAACTCTACGGAATCCTGTACGTGGTCTCCACTCGAGAACCCGTCTTCCCCATTGGCTGTCGGTTCTCCGACAGATATGGCCAGCACACCGCCACTTCAGCCCGCCTATCCGTAGAGCCACCTCAGTCATCTTGGTTTGTTGTCGAATAAATTCGTTTCAAAATCTATCCCTCAAGGTTATTCCAAGCATGGCTCTTTAATGGCGCGCTGGGCGACCTTGAATCTGTAGACTAGACCTTTTGTCAGTGTCCACGTCTCGGCTCCGTACGTCATGACTGGCAAGACACACTGGTTGAAGACTTTTAGCCTTGAGGCATTGTGGTATTTTAAAAGTGAGAACATGAAGTAATTTCCCAAAGGCCGCCCAACCTAACTAAATTCTTCAGTCGACTTCTTTCTCGAAATTGTTTCGTCCTAATTGTATTGTTTATACTGTAATTTTTAAATTTCACAATTATATATTCTTTTTTTATCAATGAAGGCGAAAACGGCCGTTCACAATGGAGTTCTGGTCCCATCACTAATGTATGGAAGTGAAGCATGGAACTGGCAGAAGAAGGATGAAAACAGAATAAATGCGGTAGAGATGAGGTCCCTAAGACGTATGTGTGGTAGAAAGATATATGACAGAATCTCAAATGCTGATATAAGAAAGGAATGTAGAGCGGAAGAAGGTATTATGAACAAAATTATGAAAGAATCGCTGCATTGGTTCGGGCATATGGAACGCATGGATGGAGAAATAATGGTTAAGAAAGTATACGTTAATGATGTAAATGGGGTACGGAGTCGAGGCAGACCGAGGAAAACATGGCATGATCAAATTAATCAAATTTTATAGGTTGATCATGTTAGAAGTCGGAGGAATCGACGTGCGTGTATGACTCGTTGTATGAATGTGGAGGAAGTTAGAGAGGTTTGCCAGGATAGAGTAGTGTGGTGGCCTGCGGAGAAACGGCGTGATGGTTTGTTAGTTTGTTTAATTATATTCTGTTTCAAATAGTTTATTTGTTGTTTTTGTATTCTATAGTCATAAGCGCTTTGGTTATACCTGTATACTGTAATGTTTATGTTTTAAAAAAAAACATTGAATTGAATTTAATTAAATTGAATATAGAAATTCATGAAAAGTTAACCAACTCGCAGAAGAAATGCCAACATTTTTCGTTCAGATGTACATACCCTCGATGTTTACACGAATAGTCAGCCTTATACATAATACTACGCATGTATCAATATGTTTGCAAGAGTCCGTATATTTCTATTAGTAGTAGATAAGTAGTTTACTGGGAGAAATACGGGGGAAAAGGGGCAGACTTTTCTGTATTTATATAATATACAACCTTTGTTAGTTATTTCATCGTATTTCTCAGCGTACGTGCTGGAAACGTATTAAAAATAGACCAAGAAGCCAAGCGATGACAGCGCGGGAAATGCATTTCCCGCTCAAATCTGACGTCTTATTTGTTCCGTGGTGTTGCCAGCACGATTCTCGCGTGTAGATTTAAATTTAGATAAAAATGCTAAGCGGAAAGTTCTGGAATGTAATTTGAAAACGAATATAAAGTATAATGGAGCGATTTTATTTGGTTTAAGGCCAGATTTGTGGCGGGAAAATATACAATGTGTCGTTTTTTACAAATTAATATGAAAAGAAATAACGTTTTTGTACGTTTAATACTTATGAAAATGACATTAATCAAGAAGTTTTATCATATGTTATGGAAGTGACATGATTTGATTTACAATGACAACATAGTTGGATATCTTAACGATGTATTATAAGAATAATTAACGAACATGGAAATAAAAACAATAATTCAAATCATTTCTTGAAAATGTATTAGTATACTTTTAAAAAATGTTTGTGTTATTAAACAACACATGACAACTACATGGTTTCACATAACAGCCCAAGTCAACAAGTCTGCTACTATCTCATGTCTCATCTCCATGTCTAATATTCACGTCACACTTCCGTGTCTCATCTCTATGTCTCACCTCTACGTTTCATCTCTATGTCTTATCTAAATGTTTCATCTCCATGACTTATCTATATGTCCATTATCTTTATCTCATCTCTATGTCTCATCTCTATATCTTATCTATATGTCTCATCTCTATGTCGCATCTCTATCTCATCTCCATGTCTCAACTCCATGTCTCAACTCCATGTCTCAACTCCATGTCTCATCTCTATGTCTCATTTAAATTTACCATCTCTAGGTCTCATCTCTATGTCTCATCTATATGTCTCATCTCTATCTCATCTCCATGTCTCAACTCCATGTCTCATCTCTATGTCTCATTTAAATGTATCATCTCCAGGTCTCATCTCTATGTCTCCATTCTGTATCTCATCTCTATGTCTCATCTATATGTCTCATCTATATGTCTCATCTCTATCTCATCTCCATGTCTCAACTCCATGTCTCATCTCTATGTCTCATTTAAATGTATCATCTCTAGGTCTCATCTCTATGTCTCCATTCTATATCTCATCTCTATGTCTCATCTATATGTCTCATCTCTATCTCATCTCCATGTCTCAACTCCATGTCTCATCTCTATGTCTCATTTAAATGTATCATCTCTAGGTCTCATCTCTATGTCTCCATTCTATATCTCATCTCTATGTCTCATCTATATGTCTCATCTCTATCTCATCTCCATGTCTCAACTCTATGTCTCATCTCTATGTCTCATCTCTATGTCTCAGCTCTATGTCTAATTTCTACGTCTCATTTTTATTTATTATATCCATGTTTCATATTTTTGTCTCATCTCCATGTCTAATTTTTATGACTTCTCTCCATGCCTCATATATATGTCTCATCTCTATGTCTCATCCCTATGTTTCATATCTATGTCTCATATTTTTATATCTACGTTCTTTATCTAATCTTTATGTCTACGTTCTTCGTCTCATCTACATATATGTAATATATACATTTCTCTTCTCAATGTCTATTATCTATTATCTATGTCTCGTCTCATTTTTCTTTGAGTATCTCATTTTTCGTAGTCGCATCTCTTTGTATCATTGTTATTATATTAATTACAGATCACATCGTAATGACTTAATACTTTATGTTTTCTTATTATATAATTGTTTTTAAGTATTCTTATGTAATATATTTTATCTTTATTACAAGAATTACATAGTTACACAACTCACGGAAATATTATGCCACTTGTTTCGTGTTCCATAATATAAAATCAATAAATCGAAGTGTAGTCGGTATTGCTAAATTAATTTGAATCTCAATAGAACAAAGTATTCTAAATTCAAATTGCCTTTTACGGTTACTGGCTGTAATAAGGAATTATCTCCGATTGTAGCCCCTGTTATTAAACTTGATTCGCGATTCCATTAGAAAGAACAATAAAACTACATTGGAACGATTTCCCCTGCCGCAAACTGTCTTTGAGCTTCGGAATTTGCTTAATAGATGTCGTTAGATTACTGTAGCAGCATTTGCTAGATTTATGCTGGAATTCCCACCGGGCTAAGCCGGACCAATGGCGTGGCGTTATAATTAACAATATAAATAATGTTATAATTAACAGTATAAACAACATTAGCGTGAATGGTGAAAATTTGGAACAAGTGGATGAGTTCGTGTATTTAGGTAGTATGTTTACAGTGGAGAGGGATATTGAAAGAAGGGTTGGGGCAGGCAACAAAGTGAATGGTGCACTTAAAATTGTCATCGCAAACCTATTCAAAAAAGTTAGAATGGCAGTGCACAATGGTGTTCTTCTACCGACCCTTATGTATGGAAGCGAAGCATGGGACTGGCAAAAGAAAGATGAAAGTAGAATAAATGCAGTAGAAATTAGATATTGTGGATACTCTGTATATGATAGAGTATCGAATGAAAATACAATAAGTGAATGCGGTGTGAATGATGGTGTTATGAACAAAATAATGAAAGGATCATTATGATGGTTTGGGCATATGGAAAGAAATAATGGAAAAAAAAATATGTTAACGATTTAAATGGAACGAGAAATAGAGGAAGAGCGAGGAAAACGTGGCACGATCAAATAAATCAAATATTGAATGTCGGCCATGTGAGGGGTCAGAGAAACCGACGCGCGTGCATGACACGATGTATGAATGTTGAGGAATCGAGAGAAATATGTCAGGAAATAAAAGTGTGGCAGTCCATTCTTCCTGCCTACCCCTTCTTGTAGTAAATCATTTAATTATCTTAAATCAAATATAGAATTGTGGCCATGGGAGTAGTCGGAAAAATAGACGTGCTTGCATGGCACGATGTATGAATGTTGAGAAAGATAAAGAATTGTGTCAGGAAAGAACAGTTTGGTAGTCCATTATCTTTCTTCGGGGAGACGGCGTGATGGTTCGTTGGTTAGATAAAAAGTTGTTGCGACAAGAATGTGTTTCGAAAAAGCCTTTTTCGGTCTTTCGTACGCAATAAAAGGACAGAGGGTTCCACAAACCCATTATTAATGTACAAGAGTACAAGCATATGCCCAAAGTCAATTTATGTATACCCAAAGAGACACCTTTTTCAAGTCGGTTCATAAACTTTGGTAAGTAGCTACTTAAAAAAGGTTTTTATTCTTCAAATTAAGTTTAATAAATTCGATATTTAAAAAAGGATCCTAGTTCGTAAAGTATGCTGTCAATAAAGATAGCGGCGCGCTGGGAGAAATCTGGCAACACTTGCTGACTCATCAACTCCACTCTCTATCCCTGCTGCTCCCGCCACGCTATATTCCTTAGTGTTGGCCTGGCAGCCATCGAAAATGGAGCTTCCTATCGCTGTTTCCGCCAGATGCGAAGTTGAGAGTATAATGCTCGAGGATCGGAGGGTTACCATTAACGAACTGGCTCTTCGTATTCCTGGGACTTCCAACACCACAATCCAAAAAATTTTAACTGAAAAATTAGGCTATCGAAAGGTGTGTGCGCGGTGGGTACCACGAATGCTCACAGAAAATCACAAGCAGAAACGTGTTGAGCGCTCGACCTCACGTCTCAAACCAAACTCAAGAACTGCTGACAGATTTTGGCTGGACTGTTTTGCCCCACCCACCCGGACCTAGGCTCTAGTGATTACCATTTATATCCAAAATTAATGGAACACTTGGGTGGAATGCGCTTCCATACTGATGATGAAGTCAAGGAAGAGGTTATTCGATTTCTCAGAGGAATGACAGCAGAATTTTTTGACTTGGGGATACAAAAGTTGGAGCATCGTCTACAAAAGTATTTAGACAGAAACGGCGATTATGTAGAAAAATAAAGTAAGTTTTAAGCTTTAAAATGATGTATAATGCTAAGGAAAACAATAAAGCTGTATATTTTTTAAAAATATGGGAACCTTGTAGTATAATAATGAAATAAAACGATGTTTTTTAACTACTTCCACTTTTGTCTTTATTTCGATAGCGACCGGTTTCGCAGGACTCGCTGGAACATTCCTGGAATCGATTACTGCCGAAAAATTGTTTTGTTTGATTCCAGACCT
>JAHDVF020000093.1:0-119362 GCA_022606425.2 Lepidostoma basale | reverse complement strand
CAACCTTACAGAAATCTGCCGATAAATATCTAAATGTTTCAATTGACGTCATACCTTGAGAATTCCACTAAAAAAATACAAAAAAAAAACTAACCTAACCTAACCTAACCCAACCTTACAGAAATCTGCCGATAAATATCTAAATGTGTCAATTGACGTCACACCTTGAGAATTCCACTAAAAAAAGAAAAGAAAAAAAGAAAAAAAACTAACCTAACCTAACCTAACCCAACCTTACAGAAATCTGCCGATAAATATCTAAATATGTCAATTGACGTCACACCTTGAGAATTCCACTAAAAAAAGAAATAAAAAAATAAAAATAAAAAAACCTAACCTAACCTAACCCAACCTTACAGAAATCTGCCGATAAATATCTAAATGTGTCAATTGACGTCACACCTTGAGAATTCCACTAAAAAAATACAAAAAAAAAAATAACCTAACCTAACATAACCTAACCTAACCCAACCTTACAGAAATCTGCCGATAAATATCTAAATGTGTCAATTGACGTCACACCTTGAGAATTCCACTAAAAAAATACAAAAAAAAAAATAACCTAACCTAACCTAACCTAACCTAACCCAACCTAACAGAAAACTGCCGATAAATATCTAAATGTGTCAATTGACGTCACACCTTGAGAAATTCCACTAAAAAAATAAAATAAAAAAACTAACCTAACCTTACCTAACCCAACCTTACAGAAATCTGCCGATAAATATCTAAATGTGTCAATTGACGTCACACCTTGAGAATTCCACTAAAAAAATAAAATAAAAAAACTAACCTAACCTTACCTAACCCAACCTTACAGAAATCTGCCGATAAATATCTAAATGTGTCAATTGACGTCATACCTTGAGAATTCCACTAAAAAAATAAAATAAAAAAACTAACCTAACCTTACCTAACCCAACCTTACAGAAATCTGCCGATAAATATCTAAATGTGTCAATTGACGTCATACCTTGAGAATTCCACTAAAAAAATACAAAAAAAAAACTAACCTAACCTAACCTAACCCAACCTTACAGAAATCTGCCGATAAATATCTAAATGTGTCAATTGACGTCAAACCTTGAGAATTCCACTAAAAAAATAAAATAAAAAAACTAACCTAACCTAACCTAACCCAACCTTACAGAAATCTGCCGATAAATATCTAAATGTGTCAATTGACGTCATACCTTGAGAATTCCACTAAAAAAATACAAAAAAAAACTAACCTAACCTAACCTAACCCAACCTTACAGAAATCTGCCGATAAATATCTAAATGTGTCAATTGACGTCATACCTTGAGAATTCCACTAAAAAAATACAAAAAAAAAACTAACCTAACCTAACCTAACCCAACCTTACCGAAATCTGCCGATAAATATCTAAATGTATCAATTGACGTCACACCTTGAGAATTCCAATAAAAAAATACAAAAAAAAACTAACCTAACCTAACCTAACCCAACCTTACCGAAATCTGCCAATAAATATCTAAATGTATCAATTGACGTCTCACCTTGAGAATTCCAATAAAAAAATACAAAAAAAAAACTAACCTAACCTAACCTAACCCAACCTTACCGAAATCTGCCGATAAATATCTAAATGTATCAATTGACGTCACACCTTGAGAATTCCAATAAAAAAATACAAAAAAAAAACTAACCTAACCTAACCTAACCCAACCTTACCGAAATATGCCGATAAATATCTAAATGTATCAATTGACGTCACACCTTGAGAATTCCAATAAAAAAATACAAAAAAAAAACTAACCTAACCTAACCTTAACCCAACCTTACCGAAATCTGCCGCTGCCGATAAATATCTAAATGTATCAATTGACGTCACACCTGAGAATTCCAATAAAAAAATACAAAAAAAACTAACCTTAACCTAAATTTTAACCCAACTCCTACCGAAATCTGCCGATAAATATCTAAATGTATCAATTGACGTCACACCTTGAGAATTCCAATAAAAAACACAAAAAAACTAACCTAACTCCTAATCCCAATCCCAACCTTACCGAAATCTGCCGATAAATATCTAAATGTATCAACGACGTCACACCTTGAGAATTCCAATAAAAAAATACAAAAAAAAAACTAAACTAACCTAACCTAACCCAACCTTACCGAAATCTGCCGATAAATATCTAAATGTATCAATTGACGTCACACCTTGAGAATTCCAATAAAAAAATACAAAAAATTAAAAAAAAAAACTAACCTAACCTAACCTAACCTAACCCAACCTCACCGAAATCTGCCGATAAATATCTCAATGTATCAATTGACGTCACACCTTGAGAATCCCGCTAAAAAAATACAAAAAAAACTAACCTAACCTAACCTAACCCAACCTTACCGAAATCTGCCAATAAATATCTAAATGTATCAATTGACGTCTCACCTTGAGAATTCCAATAAAAAAATACAAAAAAAAAACTAACCTAACCTAACCTAACCCAACCTTACCGAAATCTGCCGATAAATATCTAAATGTATCAATTGACGTCAAACCTTGAGAATTCCAATAAAAAAATACAAAAAAAAACTAACCTAACCTAACCTAACCCAACCTTACAGAAATCTGCCGATAACATCTAAATGTGTCAATTGGACGTCACACCTTGAGAATTCTAAAAATAAAATAAAAAACTAACTCCAATCCCAATCCCAATCCCAACCTAACCTTACAGAAATCTGCTGATAAATATCTAACTGTGTCAATTGACGTCATACCTTGAGAATTCCACTAAAAAAATACAAAAAAAAAACTAACCTAACCTAACCTAACCCAACCTTACAGAAATCTGCCGATAAATATCTAAATGTGTCAATTGACGTCACACCTTGAGAATTCCACTAAAAAATACAAAAAAAAAAACTAACCTAACCTAACCCAACCCAACCTTACAGAAATCTGCCGATAAATATCTAAATGTGTCAATCGACGTCACACCTTGAGAATTCCACTAAAAAAATACAAAAAAAAAAACTTACCTAACCTAACCTAACCCAACCTTACAGAAATCTGCCGATAAATATCTAAATGTGTCAATTAACGTCACACCTTGAGAATTCCACTAAAAAAATACAAAAAAAAACTAACCTAACTCCTTACCTAACCCAACTCCAGAAATCTGCCGATAAATATCTAAATGTGTCAATTGACGTCATACCCAGAATTCCACTCAAAAAAATACAAAAAAACTAACCTAACTCTAACCTAACCTAACCTTAAGGTGAAATCTGTTGATAAATATCAAAATGTGTCAATTGACGTCATACCTTTGAGAATTCCACCAAAAAATACAAAAAAACTAACCTAACCTAACCTAACTCAACCTTACAGAAATCTGCCGATAAATATCTAAATGTGTCAATTGACGTCACACCTTGAGAATTCCACTAAAAAAATACAAAAAAAAACTAACCTAACCTAACCTAACCCAACCTTACAGAAATCTGCCGATAAATATCTAAATGTGTCAATTGACGTCATACCTTGAGAATTCCACTAAAAAAATACAAAAAAAAAACTAACCTAACCTAACCTAACCCAACCTTACAGAAATCTGCCGATAAATATCTAAATGTGTCAATTGACGTCACTCCTTGAGAATTCCACTTAAAAAAGACAAAAAAAAAATAACCTAACCTAACCTAACCCAACCTTACAGAAATCTGCCGATAAATATCTAAATGTGTCAATTGACGTCACTCCTTGAGAATTCCACTTAAAAAAGACAAAAAAAAAATAACCTAACCTAACCTAACCCAACCTTACAGAAATCTGCCGATAAATATCTAAATGTGTCAATTGACGTCACTCCTTGAGAATTCCACTTAAAAAAGACAAAAAAAAAATAACCTAACCTAACCTAACCCAACCTTACAGAAATCTGCCGATAAATATCTAAATGTGTCAATTGACGTCACTCCTTGAGAATTCCACTTAAAAAAGACAAAAAAAAAATAACCTAACCTAACCTAACCCAACCTTACAGAAATCTGCCGATAAATATCTAAATGTGTCAATTGACGTCACTCCTTGAGAATTCCACTTAAAAAAGACAAAAAAAAAATAACCTAACCTAACCTAACCCAACCTTACAGAAATCTGCCGATAACATTCAAATGTGTCAATTGACGTCATACCTTGAGAATTCCTTTAATAAAATACAAAAAAAACTCAACCTAACCTAACCCAACCTTACAGAAATCTGCCGATAAATATCTTAATGTGTCAATTGACGTCACACCTTGAGAATTCCACTAAAAAAATACAAAAAAAAAAACTAACCTAACCTAACCCAACCCAACCTTACAGAAATCTGCCGATAAATATCTAAATGTGTCAATCGACGTCACACCTTGAGAATTCCACTAAAAAAATACAAAAAAAAACTAACCTAACCTAACCTAACCCAACCTTACAGAAATCTGCCGATAAATATCTAAATGTGTCAATTGACGTCACACCTTGAGAATTCCACTAAAAAAATAAAATAAAAAAACTAACCTAACCTAACCTAACCTAACCCAACCTTACAGAAATCTGCCGATAAATATCTAAATGTGTCAATTGACGTCATACCTTGAGAATTCCACTAAAAAAATACAACAAAAAAAACTAACCTAACCTAACCTAACCCAACCTTACAGAAATCTGCCGACAACATCTAAATGTGCTCAATTGACGTCACACCTTTGAGAATTCCAATTAAAAAAATAAATAAAAAAAAACTAAATCAACCTAACCTAACCCAACCTTACAGAAATCTGCTGATAAATATCTAAATGCAAATAATTGACGTCACACCTTGAGAATTCCTAAAAAAATAAAATAAAAACTAACCTAACTCCAACCTAACCTAACCCAACCTTACAGAAATCTGCCGATAAATATCTAAATGTGTCAATTTGACGTCATACCTGAGAGAATTCCACTAAAAATACAACAAAAAACTAACCTAACTCATCTGAATCTAACTCATAGAAATCTGCCGATATATATCTAAATGTGTCAATTGACGTCACACCTTGAGAATTCCACTAAAAAAATACAACAAAAAAAACTAACCTAACCTAACCTAACCCAACCTTACAGAAATCTGCCGATATATATCTCAATGTGTCAATTGACGTCACACCTTGAGAATTCCACTAAAAAAATACAAAAAAAAAAACTAACCTAACCCAACCTAACCCAACCTTACAGAAATCTGCCGATATATATCTAAATGTGTCAATTGACGTCACACCTTGAGAATTCCACTAAAAAAATACAACAAAAAAAAATAACCTAACCTAACCTAACCCAACCTTACAGGAATTTGCCGATAACATCTAAATGTGTCAATTTTACGTCACACCTTGAGAATTCCAATAAAAATAAAATAAAAAAAACTTAACCTAACTAATCCTAACCCAACCTTACAGAAATCGTTGATAAATATCTAAATGTGTCAATTGACGTCGCTGAGAATTCCACTAAAAAAATACAACAAAAAACTGAACTCTAACTCTTAACTCTAACCTTAACCTTACAGAAATCTGCCGACATCTTAAATGTGTGTCAATTGACGTCACACCTTGAGAATTCACTCAAAAAAATAAAAAAACTAACCTAACCTAACCTAACCCAACCTTACAGAAATCTGCAGATATATATCTAAATGTGTCAATTGACGTCACACCTTGAGAATTCCACTAAAAAAATACAACAAAAAAAACTAACCTAACCTAACCTAACCCAACCTTACAGAAATCTGCCGATAAATATCTAAATGTGTCAATTGACGTCACACCTTGAGAATTCCACTAAAAAAATAAAATAAAAAAGTTAACCTAACCTAACCTAACCCAACCTTACAGAAATCTGCCGATAAATATCTAAATGTGTCAATTGACGTCACACCTTGAGAATTCCACTAAAATAATACAAAAAAAAAAACTAACCTAACCTAACCCAACCCAACCTTACAGAAATCTGCCGATAAATATCTAAATGTGTCAATCGACGTCACACCTTGAGAATTCCACTAAAAAAATACAAAAAAAAACTAACCTAACCTAACCTAACCCAACCTTACAGAAATCTGCCGATAAATATCTAAATGTGTCAATTGACGTCATACCTTGAGAATTCCACTAAAAAAAAAAAAAAAAAACTAACCTAACCTAACCTAACCCAACCTTACAGAAATCTGCCGATATATATCTCAATGTGTCAATTGACGTCACACCTTGAGAATTCCACTAAAAAAATACAAAAAAAAAAAAACTAACCTAACCTAACCTAACCCAACCTTACAGAAATCTGCCGATATATATCTCAATGTGTCAATTGACGTCACACCTTGAGAATTCCACTAAAAAAATACAAAAAAAAAAACTAACCTAACCTAACCTAACCCAACCTTACAGAAATCTGCCGATATATATCTAAATGTGTCAATTGACGTCACACCTTGAGAATTCCACTAAAAAAATACAACAAAAAAAACTAACCTAACCTAACCTAACCCAACCTTACAGAAATCTGCCGATATATATCTCAATGTGTCAATTGACGTCACACCTTGAGAATTCCACTAAAAAAATACAACAAAAAAAACTAACCTAACCTAACCTAACCCAACCTTACAGAAATCTGCCGATATATATCTAAATGTGTCAATTGACGTCACACCTTGAGAATTCCGCTAAAAAAATACATCAAAAAAAACTAACCTAACCTAACCTAACCCAACCTTACAGAAATCTGCCGATATATATCTAAATGTGTCAATTGACGTCACACCTTGAGAATTCCACTAAAAAAATACAACAAAAAAAACTAACCTAACCTAACCTAACCCAACCTTACAGAAATCTGCCGATATATATCTCAATGTGTCAATTGACGTCACACCTTGAGAATTCCACTAAAAAAATACTACAAAAAAAAAACTAACCTAACCTAACCTAACCCAACCTTACAGAAATCTGCCGATATATATCTCAATGTGTCAATTGACGTCACACCTTGAGAATTCCACTAAAAAATACAACAAAAAAAACTAACCTAACCTAACCTAACCCAACCTTACAGAAATCTGCCGATATATATCTCAATGTGTCAATTGACGTCACACCTTGAGAATTCCACTAAAAAAATACAACAAAAAAAACTAACCTAACCTTACCTAACCCAACCTTACAGAAATCTGCCGATATATATCTAAATGTGTCAATTGACGTCACACCTTGAGAATTCCACTAAAAAAATACAAAAAAAAAAACTAACCTAACCTAACCTAACCCAACCTTACAGAAATCTGCCGATATATATCTAAATGTGTCAATTTACGTCACACCTTGAGAATTCCACTAAAAAAATACAACAAAAAAAACTAACCTAACCTAATTTAACAGCTTATAGAATCTGCCGATATATATCTAAATGTGTCAATTGACGTCACACCTTGAGAATTCCGCTAAAAAATACAACAAAAAAAACTAACCTAACCTAACCTAACCCAACCTTACAGAAATCTGCCGATATATATCTAAATGTGTCAATTGACGTCACACCTTGAGAATTCCACTAAAAAAATACAACAAAAAAAACTAACCTAACCTAACCTAACCCAACCTTACAGAAATCTGCCGATATATATCTAAATGTGTCAATTGACGTCACCTTGAAATTCCACTAAAAATACAAAAAAAAACTAACCTAACCTAACCCAACCTTGCAGAAATCTGCCGATATATATCTCAATGTGTCAATTGACGTCACACCTTGAGAATTCCGCTAAAAAAATACAAAAAAAAACTAACCTAACCTAACCTAACCCAACCTTACAGAAATCTGCCGATATATATCTAAATGTGTCAATTGACGTCACACCTTGAGAATTCCACTAAAAAATACAAAAAAAAACTAACCTAACCTAACCTAACCCAACCTTACAGAAATCTGCCGATAAATATCTAAATGTGTCAATTGACGTCATACCTTGAGAATTCCACTAAAAAAATACAAAAAAAAAACTAACCTAACCTAACCTAACCCAACCTTACAGAAATCTGCCGATTAATATCTAAATGTGTCAATTGACGTCATACCTTGAGAATTCCACTAAAAAAATACAAAAAAAAAACTAACCTAACCTAACCTAACCCAACCTTACAGAAATCTGCCGATAAATATCTAAATGTGTCAATTGACGTCACACCTTGAAATTCCACTAAAAATACAAAAAAACTCGCCTAACCTTACCTAACCCGGCCTTACAGAAATCTGCCGATATATATCTAAATGTGTCAATTGATGTCTCACCTTGAGAATTCCACTAAAAAATACAAAAAAAAAACTAACCTAACCTAACCTAACCCAACCTTACAGAAATCTGCCGATAAATATCTAAATGTGTCAATTGACGTCGCACCTTGAGAATTCCACTAAAAAAATAAAATAAAAAAACTAACCTAACCTAACCTAACCCAACCTTACAGAAATCTGCCGATAAATATCTAAATGTGTCAATTGACGTCACACCTTGAGAATTCCACTAAAAAAATACAAAAAAAAAAACTAACCTAACCTAACCTAACCCAACCTTACAGAAATCTGCCGATATATATCTCAATGTGTCAATTGACGTCACACCTTGAGAATTCCACTAAAAAAATACAACAAAAAAAACTAACCTAACCTACCTAACCCAACCTTACAGAAATCTGCCGATATATATCTAAATGTGTCAATTGACGTCACACCTTGAGAATTCCACTGTAAATATCTAAATGTGTCAATCGACGTCACACCTTGAGAATTCCACTAAAAAAATACAAAAAAAAAAACTAACCTAACCTAACCTAACCCAACCTTACAGAAATCTGCCGATAAATATCTTTATGTGTCAATTGACGTCACACCTTGAGAATTCCACTAAAAAAATACAAAAAAAAAAACTAACCTAACCTAACCCAACCCAACCTTACAGAAATCTGCCGATAAATATCTTAATGTGTCAATCGACGTCACACCTTGAGAATTCCACTAAAAAAATACAAAAAAAAAAACTAACCTAACCTAACCTAACCCAACCTTACAGAAATCTGCCGATATATATCTCAATGTGTCAATTGACGTCACACCTTGAGAATTCCACTAAAAAAATACAAAAAAAAAAACTAACCTAACCTAACCTAACCCAACCTTACAGAAATCTGCCGATAAATATCTAAATGTGTCAATCGACGTCACACCTTGAGAATTCCACTAAAAAAATACAAAAAAAAAAACTAACCTAACCTTACCTAACCCAACCTTACAGAAATCTGCCGATAAATATCTAAATGTGTCAATTGACGTCACAACTTGAGAATTCTTACCTGCGCTGCTGCGCAGGAGCAGCTCGGATTTGATATATGGTCCAAAATAATTTCGTATTTTGACTCACATTCAACTCCCCTTCACTCTATTTTAGCATTTTATAGCGCAATTGCACGCATTTTTGCCCTCTTTGCTAGCGTGATGCAACCAGTGCTGTGCGACGAATTTCCACTGGAAGTATTTCCGTCTTCTGGTCATCTGAGACCACCCCCCCCCCCGATAAAAAAAATTCACAAAAATATATATTCTGAAAGAAGAGCGAATTTCAGGATATCTATAAAAATCACTTTTTCTCCGACTTCCGGCCTTTCCGGACTTCGCCTACCTTTTCTAAGCCACACAAAAATATCACGTCTGGTGTGTGAGGGCAGCAGTTGCTTCGTTCAAATATTGTACGCAAGCTCATAGCAAGTATGAACTTGTTACCGGCATGGTCATGCATAGAATGAGTGGGCTGCCGCTTCGATACGTCGACAGTGTTTTCCAAACATGAGTCTATATCTACGACTACATCTACATATAAATAAAACTCAATGTGTGTTTTGTGTGAAGACCCATTACTCGGTTTTTCCTAAACAGATCCTCAGGAAACTTACAGAATTGATTAAGTGGAATACGGCGGTGGTTATATTTTTGTTACTAATCGAGCTCTAATTAACTTTATAAATTAATAAATTAATCGAAAATTTACGTAGTACAGGTGAATATAGACCTTAATAATCGAGATCTGAATCTAAATCTTTCGAGTTCATATTCGCTTGGCATGGTTAGGCGAGGATTCAGTGTCCATGTAATTTTGTATAGTGGTATCAATGTGTTTTTCTTTTTGACAGCCCAATATATTTCGTTTTACTTTGGGATGTACTTAATACGTTTTACTTATTACGTAGTATAATAATTGGTTGTTTAATTGGTACAATCTATTTGCTGTAAATGCTGACAGGTAATTATGCTTCTAAATTATGGCGAGTATAATTTTTACGCGAGTGTCATTTTGAGGTTATGAACGAAAGGTTGTGTTATTTTGCAACTTATTCGTTTTTCTTACGTTCGACGGTGATTACTTACGTGATAATCTTCCAATATTAACAGGATAAAGCCATTGAGCGATGAGTATACATATTATAATTTCCATTTTGACATGATATTAGGTGAGAGAACTACGAGTATCAAATGATGCATTGCAATATCTAATGCGCATCGCAAGACAGATTGTCATCTTTATGAACTAATTTAGAATGTTAATGTACAGGTTTAAATTGGATTAATTGGTTTAATTTGTTGCATAAGAATATAGACAATTTATATGAACGAGTCTGGTTGTAAGAGACCACTTGTCTGATGGGGATGTTTGTTTTATGAAGTTTGGAAAGGCCATATAACCTAGGGATCTCTATGGGATCTATAAATTAGAGAGATTATTTGAAGAAAGAACCTTCTTGATGTGCAGTGCTGTAGACCAAGTGAACGACAAGGAATTAGATCAGTCAAACAACGGATGATCAGTGAACTAGATTTACCCTGGAGTGGCGAATGAGAACCGGCTCATTTTCAAATTACACATAAACTACTTTTAGTAGTTTTCATTCATATATGAAAATTCCATTATTAATTTCAGGTAAGGTTTTTAAATTTACAGTTTATAGATAATAATTAAGCACACTCCCAAACGTGCCACCTATATCTGAATTTTGTGTTGCTCGGGCTTTCACAGTAGCAGGTCCGTCCGCGTGAAATATGCTTCCTGCACGCCTCAGATGCATTGACAATCCGACAGACTTTAAATCTCACCTAAAAACCCACCTTTTCAAAATATCGCATAAAATGTTAACAACGGTTGTCTAATTGCTGTTGTCACGTGCACCTTTCATGACTAAAAACATTGTCAAAGCGCCCTTGAGGTGAGCCATTCACGAAAACGGCGCTATACAAATTAAACAGACAAACAAACCATCACGCCGTTTCCCCGCAGGGGTGGGCAGAGAGAATGGACCGCCACACTACTCTATCCTGGCAAATCTGTCTAGATTCTTCCACATTCATAAGAGTCATACACGCACGTCGATTCCTCCGACTTCTAACATGACCAACCTTTAAAATTTGATTAATTTAATTAATTTGACAAATTAGCCTAATTATTATTATTATTATTATTATGCATATAGCATGAACTGCCTTTTATATGAAGAATATCTTCAGCAAACAAGTGAACAACAGTTGTAATTCATTCATTGAATGGAAATTTAAATTTTGCCTTATGCGCCTCTTTGGTGTCCGCCTTATGGCAATTTAATTTTTTTTCTTTTAGTTCTAGGGCCCAAAATTAATGAATCAAAGATCGGACCACAGTTGCCGATGCAGCGTGTAACTAATGTTTAAATGGAATGCCTTAATGCCTTAAACATTTTCCTGTTTGTAATGTCTATTGAGTTAATGCCTTAAACATTTTCCTGTTTGTAATTTCTATTGAATTAATAAACCGATTTGATTTGATTTGAAACTGATTTGGAATGGGATCGGTCATTAAGCAAGGACAACGGATGATAATATCTTCTGGTCTGGAGTGGCGAAAGAGAAACAGCTACACAAATTCTGAGATTATTTGAAGAAAGGACCTTCTTGATGTGCAATGCTGACCATTCACGATCGTTGGACTTATCGCTATTTGAATGCTTTTGTAAAATTGTTGTTATTTCTTTAGCACAATCGTAACTCCATGTATTAGCATAGTTTTTGGTAGTTATTTTTGACGTTCAGGTGTATCTAAAATCTCCTGCATGTAATATTAAAACATTTCCAAATGGTCTGATGTTTCCACGCCAATCTTACAATGATCGATCAAGAGCCTCGAGCTCGAAAAATGGAGAAAGACAGGAGGGTTGGTGCTGGGAATAAAATAAATGGCGCACTCAAAGTCATTACTGCAAATAGAAATATATCCACAGAAGCAAAGATGGCAGTACACAATGGAGTTCTAGTGCCAACCCTCATCTATGGAAGTGAAGCTTGGAGCTGGCAAAAGAAGGATGAAAGCAGGATAAACGCCGTAGAAATGAGATCACTAAGAAGAATGTGCGGGAAAACGTTGTATGATAGAATACCGAACGATGAAATAAGAAAGAAATGTAAGGCAGATGACTGCATCATGAATAAAATTAAAAAGGATCCCTGAGATGGTTCGGACATATGGAACGAATGGATGAGAGTAGAATGGTTAAAAAGTTGTACACAAGCAGCGTGAGTGGGAAAAAAAGCCGAGGACGACCGAGGAAAACATGGCATGACCAAATTAATCAATTACTAAAGGGCGGCCACATTCGAAGTCGGAACAATCGACGTGCGTGCATGGTACGATGTATGGATGTAGAGGAAGCTCGAGAGGTATGCCAGGACAGGCCAGTGTGGCGATCCATCCTCTCTGCCTACCCCTCCGGGGAAATGGCGTGATGGTTAGTTAGTTAGTTAGTTATTATATGTTGATAGTTCATTTGGCATTTTTCTTTTTTCATTGAAAGTCTTATTTTACTCATAATCCATTATTGTATGGGAGCGTTTGGAATGTCAAAATTTACGCCGTTCCAGGACAGTTATCGAAAATTCGCACAGTGTTATTATATTATAATAAATCATTCTTTTCAGATATAGATGACGCTAATTGGCTTATTGATTTGAAATCTTATTGTATTATAAATATATGGTATTTGTTCTATTCATCGACAGATAGTGCTTGTAACGTGCGCACTGTGCGCATGCGCCCGGACTCTTTTTTTTTTTTTTTTTAATAATATATAAACAAAACAAAAAAAAGTTAAAAAAAAAAAAAATTAAATAAACGTTTTTTTGTGTTATGTTCGTTATTTTGTAATAAAATAAATCAAATATATTTTAACAATGTTTGTAGATATTATTTGGTGTTGTCACTCTTATAAATATTTCCCTCTCAACTAACAAGATCTTGTGTAGAACTACCTAATTATTGTATGAACCTGCTCACTCTGGTTGAATCATGATGTCTACCATACATGCCTATATCGTGGCCGGGAAGAGCTACGGAACAATAACAACCCTGGTTGGTTCACTCGAGGACATTGGCAGATAATTCAAAGGTATAGTACAATAAACCACACAAGATCTAGCTGGCAATGTCTCTCGCCCTATTATCATTTAAATATGTGAACATTTCTCACATTCAGCATGTTTCATTTGTTTTATTCAAACGCGTGCACTATTGGCGAGGAAAACTTTCTTCAGCCCGCTGTTGCTATTTGTCCATAGATGGCGCTCTCTTCTACTTTTAAGGAAATGTTGACGCGGCGTCGTAGTATATACTGAAGTATTTAATGAAAATCGTGTAACGTCCTATTACCAGGCTGCACATATTTTATTTAAAAAAAAATACGATGCCATTGATCTCATTGATTGCAGGCATTCGTACATTAATTAAACAATATTCTCACCCACCATATGCGATTAGTATTTAGCTATTAAGTCTTCATTGTATAATCAATCGGGGTGTCGCCGCTTCCCCGGAGGGGCGCTAATCCTTCATCCTTCGTGCATCAGTATTTCTAAATATGTGATTTAGTAACAGATCAAATTTGCTTAGATGCTGCTTGAATATTATCTATATCTGAGAAGAATAACTTAAGATTAAATAAACGCGCGGAAAAAATAGTGATCAGAGAATTCAGTACTAAAAAAGTTATTGAGAGGGTGCTACTAATATTAGGTCCTTACATACGAAATTGGCTTTTTGTATGGGAGGAACATAAAGTTGATTTTTTTTTAATATAATACTAGCTGACCCGACGAACTTCGTACCGCCTCAGAATCAATAAATGTTGTGTTAACTTATTAGCTAAATTTAATTCACCTTTTTATTGAATTACAATTAATACTTAAAATGAATTAAGTTCATGAAATGTGCAAATGTCAAAATTAAAAATATTAATTACAATGGAATATAATTCACGTGGAAGCCT
Organism: Lepidostoma basale; assembly: GCA_022606425.2. NCBI lineage: Eukaryota > Metazoa > Arthropoda > Insecta > Trichoptera > Lepidostomatidae > Lepidostoma > Lepidostoma basale. Next base: position 104,979 of record JAHDVF020000093.1, on the reverse strand, counting down.
GCATTAATACTTAAAATGAATTATAAATTGTTAATTAAAAACTTTGTTTTATGTATCACAATTGTGTTTTTTATTTTTTCGCGACAATATATTCAAGCAAAGTGGAATCTACCAGATTAATTGTGAGGATTGTGATGCCGTGTATATTGGAAAGACGGGTCGATCATTTTGAAGAGGTTATATGAACACAACATTTAATACAAAAACAGAATCATTGTGTGAATTTTGACCATCATTTCAATTCCAAAAACACATTTTTTTGCATATAGCAAACAATTTAAAAAAAATTGATAAATTAGAAAATTTTGAAATTTTTAAAGCAAAGGCACGTGAATTGAATGTTATAAATAACCAAATTCCAGCTTATTCCCCCTTAGTATATATGTAGTACATTAAAAACTTTTCCTTTATACAATCTACCAAAAAAATATTAATACTACCTTCCATTTTTGTCCCTTTCTTACTAATGTAATCTGCTTCCTTATAATGTTTATCGTCTTTAATATATTAGGATTCATCGTTTTTGACTCTATATTATGTATGATTGTTCCTTCTAAGTACTGTTTGAATTATTATTATGATTATTATCATTCTTATTATTTTATTATTATAAATAAATGAATTTAATACAACAACAACAAACCATCACGCCGTTTCTCCGCAGGGGTAGGCAGAGAGAATGGACCGCCACACTACTCTATCCTGGCACACCTCTCTAGCTTCCTCCACATTCATACATCGAGTCATACACGCACGTCGATTCTTCCGGCTTCTGACATGACCAACCTTTAATATTTGATTAATTTGGACATGCCATGTTTTTCTCGGTCTACCTCGACTCCTTACTCCATTTACATCGTTAACGTATACTTTTTTAACCATTCTTTCTTCACCCATGCGCTCTATATGTCCGAACCAACGCAACGAACCATTCATAATTTTGTTCATAATACCTTCTTTCGCTCTACATTCCTTCCTAATATCAGCATTTGAGATTCTGTCATACATCGTTCTACCACACATACGTCTTAGGGACCTCATCTCTACCGCATTTATTCTGCTCTCATCTTTGTTCTGTCAGTTCCATGCTTCGCTTCCATAAATAGGAGTTGGGACCAGAACTCCATTGTGAACGGCCATTTTCGCTTTCATTGATAAATTCTTGTTTCCAATAACTACTTTTAAAGCTCCATTCACTTTGTTACCCGCACCAACCCTTTTTTCAACATCACTGTCCGTTCGGCCATCCGCTGTGAACATGCTACCTAAATACACAAATTCCCTCACCTGTTCCAAGTTCTCTTCATTTACACTTATATTACAAACTGTCATTTGCTCTTCCCTTTCAAAAACTAACACCTTTGACTTTCCGACATTCATCAAAACACGTTAAAACAATTAAATAGCAGACAACATAATTTTGAATAAGTGTGATCCATCAATGAACTCCGTTTTCATCATTAGCATCATCATATTCATCATCTGAAGAGTTTGATGATTCAGTGTCCCTATCAATTGAAAAAAGAAATTCCTCGTCTTCATCTAGCCAAATATTTCGTTTATTAAGTACTCGCGGCTGAATTTCCTATGGTAACAATTCTCTGGACCGAATGTACACAGATACACCTATAAAATCAATACAAAATATACAATACGTATTTTTATTATTATTCACTAATCATAAATCGGTTATTTAATCTCCACGGAACACTCATCTGTCATCTTTTTCGAATGGTATTAATGGCGCAAATATTCTCTGCTCTCCTTCACAAAAGGGGTTTAACTTTTAGAATAGTCTCTCTTATACTGATTTTTATAACTTTGGGCATTGTTAATCTAAAATTAATAAAGAAAACCAAAAATCCCGGCGACGATTAAAAAATAACCTCAACTCAAATCTTTCACATTGAGTATTGACATCTGGCATCAACAATACACCACCTACGGGCGATACCGAAACTAAAATACACGCCATTTTGATTTTATACGTCGTTTATTAAGTCAAATTTAGTCAAACGTACGACAAATATAATTAATTTTAAATCATTCAAGTGATTTTTTCAAATGTTTTAATAATTATTCTGTTATCCGGAACGGAGACAAATCCAGCAAATATAAGATCTTCAAAATTGGTCCAGCCGTTCTCGAGTTATAAATGGTGTAACTAACACGATTTTTGACTTTGTTTTATATATATAGATAGGTATTTATTTAATCAAAGTATGAACCATTGCTATCTATGCACTTTTGCCATCTCATAGGTAGTTCATCGATTCCTTTACTAAAAAAACCATTCGGACGGGAATCAATAAAATCTTCGAAGTCGGTTTGGACTGCCCCATCGGAGTTGAATTTTTTCCCTTGCAAGAAGTTATCCAAATTTCGAAAAAATAGTAATCTGTTGGGTCAAGGTCCGGAGAGTACGGTGGATGTCTTAGACATTCCAATTGAAGCTCTTCTAATTTGGTAGCCATCTGTTGTGCAGTGTGTGGTCTAGCGTTATCATGAAGCAGCAGTGGCCTAGAGCGATTAACCAGCCTCGGTTGTTTAGCAGCTAGCTCCTCCATCATGGTTTGCAGTTGCTGACAATAGACATCTGCCGTAATCGTCTGGCCAGATTTAAGAAATCTGTAGTGAATGACACCAGCACTAGTCCACCAAACGCTCACAAGTAACTTTTTTGGAGTCAATTTTCGCTTGGGGCATGGTTTGGCTGGTTTGGCAGGGTTCAGCCATTGCGATGAGCGCTTCCGATTATCATACAGGATCCACTTTTCATCACAGGTAATGATTCGATTCAAAATCCCTTCATTATTGTGCCGGTTGAGTAATGCAACGCAGCAGTCAACGCGCGTTTGTTGATTTGCTTCACTTAATTCGTGAGGTACCCACCTTTCAAGCTTTTTCACCTTCCCAATTTGCTTCAAGTGGATTAAAACAGTTTTATCACTAACACCGCAGCCTGCAGCTAACTCGGACGTGGTTTGCGATGGATCCGCTTCCACAATAGCCTTCAATTCTTCATTATCAACTTTGGTCTCCGGCCGTCCACGGGGCTTGTTCTGCAGGTCGAAATTTCCAGAACGAAAACGTTGGAACCAAAAACGCACTGTGTTTTCTTTTGCGGCACCGTCACCATACACACCATTAATCTTTCGAGCCGTTTCTGCAGCACTGGTGCCACGGTGGAACTCGTTCTCGTAAATAACGCGATATTTCAAGTTTTCCATTTTGTTAACTAAGTGACGCAAAGAAAAAAACAATTGAGAAAAAAACAAATGAATTATAATTTTCAGCACAAATACTTGAGTAAATAGCTGTATAAATTTGCATTTGGAATTCCTAACCAAAGAGAAGATATTTGAGATCAAAGTTGCCAGTACGGCAAATCGCCAATTTCATATGTAAGGACCTAATATTAAGATATATTCGGGAATTTAATTACGTACATAAATAATTATGTATGTAAGTAAAACGAATCGTCAATGTTAATTGAAATTTATTGGTAGAAGTTCATTTTAAATAGATCGAATATGGCAGCGTCCTGCATTAAAGGTCGATACTAAAAGAACAGATAGAATAGAATTAAATAGAATACATGGTGAAGATTTTTTGTTATTATATTGAATCGTAAATTTTTCTGACAATTTTTAGTTATTTTATTCAAATGTAGATGGCGCTATATTTGTATCAAAAATAAATCAAATATCTACAATGCTTGTACATATATTATTTGGTGTTGTCACTCTAATAAATATTTCCCTCTCAACTGACAACATATTGTGTAGAACTACCTAATTTTGTATAAACCGTGCGGCACGACGTATTCTCGCACTATTTACGAATAACGTACAGTACTCATTAAAACTAACTAACTAACTAACGTGGTATTAATTAATATCGAAAATAACATTCATTTTCAATCTTGTATTCATTTTATTAAAATAAGTAATCTATATAAATAAAAGGCAATTTTGGATGTGTGTGTGGACTATTTCTGAGGTTATTCCTGAGCGGATCATTTTCCAATTTATACACTTTACTAAATGGAATACCCCGGTGGACATTAGGCATATTTTTGTTATTAATTGAGCTCTAATTAACTTTACAAATTAATAAATTAATTTAAAAATTTCGTAGTGAAAGCGAATATAGACCTTAATGTTCGTATCACCTTTAGAGTTCATCAATCTTTAGAGTCTATATTCGCTTGGCCAGATCAGATAGCAAACAAGTCGCTATTTTGACTCTTCGCGTGGTCACATAGGAAATTAGTCGCTTTTTTGAACGGAATAATATACGCACGTAATATCTGTCAGGCCGTCTCGAATCTATGGAAATTATTTAATACGCCATAGTTCAAATTGATCGCAGTTCAAATTATTTGTAACTATTCATTTTTATTATTCATAATCTATATCTTAAGGCTTAGTATTTTTAATTACGGAATTACTGCGTTCCGTAAAATAAGTCGCTATTTTGACTCTTCGCGTGGTCACATAGGAAATTAGTCGCTTTTTTGTCGCGTCAAATGATGTCTGTCATCTATGGAAATGAACGCGTGTTTTGTTTTAATAACTGAGTATTTAAATAGTTATTTTTGCCGTTGAAATGAATACAGTTTCTTCTGTATTTAAGTAATTATATTACACACTGGCTGACAAATTATATTTCGTTATTAAATGCTTTCGTTATTAAGTTCTCTGGTCTGTCAAATCGAGCGTCGTAGAATACGTAAGTATAATATTTAGATTTCTATTTCATATATATCTTCAGGTTATTCTATTTCGCCGTTGAAATGAATACAGATTATGTTTCCGCATTACATATTTCAAAGTTGTAGTTCTAAATTATATCGAATAGAGAAGAAATTATATATCGTTTTACTTACGTGTTATTTTAGGTTATGACGACCTGGCCATTCTGGCAGGGCGAAGATGGATATCATTTTAACATCTAATTAATAAATCCAGCAAACGGTAAATAATAATTGTATTGTTTTAATGAAAATTATATTAATTCTTTAATGAACATGTTTGAACCTTTTTAAATTCTAATAGTTACTTATTTATTTATACCCTTGTGATGGTATTGAACCATCGTAGAGAGAGATACATGAATTCAGATGTACGAAAATAAATTCAAATGACTAGAAAATATAACACCTAAACGAGTGGGGATGGCTTTAAGGGTGCGGGAAGCAGAGGAGACGCAGGGAGAGGGGAGAGGGGTGGTTTAGCCGAGAGGGTAGTGAACCAGCAAGAGAAGTAGTTCGTGGCAGTTGACTTTTGACCTGACGGGAAGCGGTCGCTTTTGGTATTAAATTCAGTGGGTGTTCGTTGTTTTGATTATCAAGAACTTCATTTTATTTTGTATACAAGTATAGTGGTACGAGGGATGCGGCATTTGCAGATTTAAAAATACTATAGAATCAGTTTTCCTGAGCTGTTTTTACGACGGAAAAGCTAAGCTATATTTAAGAATTATTACTTTCAGGAATTGAGACTGACTTGTCTTAGGACTATCATAATTATGTTTGCATTTATGCATACGTATTTATACATATGCAGAATCTAAATATACATGTATCCCTTATATTGATTTCCTCCCTTATTGCACGCAGAATACAATAAGTTTAACATACGGGCAACTTAAAGGACCCGATTTAATATACCACTTACTAAACAACCAACGATTATTGATCACTAATTAGGGAAATGTAGCTCACTAACAGATATAATTCGATCTTCGTCTATACGACAACTATATGACAGCTACAGGGTTGCGACTGAATTGACAGAGATGATATGAAGGGAGCTTGGGAAGTCTACTCTCGTACTGCCTCGCCTATGGTAGAATATCTTCTAGAGTGTAGCTCGCTCTCTAAGACCCAGCAAGTGCAGACATTGTAGATAGACCATACTCATGAAGGATGCTGTGAAGTCTGGTGATAGATAGCCGAACTTGGCGCCGTCTACACTTGCTCTGATCGCTTCACGAGCTCCGTACACAAGGCGTTAGCTAATTTGGTTGGCTGACGACCACGGCAGACAAGTGGAGGTGGACCATCTTCGGAAACCCCCGATAGGGTGATGGCCAGGTTCATGGGTTTGAATCCCCAGGTCCACTGATTAAGGGTTGGGAAGTAGGTCGTCTGGTCACCAGGCGATTCTGCTGTGGAGCAGTGGAGAAAAATCATCAGTCTGACGAAAAGACTGGTTCCCCGCGATACTAACACTATTATATCCGAATATCCTACAACTCCTTATATACTTAATATATTATATTTTGACACTGAATTGTTATATAACCTGTGCCTTTCAGAAAGCTGTTTTTTATTGCATCATTATTACATTACGCTCTGATTTAAATTACTGTACATCGTATTTGTTCCAAATTATTTGTGAATGTTTCTTCCAGGGCTGCCACATTTTCTAGAGATAATATTTTGAATTATATTCTGTAAACTTAGAGATATTTTAGGTTGTTTGGTTTAGATGTTCCTAGGAAATATTGAGTGACATATAGTTTGATTACACGTGGGTTTATCAGGATTGCTTAGAATATTCGGAAGGGTTAGGAACGATTAGCTTTAGAATGAAATTATCAGTAATCGCCAAATAAAAGGACTTGGATTACATCGGTCATAACGAAGGGTCACACGGTATTATTTCTAGACGATCACGAAGGCCAACTCGCGTAAGGTAAAACACCTGTAAGCCCCGTACAGGATGGATTAATTCCTCGCGGACCAGCTCATTCCATCACATTTGGTGCCGTGACCAGGATAGGACTGGAGGAAGGGTAGGTGAGGAATCCTTCTACACCAGGTCCTCGCGGAAAGGGCATTCCACCTCACCCTCAACTTCGATGGAGGGACGACATTGGATGCGTGTTGCCCAGGATCGACAAACATTGAAGCAGATGGAGGAGGCCTACACCCAGGAGTGAACGGATATGAATTGTATATGTATGAATGTTTTATGCAAATGTGATATAGTATATTTATTTGTTTTTTTAATTTCACTTAAAATATTAAGGAAAAAAATTAAGACTGGACGTTACAAAAATGGTTTAAACATAAACCTGAAAAATATAAATATTAACTTTTTTTTGGGTGGCATCTTTAGAATAACGTTTTAACTACACTATATTAATTTAATATTTTTCCTTTTATTTCTAGGAAACATGAAACGGTGAAATCTGCAAGGTGAAAGATGTCATGAGATGAGGCAGACAACCCAGAAGATAATGGAATGCGCATGTGCAGAGGATGGATCTCACACCTCGATATATGCGTAGATGAACTGCAACCCGAAACCCAGGACGTCCTCAACTTCGATGGAGGGACGACATTGGATGCGTGTTGCCCAGAATCGACAGACATTGAAGCAGATGGAGGAGGCCTACGCCCAGGAGTGAACGGATATGAATTGTATATATATGAATGTTTTATGCAAATGTGATATAGTATATTTATTTGTTTTTTTAATTTCACTTAAAATATTAAGGAAAAAAATTAAGACTGGACGCTTAACGGTTTAAACATAAAGCTGAAAAAGATAAATATTAACTTTTTTTGGGTGGCATCTTTAGGGTAACGTTTGAACTACACTATATTATTAAATCATAACGCGCTTTTGCACAGCTATGTTTAAGACCAATTGGCATCAAAAACTCATTTCAGACTTTTTGTAAACTTGCCACCTTGGTAATGTCCAGCCTTCAATCGTTCAATTCACATTAGTATTATTCAAGTTCACAGCAAGTTTGCTTGGATTAAAAAAATGTTTTAAAGATATGAACTGAATTAGGATACACACATTCTTGCACCTATACACATGTCATTTTATCCAATAAAATAATTGATATTGAACTTTAATTGTATTTCTTTAACCCTTAACGTACCGTGTTCAAAACAAAACGCTCGCTCCCATGTGGTAAATTCAGTTTACCGCTAACTTTATCTAAATATCAAGCATATGACTCCATGAATCAAAATTTAATTTATGTCATCTTGTAGGGAATTTCATTAGAAATAGATCGATATCTATAACATACATGGATTATTTGAAAAACATATCATTATTAATTTTTTTCTGGAACCATGCGATTTCTGATATGGAATGCGTCACAGCATACGAGTAACTGGACACGCAAGTATAGACAAGCGCCGCGCGGCGGCCGGCGCGGCTAGACTTTACGAGATTTTACGTATGATAAAGGCACCTAGGCAAAATGTATAGTACGTTCAAGACAACGAGTACGTATTAATATTTGTCCCTTTTGGTAAAGTGTTAATATTTTCACAGTTCTGATATTATTAAGTTGCGTCCTGCGTTTCCGTCTACAGTCGGTATTATTACGTACATATTGAAAAAGCCAAAGATATAATTTATAATACGTTCAAAACAGCGAGTAAGTATTTGTCACTTTTGATAAAGTTGTAAATATTAGCAAAACAAATTCTACCTTAACACGAATGAAGGTGAGGGCAGTCTTAGAAAATATTTTTTTTTGGGATGAAGGAAGTAATTTTTTGCTTTTTTTTTTATTACGAAATATTGAAAACACTTCAATGGAGGATTACAATTTTTTTAATAATATTAGGGTCCATAGGTTTTAAGAAAATCAACTTTAAATTGGCAGTGGAAACTCAATTTACCACATGGCAACGCGACGGTTAATATATATTGGGTGTATTTATATACTCCAATATAGAAATAGCGAAGCGTTGCCGGGTCAGCTAGTATTATATAAATGTTGTCATAATACTAACTCTGAACTAGCTGATAAAATGCGACCGTATTTGAATACTAAATTTTTTAATTAATCAATTACTTAATCAAATACGTAAAAAAAACGTTGCGAAAATTACGTTTAGAGAGCAGCCGTACAGTCACTATGACCACTGCCCGCCCGGTTCCACTCAGACTTGGGACGATCCTGCTCACTCCATGTCTACATGCCTATATCGTGACCGGGAGGAGCCCTCGGGACAATAACAACTGGTTCACCCGAGGACATTCCCGCCAGTCTTTACAATTGGCAGATAATTCATAGGTATAGTACGATAAATAACACAAGATCTAGCTGGCAATGTCTCTCGCCCTATCATCATTTAAATATATGAACATTTCTTACATTCAGCGTGTTTCATTTTTCTATTCAAACGCGTGCACTGTTGAGGGGGAAAACTTTCGTCAATCCGCTGTCGCTATACATCCATAGATGGCGCTCTCCTCTACTTTTAATTAAATGCGAGCGTGGCGTCATAGTATGTTCTAAAGTAGGTATTTAAAGAAAATCGTGTTACGTCCCATTAACAGGTTGCACATTTTTTTTTTAAATATGCCAGCTCACGTTGCAGGTATTCGTACATTAATTAAACAACATTCTCGCCCACCATATGCGTTTAGAATTTAACTATTAACTCATCATCGTATAATCAGAAGGCGCGGCGTAAGGGGCGCTAATTTTTCATATTTATTTCGTGCATCAGTAGGTATTTCTAAATATGGGATTTAGCAACATATCAAATTTCCTTTATAATTGAATAAAGTTATATTACTTACGATAGATACCTTGTTTTAATTATGTATGTAAGTAAATTCATGAACGAATCATCAATGTAAATTGAAATTTATTGGTAAATAGAAGTTCTTTTAATTAGATCGAATATGGCAGCGACCTACACAAAAGGTCGATAGGTACTAAAATAAATATTCATTTTATTAACGGTTAGAGGCATTTGAAATGTGGCTTCACCGAAGAATGTTCAGAATCCCATGGACAGACAGAGTGACGAACACAGAAGTCCTGAATCGCGCAGGAGTAAATAGAGAGCTGCTGGCATTGATCAAAGTCCGCAAGATTTCATATCTGGGTCACGTTTTGCGAGGAGAAAAGTATCGCCTGCTGCATCTGATTTTGGAGGGAAAAATAGAGGGCCGTAGGGGGGCAGGGGGAAAGGCAGATCTCTTGGCTGCGCAATGTGAGGGAATGGACGGGAATCGGAACTGTGGAGGAACTATTCCAGACAGCGCAGGATAGGGAAGAGTTTACCAGAGTGATCGCCAACATCGGGGGGACCTGACAGGGCACTTTAAGAAGAAGATAGATAATCAAGTGGAATAAACCAAATTATTTCCCCCCCACAGATGAGTGCAATGAAAATTACGCCCACGATGAGTCTTCTCCCTCGCGCGCTGCTTTCGCTTACATTTAATATCCATATTCCCGCGTAATAAACGAAACATTTCTTAAATCAGTTATTGTTTGCAAAAAAAAATCTTATTATTAGGTATTATATACAGTCGAACTCGGTTATCACGATCACAAAAATAAAGAATCTCGGATGTAACGAAGAATCAGTTGTTCTTCGTTGACATTTTAGTTTTATGATTTCATTCACTTTTATAACGAGCTATTTCTCTCTATACGATAATTGACGATAATTGAAATTGGAATCACTGGAATCTGATGTTTTTTTACATTCGCGCTGCGCTTACTTTGAATAATTTAAGAAAAGCTGTATATTTCGATATCTTTTTATAGCTCTGAATTCTCAGATCCCGATTTTTACATGCGTTTAATTAAAACAAATCTCCTTAAGGACGTAATTATAAATAAAATATAAAGTTGTTAGCAATCCCAGATTTGGTACCGTCATTTTAATTAAGCTATCACTATCTGCATTCGAACCACCACTTTTATTTTTTCCAAGATTTAGTGCCGTCATTTTAATCACGCTATCACTTTGGCAAAAAAATACATTCTTTCCTGAGTTGGTTTTCAGAAAATAAATCCATATGAGGTGACAGCTAAACTTCTTATTCTTCTTTCTCTTAGTTTTGGTCGTATCACCTGTTTGTGACGGTGGGCTGTCCTGGAATCTCTCCATCTCTTTGGCGGCCTTCCTAGTAATCTCTTGCTGCTTTGGTTTTCATCTTTAACAATTTTTGCAATTCTTGTATTCTCCATGCGGTCCACGTGGTCTCCCCAAAAGCGCCTTCGGTTTCTTCTCCATCCTACTACGTCCTCAATACCTCATACAGACCTTTTCGTTTCATTTCTGATCCGATCTCTGAGGGTTTTACCTGCGATGGAGCATAGGGTTCGCATTTCTGCTACTCTAAGAAGATTCTTAGTTCTGTTGGTATCGGTTCTGACCTCTATTCCATACGTCATGATGGGGCGAACGCATGCCTTGTATATCTTGACTTTACTTTCGGTTAGCATGTATTAGGTCCTTACATATGAAATTGGCGTTTTGTATGGGAGGAACATAAAGTTGATTTTTTTTTAATATAATATATTTATTTAATCAACGTATGTACCACTGCTATCTATGCACTTTTGCCATCTCATAGGTAGTTCATCGATCCCTTTACTAAAAAAACCATTCGGACGGGAATCAATAAAATCTTTGAAGTCGGTTTGGTCTGCCCCATCGGAGTTGAATTTTTTCCCTTGCAAGAAGTTATCTAAATTTCTAAAAAAATAGCAATCTGTTGGGGCAAGGACCGGAGAGTACGGTGGATGTCTTAGACATTCCAATTGAAGCTCTTCTAATTTGGTAGCCGTCTGTTGTGCAGTGTGTGGTCTAGCGTTATCATGAAGCAGCAGTGGCCTAGAGCGATTAACAGGCCTCGGTTGTATAGCAGCTAGCTTTTCCATCATGGTTGGCAGTTGCTGACAATAGACATCTGTCGTAATCGTCTGGCCAGATTTAAGAAAGCCGTAGTGAACGACACTAGCACTAGTCCACCAAACGCTCACAAGTAACTTTTTTGGAGTCAATTTTCGCTAGGGGCATGGTTGGCTGGTTCGGCAGGGTTCAGCCATTGCGATGAGCGCTTCCGATTATCATACAGGATCCACTTTTCATTACAGGTAATGATTCAATTCAAAATCCCTTCATTATTGTGCCGGTTGAGCGCGTTTGTTGATTTGCTTCACTCAATTCGTGAGGTACCCACCTTTCAAGCTTTTTCACCTTCCCAATTTGCTTCAAGTGGATTAAAACAGTTTTATCACTAACACCGCAGCCTGCAGCTAACTCGGACGTGGTTTGCGATGGATCCGCTTCCACAATAGCCTTCAATTCTTCATTATCAACTTTGGTCTCCGGCCGTTCACGGGGCTTGTTCTGCAGGTCGAAATTTCCAGAACGAAAACGTTGGAACCAAAAGCGCACTGTGTTTTCTTTTGCGGCACCGTCGTCATACACACCATTAATCCTTCGAGCCGTTTCTGCAGCACTGGTGCTACGGTGGAACTCGTACTCGTAAATAACGCGATATTTCAAGTTTTCCATTTTGTAAACTGAGTGACGCAAAGAAAAAAAACAATTGAGGAAAAAACAAATGAATTATAATTTTCGAAACACAAATACTTGAGTAAATAGCTGTATAAATTTGAATTTGGAATTCCTAACCAAATAGAAGATATTTGAGATCAAAGTTGCCAGTACGGCAAAACGCTAATTTCAAATGTAAGGACCTAATATTTGTTTCTCCATATGGTGTCGCGCAAGCAGCCAGCCACGGCTGTCGCTTTGTTGGTTTATGCTCGCACTTCGTCATATAGGTCACTGTAGCTACCGATCTCTACGCCTAGACAGGTGAATTGCATGATCTACTCAATAGGTGTGTTATCGATGATCAGTTTACATCTGAGCGGCTCTTTTGATATCGTCAAGCACTTCGTTTTACTAGTAGAAATCGTCAAGTTATATTTTTTAGATGTAATTTGTAGAGCAAGCTATGAAAGTCATCTTCATTCTTTACTAGTATTGCAGCGTCGTCAGCATAGCGTACTATATTGATAACATTTTTTCCCATTCTGTAACCTAGGTCCAATGAAGACACATTTTCTATTATTTTATCCATAATAATGTTAAATATAAAAGGACTGAGACTGTCTCCCTGTTTTATGCCAGTTATAGTGGGTATTTCCTTTGTTAAATCTCCGCCTGTCCTGATCCACGTCTTAGTCGATAGCTAAACGAACTGAGAAAATATTTTTAGATACACAAATCATTGCGAATTGGTCTGTTAGCCAGAAGATCTAAGTCCAAGTCCAAGGTTGCGAAGAATTCTTAAAATTCTGTTGAAATATACATAATGTTGGTGGTCCGAAAGTGCGGATGTACGCCAAGTTGACGGAGAACATAAATATATTATATTCAGCTGCCCAAGTATTTGAACCAATTTTCAAGTTGTTTTTTTCGAGGGGGTCTGAAAATGGAAGATTTTATAATATTCTACAAGTGCTAAAAAGGTTATATAAAAAAATAAGTTAGGTTAGGTGAGGATCATTGGAGGACCGAAAACGAAAAGAAGAGTGTTCCTTAATTAAGCAATCCACTCCACAATGTTGTATGGAGCCCCTATCAGGGTGATCACCGTGAGGTCACGTTGAGAGGACAAAGAAAAATATATCGTGGATGTAAAGACAATGTGCCTCAGAGTTTCCTATGCATACCGGACAATATTTAAGGAAACATCAATCACATCATCATCATACTTTTTTTATTTATTTTATATGTGTTGTCTTTGCTGTTGATACCTTGAATTTTAATTTTGCAAGGTGGTGTAAGCTAAGTTTACTCGAAGAGTTGGGGTTCCGTGGGTTATCAAATTAACATTAAGACATTCGTCTTGCAGTTGAGGGAACCATGGAAAACCTCCCCTGGGATGCGGCTTACCTATCTGTAGAGAAAATACACCTATTTAACAATTCTCGTTCCAGCAACGGGTGAGAAGTCAACTTATACCTACGTACGAGTGTCTGTGTTGTTATATATTTTATTTGACACTCCTTCTCCAGTTTCCATCGTTCTGTGTTCCATCATCGATGGTGCAGTGAATGATTACGTAGTCGCCAGGGCGGTATATCCTATTCTATTGTAGAAAAACTTTCATTCAAGCCTCATAAGTATTAATTTAACAACCCATGTAATTATTGAGTTTGTTGAATAACTCTTGCATTGTGGTGGCATGGCATTGATAATACAGTGTAAAATGATCCTCTCTCTCCAACATATCGAACTCATTCCATGGCGCAGGTACTCGTACCATCACCGAATCCCTCACATCTCCTTTACTTCCTATATTTCACTTTTCATCGTTAGTTAATAAGAACTAGGTACGTACTCCTCACGGCTTCTCCCTAGTACTGGAAAATAGTGAAATATGTATGTTAATGCTTGCATCTGACTCAGGCAGAAAAGGTTAATAGGAAATGAATGAGAACACTCGTCTGTGTTTATATAGATGTATTTTCTGTATTCCATAAAATATTTACAACAGTAGACCGCCATAGAGTTTTGCGAGCAAAGTTCTCGATCGTACTCTAAAGTAGCTCTGTAAATTATAAAAATGCTCGGAAGAAATAGAATACTAGCGGTATTTACATTTCACAATGTGTATCGGAGAGAAGAAGAAGAAAATGAAAACGCACAAACTTGAATAAACAAATTTAATTAGGCTTTCAGAACAATTATTGTTTTGGAAACATTCAGGTTCGTCCCTCTTCCTAGGCTATTATGCATTATATTCTACGATTATATTCAATGCAACATTTGGATGCTAAACTTTCCTTAAGAATACAAAATGTACCTACTTTAAATGTAGAATTATGTTTTATTCACACCAATAATAATATTATAATATTTGCGGATATTTTTAACAATGAATAATACTTTTTGGTAAGTACGATTTTATCAAACAAATTTTAGAGAATTTCATTCGCCAAATTAATTACGTTTTTCCTAAGGTCTTTTTTATTTGAGCACCAAATAAGTCCACACTAATCTAAATCAATAACACGGAGTCGTCGTCACACAGCTCCGAGCTCAAAATTTATTTGGCACAAACTCATATCGCGTGTCGCTTCCAAGCTCTTCCTAGCTGGAGAGAAGTGAAGGAAGAGAGAAATATCCCCCTTACTCTTCATTTGAGCGAGGAAGGTTTAAAGTAAAAGTGAAATGAGAGCGTCGGAAATATTTCATTTTGAAGGCACTAAAAATGTCCATTCACCCACTTGGGAGTATCCGTATATGCAGTATATAAAGGATACATTAGGAGCTGGACAGAAAAATAGTAACCTACAAATTATACTAGAAAATTATTAAAACCATTTGTATTATATTTAAATGTTTGAGGAGTCGTTACGACTAGGGCTGTGTAGCTCTTGTATAGTATTAGGTACTCCACTTGCCCGCATATAAATATTAACTATCTTATTTATTTGGTTTCCTTATGCATAATTATTAACAGATCTTATTTTTAGGCATTTCAAAATTTATAATATCATTTTATAATATACCAATTATTTTTTTAAATATCAAAAATCGTTTGTATACTTAAAAGGGTGAGGTTTCCAAATACTATTCAAACTTCCTCGAATTTGCATTGTAATTAAAACTTTGAAATATCAGGATGACATCTTCACGGTCCAGACACAATAGGTGACTCACAAGTTGATTGAGTATCTACTCGGATACTATAATATAAGATTTGAAGTAGGTAATGTCCTTCAATGAGTTAAAAAGTTGTCTATAATTCATCAAATTGAAAATGTTCTCGTTTTCAATAACCCATTCAACTTAATAGTCAGCTTCTTATTTGGCTGTAATCAGTAATTTAAAAGCCAAAATGGTAATACATACAAAACATATTAAAAGAGATTTCATTTCACAATGCGATACATATACATATTTGTACTGAAGCTTTCGAGAGCTATAATCACACTCGGTGGGGAGTTCACTTCTTGAAGGTAAAATGAACTTGTTAGATTATTTGAATAAATTAAAAATGCTTTCTTTAACTATCACCTTTACTATGTGTACAAATAATCAACATGACACATTATGATATTGGCTAACATTCGTGTAATCCATTTTAGCAGACTAGAATATTGGAGTTTCACTTAAAACTGGACAAGCGATTGACCAAAATGGCTTTTGTTTTATGTACAGTGTCACCGCAATTTGATTTCTGCCATAATTAGTCTAATGCTATGGAACATAAATTTCTATACTTTGAAATGTTCTCCAGGTGTGTATTCTTTGCACTTTGATAGAAAAAAATCTATATCGGTAGAATATATAGCATTTTTATTCGGAGCAGACCAGATATACCTGACCTGACCTTCACCAATAAAATGATTTATAATAGTTTGTTTCCCAATAATTAAGAATTAATTTACTAATTTAAATATGGTAAAACGAACAAGTCGTATTTAATTGGTGTTTCCTCAGATAGCTTTCATCACTTGGCACCTTCACAAAGGCTTAGCCAGCAATTCTAAGAGGTCATATTTAGAGATATATAAACACTATTCTCAATTTAAAATGGTTTTATCACATGGAAGCACACAACAAATATTGAACATACAATAATATATAATATTTCAAATGTGTTAAACTTAATAATATTGCATGTATTCGATGCCATTTTATTATATAGATCTAAAACTTTAATAATTTTTGGTTCAATTAGTAATAAATAAGTAGCATTGTTGTTAAACATTTCAATTCCAGCTAATAATAAATATGAAACCGTCTCCACTTTAATATACTCACTTATACCTACCAATATTATTACATTAGTATTGCTACGGGCTTTGGGTAGATATCAATCACATTCGGGAATAGTCTCCGATCAATATGAGCAATAAAGATCATTGTAAAAAATGAAATATTTCTGGAGCATGTATAAAAATATATTGTTCTACAAGAAATGAATCTAGCTAAATTTATTTGTACACAGTATGGTCAAACCATTTCTGGTTCAATGAGATTTTGTATCATATTAAAATATATCAGCTTATGTTTTAAACTGCTTTAGTCTGAATTGAATAAAAAGTGTTAAGTACAAAGACGTAGAAAGAAGTAACGGTTATTGTAAAGCCGAAGGTCGAAGGACAAGATGTTCTCGACGCATAGAACAGTCAGTGACGATATTACAATACATATTTACAAAACTTGTTGTCCCATATTTATCTCGGAAGCACGCTGATAGAGTGACTGTGTGTACCTATAATACCCATTTTCTACTAAAACAGCAGTCAACACTCGACAACATCACACCAGTCGCAATAAATACAGAACACTTCACTCAGTTTCCATGTATTCAGATATTTGGTATTATACCTACTAGATAATATTTTACACAAATATGAAGTTAAAACTCATTCGTAATGCATTCAAAATACAATTGAAACATTTCTTTCAGTAGTAATGTTTTAGTATACTCTATGTAGAGAGCAACGTGTTCGCGCCTAGTTTGTTGATGGAATGGAGCGAAACCCACTTTAAAAAAGGTAACTGTGGAAATACATATTTATAATATTTATATACTCGTATGTAGACTAAGGAGATATAATATTTACAAAACATAATAGTTTTTAAAAGTTACATTTTTTAAACATTTCCCAAAATATATTCACAAACGAACTTCTTTCATTTCTCACCAAAGTTTGTGACCCTTTGTAAGTTGAAACATCAAAATGCAGAATGAATGGTATCACCACCACCACCGCTGGTAGCATTCCTCGCTGCCTCAGAATCCCGGACTCTGAACAAATCTTCCTCGCGGACGATCTTATTGCCTAGTGTAGGTTCGGATTGGTTATTTTGGATTCTGGAGTATGTTAATTTTGACGCTCAACTATTCTCCTTGTCAGACATTCATCGCGTAATATAGCGAGTGGTGATGGGGAGGAGGGGCTGTGGGAGACGCCGAAGGTGCCGGCGCCCCCTCTGGAACTCCGCGGGCCCCCCCGGCCGCTTGGTACATGGGTGCCTGCACCTGTAAAAGCATGGTACTCGTGACTATCACTGTTGGCCACCAGCCCTGAACATGAGTGGCTGATTGAGGTACCTATAGGTAATACCTACATGTGTTTACATACTTGATCTGGCATGTGCCCCGCCCCGCCTTTGTGACCAAGGTCAAATGAAATATTCTACAACTAGCGCAAATATGTGTGTTCCTTATGAATTATTGTTTGAAAACCCCTTACGATGAAATCTCTACGAGACAGGTGCTCTTACTATATTTTAGAATGACTTTGGCTTCCCAAAATATAACAAACGGGTAAGCATTATTACCTATTAGTATATTGGAATATTGGCACTATCTCCCACCACCTCTGCGCTCTCGGGAGCGGCCTGGTATAACGGGGGCTGTACCTGCAACACGAAACACCTTATCAAGAATAAGAGGCGGATATCGCCATTCTGAAGGTCCCCAAACGCATCCAAGAAAACAGTAACTAGCTAAATAACTAACATAAATTGGAGAATTGAAGGAAATATCCATGATGGGATACCAACACAGCAAGCGTTAAAGTTAATCACGCCGTGAATTGTGGTCCGGTCGGTTGCCGGGAGTAGGATCCTTCTTAGAAGCTAAATCTAGAATTACCTTCTCAGAATAGCAGATCATGTGGCGGGCTACAGGTCTGGCGGGTACCGTGCGCAGGTGGGCAATCGGCGCCGAGCAGGTGATCTGAGACAATCAAAAGACACCGGTCAATGAACACGCCCGTGGTCCACTCAACTCTACTCACTGGGTACTGGGTTTGACTCAAGGCGTACACTACCTGCATCGGTATTCCAGTTTGTTGGTAGGGAACAGAGACCATCTGTTGAGGGTTAAGAGTATGCTTGAGATGAGCAGGCGGCTCCTTGCTCACCGTAGGTTGGCTTTGATATTCCGACTGTGTTCCATTCTGTTCGCCTGTAATCAGATACCAGAACTTGGTTACATCAAATGAGGAATACAAAATATTCAAATTGATGTACATGATATAATTAATACGTTTAATTCAACAAAATAAACTAACGATACCAGTGTCACACTAGGCAGTGCCCTAATAACGAATTTTATAAAAAATATTTTCAATTCTAAAGCCAGAAGTACCGATAATACAGTAGATTCTATGGGGCATATACGCAATGTGAGAGCAAAAGGGCAGTTCCTTGGCATATCACGGAATTTTGGCATACCACGTCAGTAAAAATTTTTTTTTTGGTCTTTCCATGCCTTCTATTTTCATGTCCAAGACACCTTTGTGATTTTACTTTATATTGTTATATGGATGCATTAATTTAATTTCTTTGTGATATTTCATACATTTTATATTTGTATATTCTCCCTTCTTTGAGCTGGCAGCGTACAAGAAGTAGCGCACCACACACTGAAACTGCTATAGGATGCAGCAGTCTCCTTTCCTTGCACTTACTAGAACTGTCCCGTCCACGTGATGTGTGTATTACTGCTTGAAAGGCAGAACAGAAAGTCGTTTCTCTATCGTATCGTTACGGGAGACGAGAAATGGATAAGTGCCATTCTTTTATGTGCCTTAGCTGCACTCTTCTTCCAATCAAAATAGAACAGTAGAACTTCCCGCAAATGCTTCTTATTTACCACGAAAGTCGACATTTTATGGAGCGATAAAACAAATGTTGTTGTGAGAATGACAAACACGTGCGAACTGAACTTAATTGATAGAGCCCTCTGATGTAAAATGAGCCAAACTAGGTAAAATATGACAAAAGGAAAAAGGTAGAGATTAAGGGAAGGAGACTCGTAGGATACTCACCGGATACAGGGTGGCCCAGGTGGTGCGGCAGGTGTGAGTAGGGAATCAGCACCATGGTCTGGTGGTAGGAGCGGATGGGCGGCGGAGACTCGGGCCGCCGGTGCGCACGTGCGTAGGCGTGCATGTGGCTGCTGGCGTACATGTCCCGCTCGCTACTGCTGCACCTTATATAGATACACAACCAATATGTTCAGTCAAACTACCACTAATACAAACATCGGGCTCGGTGTTACTTCTCACTTGAGAACTCTCCTACTATCTTCTTCTTCTTGTTTTCTTAGTGTAGGCCTTGTAGCCTGTTTCTTAAGAGGAACTGGCCTCCTCAAGGTCCACTCCAGCTGTCGATCCACCTCTTTGGTGGTCTGCCCGGGGGTCGTCTACCTCGGGGTTGGCCATGTATCCATTCTCCTCACGTGTGCAAACCAGTATCTTCTCCTTTGCCTCCCCCACCTAACGACATCCTTGACATCGCATATTTCCCTTATACTTGAGCTCCTAATTTTATCATGTAGTGTCCATCCTGCATTCGATCACATGTGTCATGATGGGTCGCACACAAGTCTTATAAATTCTTACTTCAGGGTTTTTCAATATCGAATTTTTCAAACATTCTGAGATGACCGCAGCCTTATTTACTTGACTTCTCACGTCACACGGCAGATCCGTTTGCCCACACAAATCCACACCCAGATACATACCTATCCGATTTGTTCTACCTACTCCACTGAAACGCCCTCCACAGACACGCTACATCCATACTCTTGGTCTTTGCTTCTCCGCATTATTTAAACGTTATAAGAACTTACCTGACATTCGCGTATGTGAGACAGTTCTGGTAGATATTCTCATGGTGCGCATCCAGTGCGTGATGGGACTGCGAGGCGTGGATGTCCCTCTCGAGACGGTTGCCGGAGGGCTGCTGAAAGTCTTCCATTGGCCTAGGAATATTGCGTAAGAATAACAGAATATTAGAGTATGTATTATATATTATATACAGTCGAACAGATTGGTTAGGGTCATGATTTGAATTTTGGTGATTTTTCCTTATTTTGTGATTTTTGTATTTTTTCTCTATATTATCATGTGCTGTTGTCTTGATTTACTTGATTTGTTTGTTTTTTCTTTGTCTCATCCTCATCAGCCTATATCCGTCCACTCCTGCACACAGGCCTCCTCCATCAGCTTCTATGTCTGTCTATTTCGGGCAACACGCATCCATGTCGTCCCTCCATTAAAGTTGGGGACGTCCTGGGTTTCGGGTCGCAGTTCTAGGACACCAGCAAAGGAGGCGTTTTGTCCATCAGGGCTGCGAGCGACATGGCCATTCTATTATCTTATTTTATCTGAATTGTGTATTTCTTATTTGTCCTTTGCTAGTTTATTTATCTAGGAAGCTAGTTTACAAGTGATGGAAAAATGGAGAAAGATATCGAAAGAAGGGTTGGAGCTGGAAACAAAATATATGGTGCACTCAAAGTCATTGCCGCAAATATAAATATATCGACTGAAACAAAGATGGCAGTGCACAATGGAGTTCTAGTGGCGACCCTTATGTATAAAAGTGAAGTTTGGAGTTGGCAGAAGAAGGATGAAAGTAGAATAAATGCCGTAGAAATGAGATGTTGCTCCTCCAGAGAGGAGGCTTCCAGGCGTCGTTCCATCTTTTAGGAGGTCTTCCACGAAGACGAGTCCCATGAAGCTGATTATGTAGTGCAATATAAGGGAGTCTGGTAGTGTCCATTCTTTGAACATGACCGTACCAGTCCTTTTTTCGCTGTCTGCTCCATCACATAATATCCTTAACCTCACATATCTATCTTATTCTGGTGTTCTGGTGTGTTTGTTTGTGTACTGATAATAAATAAATAAATAAAAGTGGATTAATAGAAAAATGTAATATGTGTGTAACGGGTATGCAAATAAATTCTACTTGGGTATTTTTGTTTGAATTGAAACATTTTGTGTAATGTGATCGCTCCAGATGTCCTCCTTGTAAGTATATTATAATACTCGTTCCTGTTATGATAATGATATCAGCAACAAGCAACCAAGTTCGAGTTCGAGTGTGTGCTATATATGCAAATAATAAATGTTTTAAGAATAAGGTTCACCTAGGGTCTCCTGACGAGTGGTGAAGCAAGTGATCGTGAGGTGCTGGCATGCTCAAATTGGACTCGGAGTAGTAAGGCCAGGAAATGTGTCCGGGTCTGGTCTGCGCTTGTGCCATCAGCTGGTTCTGCATCTGCTGCAGGATTTCATTGGTGGATCCAAAGCGAGGCTTTATACCACGGACGGAGGGCCGCCTTTGGAACCCTAAAATATTTATTTTATAAAGATGCCTTTAAAATATTGTCAATGCATTGAATAGACATACTTAGGTAGGGGAGAGGGGGGCAAAGCGGGGTCCCGGGGCAAAGAGGGGTACCCATGTTATTGGGCAAATTAACGGTCGCATCTAAATTCAAATGACGCTCGGTGATTGGTCTGTAGTCGATTCATACCCTTGACCACTGTCGCACGCTGCCGCAAGCCAGATTTTTTTGTTTTCGGTGATTTATTGTAAAATTGCATTTTGGTTAAAAGTGTCGTCTAAATTCAGCGTGGAATCATTTTGAGATGTAGTGCTGCGGTCGGGGTGAAATATCACTGGTTAATTCGGTGAACTCTATCAGATTAAAAGCCTCAACTTCAGAGTTGCTGATAAACGAAGGTAAAATGGCGCTATCCGTGTTTTGTTGTTCAAGGCGATTGGGGCAAAGTGGGGTATTACTGAAATGAGGTACCCACTTTGCGTCTTATTATTTTCTGAATTTAATAATCATATTATTATATCAATGTATATGTTTGTTACAGACCAAATGGTTCGGAATTGTAAAAAATCCGTAAACCAACAATCTTGGTCTCCATAATCCATGAAAAAAGCAGTACAGAGTGTTGTATCGAGAAAAATGGAATAAATAAATTATGGAAAAAGCATCAAAGGTCCATGGCGTTCCGCAAACAACCCTTGAACGATATGTTCGTCAGCATCGGAGTAACCCTGATAACACTATTTTTTAGGAAAAGCTGGACCGTTATAAAACTGTATTTTCTAAAAAACAAGAGAAAAAACTAGTTCATATACAAAAACGATTGAAGGGAGGTTTCATGGTCCAACATCTTTTGAACTGAGAAGGCTCATGTACGAGGTCGCAGAAAAAAAATTGAATACAGATAAAACTCTAACAGGAGAAGACTGGCTGAAGGGTTTCTTGGGGAGGCACCCAGATAGTAACTACAGGAAGTCCTTCGCAAACAGAGCTATGGGTTTTAACAGAGAGGCTGTCGGAAAATATTACGAGCTTTTAGAGGAGGTTTATGACAAACATAAAGAATTGCACATCGTGTATCCAATGTAAATGAAACAGGTGTTTCTACAGTTTCCAAAAGCCACTCCAAAATTCTTGTTTCCACCGGTAAACGGCAGGTGGGAACTTTAACATCTGCAGAAAGAAGAAAATTGATGACTGATTAAAAAAATCAAAAGAAAAACAGAAGAAAACAGTAAAGCCTTATAAAGAAAATACGACTCCAAATACATATCATGTAATGAAGATGCTTATTGTATTTACTGTGGCTATCTATGGTCTCAGTCATCAGAGGAATGGACCAAGTGCATTAAGTGCAATCTATGATCTCCCTGCTCTTGAGCAGGGGAGGATGATGAAGCGACTCATATATGTGCTGTGTGTGTTGATAAATAGTCATTAGATTTATAAATCCAGTGTTTTGCTTAATCATTAATTGTAAACCCCACTCTACCCCTCTTGCTATCCCGCTTTGCCCCGCATACCGGGGCAAAGCCGGGCAAATACCACTTTTCATAAAATTTCTCATAGAGCCAAAATTTACAGTATTAAAATAAAAGTTTAAATGCAAAATTATACATCAGATATCAAACTATAAATTTCAACTTAAATGGGATATGTAGATCTTCAATAGCCGATTTTAAGAGTCACCAAATTTTAAGGACCCCACTTTGCCCCCCCTCCTCCCCTACATCTGTTACAATAAAATGAGAACACAACAATAAAAGTCCACGTTTGCGAATTTGTTTATTAATAAACGTGAAACCTTTTGAAAGTACAGTACGGGCAGCCGTAGTTCCTCAGTTTTCCGAGATATATGATACCTCTAGTAATTGAAGATGATTGAAATTGTATTGTACTGAGAGACCCACCGCACACCCGAAACTGTTATAGTTCTGACAGCTCCTAACTTAATAATGTAATGCGGAAGGAGACACGCACCATAATCATCCTGATCGTCTTCATCACTGTTGTCAGCCGAGGCCTGCGCGTACCGCTGCCGCAGCCGCTCCGTACGCGCCGCCTCCTGCTGCACGAAGCGCGCCAGCTCGTCGCCCTCGCCTGCTCCTTCAACAAGACAGCGGTGCAGTGGCCAAGACAGGTTCAGCGAGTAACATATTCATCGCGCACTACAAGTGACAAGCACTCACCTGGGGTTCCGGCCAGGACGTCCGGCGCGGGCTGGTCCAACGCGCCATCCGGCTCGCCGGAGGGGTAGTCGCCGCCCTGCGAGAGGCGCGTGCGCGGCTGCTCTGCCTGCGGGATTATGAGCACCCCGCCGCCCTCCTCGTTGCCCTCCGGAATGCGGTCCTGCCGCTTTGGAAAGATGTCCGTCAGCTTCTTGTACGTGGATGACGTGGACGAACAGCTCGAAGCGCTACTCGAGCTAGAAGATGGAGAGAAACACTTGGAGGGAAGCTGGGCCGGAGGATGCGTGTCTTCTGTGGACACGCCTCTCTCTACATTCGTCGTTTTTTGTTCGTCTGTTCCGTCTTCATCTTCTATATTACAAGTGAGCATTTTAATTCTCTCGGACAAAGAAGTATCATTTTTAGGGAGAGTTTTTTTCCGCGGTTCCACCTTCACCAATGATCTTCTCAAAGTATTGCGGTCGATCGTTCTCCGCACAGTGAGGTCTTCATCGCGATAAGACGTGGGCAGCTTGGAGCGCTTGCCTTCCTCGAAGGCCCGCAGCGACTCCGCAGTGACGAGGTACTGCTTGTCCGCCTGCGGGGGCGACACGAAGTGCGGCCCCGCTGGAAACAGCTGCCGCACGGCCGAGTTGGGCCGCAGGCTGTTGTTGGAGAGCAGGTGGTTGCCGATCTTGAAGGTGAGGGCAATCTCCGGGGGGGCCGCGTCCGCCGCCGCCGGGGTCCCCTCGCCCGCGGGCGCCCCCTCGCTCCCGGGCCCCACCGACGGCTCGCAGAAGCGCACCGCGCGCCCGGCGCGTCCCTCCTCGTCGCTCGCCGAATTGCTGAAGCTCGTGCTCTCCTCGGCCTGCAACGTGCAAACTTGCTCAATATGACAGCGGCAACAACGCATCATCTCATTCCAAGTCGCAACATTATATCAACGCAATCGGAAATATAATCCATCGCGAATGCGCAATCGAAAACTCCCACCCCGCGGAGGTCGAGGTCGCCGGGCATGTGGTGTCTCACCTGTTCTGGCGGTGCCGGCGGCGGGTCCGCAGAGGGTTTCCAGAGGCGCCCGCCCTTGAGGATGCCCCCGGCGCGGGGCGGGGCCGCGCGCTGCGCGCCCACCGGCTCCCCAGCCGCCGCCTCGCCGGGCTCATCTGGAACACCACACTAGTCGTATGTAGCTCGTGTATACAGACTCGCCTCAACAGTGCGCAGCTATTGTAGCTAGCTGGACGACAGTTACATACGATATATGTACAACACGCTCAGACAGACATACGAGGGGCGTTCAATATATTCTCGGTATGGGTATGAAGGAAAAGACTTATTAATAATTATTTTTCTATTTCTCAATATAGTCAATTTTAATAGCTATGCACTTCTTACATCTAGCAATCCATTTATTTAAACCCTCAAAAAAATATGATTCCGGTTTGTTATCAAAATCGCCGCTTTTATCGAGTCATCGTCGTCAAATCGTTTCCCATGAATGTATTTCTTTAGATTTGGGAACAGAAAAAAATCACTTGGTGCCAGGTCTAAACTATACGGTGGGTCATTGATTTCTGCAAAACCATGTTCACGAACTGCAGCCTTTGCAACTTGAGCATTGTGCACCGGTGCACTGTCGGGGAGGAGCAGGATCCCTCTGGCTAATTTCCTCCGCCTTTTCTCTTTGATCGCCTCCCTCAATTGATAAAGGATGCTAGAGTAGTATTCCCCGGTGATATTGTTACCCTTTTTCTTGTAATCTATCAGCAAAATTCCCTGGGATTCCCAAAAAACTGTAGCCATGACCTTCCCTGCGGATTGTGTCACCTTGAACTTCTTTGGGTGCTCTGTACCTTTTCGGTGCCACTGTATGGACTCCTACTTACTCATAAAATCATAGTAATGAACCCAGGTTTTATCCCCAGTAACAATTTTGTCAATAGTTTCTTTAGAATTTTCACCACAGAGCTCCAAAAATCCTTTGCAACTCTGTACGCGGTAAGATTTTTGAAGTGGCGTTAGGAATCTCGGCACCCATCCTGCACTTACTTTTGACATGTGTAGGCGGTCATGTAAAATAGAAACAATGGTACCAGTGGATAGACTAGTAATCTTGGTTATCCTTTTTACCTTCATTTTGGCATCCTCCAATACTAAATTTGTTATTTTCTCCACATTTTTTTATTATTGGCCTCGATTGGCCGACCGGATCGCTCGTCATCCTCAATGCTCTCTCTGCCCCTCTTCAATTCACTGTACCACTTTTGAACTGTTGATAATAAAGGAGCAGACTCCCCGTAAACTTCTGATATCTTTTTGTGGATGGTTTTCTGATTTTTTCCTTGTTTGGTGAGGGATTTTATAACGGCATGGTACTCGAGTTTGTTTAACTTTGCGAAATGACTCATCTTGCTTATGTTTCGGGGACAGCTACTGAATAACTAATGATCTGTTTGTTATGAAACTTGGTACTTATACTACTAATGAGTGCAATATAATGAGGTAATTAACTATTCATTCATAGTTGCACTCCTTCATATCAATACCGAGAATATATTGAACGCCCCTCGTACATCCCTAGCTGAAATATGAATGGAACACAAGAAAATATTTTCGCAAAATAATCGCCATTGCAGGAAGTTTGATAAATAGCCCTGGTTATACATATAACGCATACGAGAACTGTAAAAGAAATTCTCAGAGCAATATAACCCCTCAGAGGCAGACGGATGCAAAGACCATAATATTATGTTTTAATAAAATAAGAGTGACAGGTGCGTGTTCTTTTAGTGGCAGATAATTTTTAGATCCGCATGCTGCTGTTAAGAATTTAGGAATTTAAAAAGGTTTCAGAAACCAGAGTGATCATAGAGGCAGAAGAATCAACTCTATTTGCACTCTTAAAATATTATATTTGGTTTGCATCTTTTTTGGCTGTCATCGACGTCGCCGTTTCTAAGACTATTATTGTTGGATGTTTAATAGTTATAATAGTCGCTGCTTATATGGTAAGTTCGAACACAAATTTAATATGCCTTCTAAAACAGTTGAAATATTGCAATATATTATATACGTATGTATAAACACAATAAACTCAGATTCCAGAACCATAGACTTGATTCCAGATCAGTGTCCCCATTAGTTTCTGAAGATGATTACCATCCGCGCTAGAATTTGAGTACTCGTTCAGCAGATTAATTGCTCTTCCTACCGGTGTCACCAGAGGTAGATTGGTTCTGGTGGCCGGTAGGTAAAACAATCTATGCTGTCGCTGTCGGAGATATCTATCAGGGCAAAAAGCCCGAACACTCTCCAGCACGCCCAAGTTATCGAAACATCCCCTGAGTAATCTAAAGAAATGGGTTATGCGATGCCCTTCTCTTCGAAGCTGCAGAGAGTTGGCCCCAAGCATTCCCAAAAGAAATGCTGTGGGATAGAGCCACGGATAGCTACCATACTCCCGCATGTAGAGATTCCTCAGAATTTTTGTTCTGAACCCTCTCCAGCATCTCGGAATATCTCGCCTCGTGAGGACTCCATATCACAGAACCACTTTGGAGTCTGCTCCGAACCAATGTGTTGTATAGGACTCTGAGCACATGAGGATCCCTGACAACTCTGCCGGTCCATACGATGAAGCCCAACATCCTCAGTCCAGTGACACAAATCCTCTCAATATGTGCACGAAAAGTCAGCCTACTCTCATAGATAATCCCGAGATCTCTCATCGTGCTAGTTGCTGGTTGTTCATTGTATAGGTATCTATAATACACAGTTTTCAATACTCTAGTAAAATATAGCATAACGCATTTAGAGACATTGAATTGCATTTGATTACTGTGACTGCAGTTAACAATATTATTAACGTCCGACTGGAGGTGTAGACAGTCGTCAAGATTGTTAATTTCTAGGAATAATTTCAGATCATCGGCAAATAAAAGAAATCGCGAGAAGTTTATCACCTTCGCAATATCATTTATGAAGATGGTGAAGAGGAGTGGCCCTAGGTTTGAACCTTGTGTCACCCCTGAATGTACAAGAAAAGGTTCCGATTGAAAAATTCCGATGAGACGAATTGTTTTCTCCCCTCGAGGTAACTAATGAAAAACATAATCAACTGAGAAGAGAATCCAATTTGGGATAGCTTTGCTGTCAGAATGTCGTGGTTCACAGTATCAAAGGCCTATGAGAAATCATTATATGAACAGTCAACTTGGTAACCATCATTCAAGGCCCTTGCAATGTAATCTGTGAATATCATAAGATTAGTTTCAGTCGAGCGCCCCTTCCTGAACCCATGTTGTTCTGTTATAATATAGGGGTCGACTTTGGGAAATATCAATTTGTGCAAAATATATTAAAATAGCTTGGCTGGAGCCGACAGTATTGCTACAGGTCTGTATTTTTCGATTGTCTCTTTTGCGCCGCTCTTGAAAATAGGACTGATCCTGGAAACTTTTCAGAGATCAGGAAAAGTATTTGTACTTAACGATGGGTTAAATAGAAAATGCAGCGGAGATATTAGGAGCTCAGTGCAGCCTTTCAAGAAGTAAATGGGAAAAAAGTCAGGACCAACCAAGTGCAAATTCTTCATAGCTTTGATGGAGGATATAATATCATTCGCTTCTATCTGCGATATGACAATGCCATTACCATAACAATTGGCACTTAAATCAGTCGCTGAATTGAAATTAAGCCGCGGGGGAACATTGCAATAGACAGATTGAAAGTGCTTAGCAAATGCGTTCACTATATCTACACCCTCAACCTCCCTATCCCCATGCATCATACCATAGTGTTTAGGATGCCACCATCCTTTCGTAAACTTTTTACGTAGCTCCAGAAGGATCCAGGGTCATCCATAAGATTTCCCTCATTGGTGCCCACATATGCTCGAAAGGCTGATCGAACATTGCGTCTCACCACCGAGCGGTACAGACTGAAAAGTTCGTACTCACTTCGACAACCAGTAACCTTCCACCTCACATGATGGGCATGTTTGGTCTTAATGTCCGCGATGATTTCCCTGGAAAAACACCTCGGACATCTTCGTCCACCATTGCTCATGCGTTTTCTGTAAAAATACTGTAAAGCATCATTTACGGTGGTCAAGTAACACATGTCGCTCTAGTCAAGTTGAATCATCAGCTGGTACAGCGTCAGAAAATCACCCTGACTGAAGTTCCATCCTCTGAAGATTTCTGATTATATCTCTGACAGCGACAGCATAGTTTGTTTTACCTACCGGCCACCAGAACCAACCTGCTTTTGGTGACACCGGTGGGAAGAGCAATTAATCTGCTGAACGCGGTCTCCTTGGAGATCGACGTCTTTCATATTAGTGAAAGTACGTTCAGAAGGCAAATACTCTTAATTCTGGAGAGTATCCTGTCTTCCTAATAATAATAATAAATTGGATAATTTATAAAGCGCCATTTTTATGAATT
Organism: Lepidostoma basale; assembly: GCA_022606425.2. Taxonomy (NCBI): domain Eukaryota; kingdom Metazoa; phylum Arthropoda; class Insecta; order Trichoptera; family Lepidostomatidae; genus Lepidostoma; species Lepidostoma basale. The sequence goes on along the minus strand of JAHDVF020000093.1, from coordinate 75,435 downwards.
AATTTTGTGATGTCTGTTAATGAAATAAACTGATTTGATTTGATTTGATTTGACTATTTGAATTTGCATCCGTCTGTCTCCGAAGTACAGAATATATCACATGTAAAAAACAATATAGGTGGCCGTGCATAGGTACGACCTACCAACGCCGGTATTTTGTATGTGTAAAATACTCTTATAACTATGTAACATACATATCGTCGGTTCAAAGGTAAAACTCATTAAGTGACATTTCAAAATTTTCTCATTTTTTTGCAACTTCCGCATCAGACTTGTGAATTCTACGTCAGAAAACAATCACCAAGTGTATTTATTAAAGAATAACAGTTATTCTTTAATAAAAACACTTGGTGATTACTTTCTGACGTAGAATTCACAAGTCTGATCAGAAATTGCAAAAAATAAATAAATAATTCAAATGTCACTTAATGAGTTTTACCTTTGAACCGACGGTATTAGGTGTGTTGGGTTTATCCCCGATGTACCTACCTACGTCAATAAAGAGTTTGTAGACCAAAGCTATGTAGGTACCTAGGATAAATTATTTATTATATTGTACTGTGTACCTATCTATTGTATGCAATTGAACTCGTCCCTGTGATTCGACATGGGCAAAGGTGTTGCGTAAGATTAACAACCGTGGATGTCAGAATCATTAAAGTTTTATTTGCTTCGACAGATTAAAGGTCTCTTCGCTGATCAACCACAACATAAAAGAGTGAATTATATTAAATGTTTCGAAATCAGTGTCCCATTTGATAACACTGTAATAAGGCAAGACTGGTAAAATTATTAATCAGCCCATGAAAATCGCACCACTAATTGAATACCTTCACAGTTTCTGCTTAAAACAATGGGGTCTTTTTCAATATTTTTAGTATTATTATAGATTACCAAATCGTTAAGAACCTGTATTTAAAATAAGACCTTTTAAAAAAACAAAACAAATTGATATTTTAAAAATATGTCATTGCCGCAAAAACGGTATTTTCAGCCGTTTTTGTATGTGACGTCACTATCGCTGATGCTCCCCTCTGTCAGTTAATTGTCACTTTTATTTTGGCACTTTATTATTAGTTTAAAATATTGTTTATAATCTAAACACTCACAATGGCTGCTTAGAAATTTTGTTTTGAGTTTATTTGTAGGAATACTTCTATTAAAATGGTTAAAGGCAATAAAACGGTATTTTCAGCCGTTTTTGTATGTGACGTCACTATCGCTGATGCTCCCCTCTGTCAGTTAATTGTCACTTTTATTTTGGCACTTTATTATTAGTTTAAAATATTGTTTATAATCTAAACACTCACAATGGCTGCTTAGAAGTTTTGTTTTGAGTTCATTTGTAGGAATACTTCTATTAAAATGGTAAAAGGCAATAAAACGAGATTTGAAGAAGAATAACACGTTAGGGTTTGGAACCACAGACCACATCCAAACTCTACGATTGCTAATTGAGAAAGTCACAGAATATAATATTAAAATTCATCTTGCATTCATTGACTACAAAAAAGCCTTTGACTCTGTAGAACAGTGGGGAATAATAAATGCGCTAAATGAAGCAAGAATTGACTCCAGATACTCAAGGCTGATCAAATTTATCTATGACCACGCTACAATGGATGTAAGGATTGACGAGGACACAAAAACGGGGAAAATCAATATCAAGAGAGGTGTAAGACAAGGCGATACCATCTCACCTAAACTTTTTACGTTAGTTCTAGAAAGTATCTTTAAAACATTAAACTGGGAACATAAAGGGATAAAAATTAACGGAACATATCTGAGTCACCTCCGCTTCGCAGATGACATAGTACTCATCAGTGATGATCTGGAAGAACTTCATACCATGATAAAAGAGCTCCACGATGCCTCCCTGAAAGTTGGTCTACAGATGAACATAAATAAAACCAAAATCATGAGTCCATCCAACAGCAGTATCACAATCGATAATAAGAAAATTGAACCTGTTGAAGAGTATATTTATCTTGGACATAAGATCAAATTAGGGAAGGAAAATCAGACAGCGGAAGTACCCAGAAGAATTGGACTAGGTTGGGCAGCCTTTGGGAAACTCAATCATATCCTTAAAAACAAGGATATTCCCATGAATTTAAAAAGAAAAGTGTTTGAAACATGTATCCTCCCTGTGCTTACATATGGTCTGGAAACTATCACCTTAACTGCGAGGACCATATATAAATTAAAATGTACACAGCGATCTATGGAGAGACAAATGTTAGGCATAAGTCTGAGAGATAGAATCAGAAATGAAGAAATCAGACGCCGGACAAAGGTTGTCGACGTGGTGGATCGTATTGCCAGGCTAAAGTGGCAATGGGCAGGTCATGTTGCCAGACAGGGAACAGACAGATGGGCACCCAGAGTCCTAGGATGGAGACCATGGGACATGAAAAGAGGAATAGGCCGGCCTCAGAAACGTTGGGCCGATGATATTGTCCCTGTCGCGGGTAGCAGGTGGATAAGAGAAGCCCAAAGAAGAGAAAAATGGAAGAAATTAGAAGAGGCCTACATCCAGCAGTGGAGAGACGGCTGAAGAAGAAGAAGAAGAAGAAGAACACGTTATCTGCTTCAAGCCGTCTTCACTGCTGTGAATACCTATAATTACTCAAAATATTATTCTAGAAATATATATTATACTAAATAACAGTAACTTTAGGTCCAGTACCAATACAACTTAACTTCCAAGTAATTCCGTTAAATGTTAGAACATATGAATTTAATGTTTTTCAGGGTGAACCGCAATTTATACACATCAGTACAGTTTTATTTAGAAATAATAACAGTTTTTGTTTGAACGCGAAATGTCACAATGCATTATCTGTCAACAAGCGCCAATACGTAAAAGTAAAGGTTACGATTTTAGGTTTTCTTTTAAATTTAAATTAATGAAGGTGAATGCTGGCCAAAGAAGGAAGCCATTCTGAACTTTAACAAATAGTTGAATAAAATAAATATATTTTCTTGGATTTAGATCAAACACCACGATATTCAGCATTAAAAAAGTTTGCGTTTTACTAGTGAAATAAACCCACCTTAACAATATTGTTTTAAAACAAATTATTAGACTGTCTTTGTAAAAATTCAGCAAAAGTCATATTGAATATGTACTCGTATACATTAGAAATAAAAACAGAAAACACGGATATTCACTGAAATATATACGAAATTCAAACGAGTTGTGTGACCACGTTGCAACGTTTTTGTTTTGATATTAAATTCCTGAATTGTGACATCATAAACTTCTAACCCATCAGAAGAGTTTAAAATTTTGTATATTTTAAACATAAAATTATGTATAAAAACATGAATTTTATGAATTAAAAAATATATATTAAAATCAGAAAAAAAAGTTCTACATATTTTATATAAATTCAAACATATCCCTCCTTAGTGCAAAGACCCCATTGCTGTGGGGTAACCATATACCCTATTCCACGGGAGACTTGGTGGTGGCAGTGACAATAGGCTCGCGGCTATCGTGTACCTTCACGTCAGCGTATAAACCCAAAATGTTTATATGGTCTGAGAGAAGATGGAAACAATCCCACTAATAGCGCGGAACATATTCGATGCCTTTTCCATTGCACAGATATCCGTAATGAGGAGAAATGTTTACACGGTATCTCTACATATTATAATACTCCAACCAGCGAGAAGCAAATAATAACCTTAAGATGACATACTATGTCCCCTTACCCTGAAGCACTGTACATGTAGGAATATTGTAGGATGGCCGGCAACTATAAATGGAAGTCAGGGCCACACTCGTAAGGACACGTGGCCACGGGCACAGAGAGTGTCCAACAGAGGTCCAAGAAGGGGAGGCTTAATGCTTCGACAACACTTCCGGTAAAGCGTATATTAGACCGTCTTCCATCCGGGAGATGTTGAATAAGCTATTCGCTAAGAACATGCACATTGTAGTAAAATTAATAGTATGTCAACTTAGACTGACGTGTGTCATCTTAAATAATGAAAACAAAAAAAAATCATACGAAATTTCTTTATTATTATATATTTAGTGTGCTTCCGCTTGTGTTTAACCTCGACCGCTTTCAGCAGCTTGATGCCATCTTCGGTGCGTCATCTCACCAGCATGAACGTGTATGGGTTTTATTTATTTTAATTTTATTTATCATTATATCTACGATGTCAAGATTCCCTTTTAGGTTGCTTAAATAAACGTTTTATATCTGTAGCTTTAGATTTGTTTCTAATTACCTGTATTTTTTTATATTGGCCTCAGAACGAATAGGTACTATTTCTACTATTACTACGTATATTATATCATAACATATACAGGGTTATTGATTATTGAACCTATTTCTTCCAGGAGGTTTGTAGGGGAGATTATTTTGGATGAATTATGGCATGTAAGTCATCAATGCAGAAGTGAACCATTTTTGGGACACAATACGTGTTGGGTGTGTCAATACTCGTATACGTGTTGGGTGTGTCCTGTTGGATGAGCAAATTGTAATATTGACCTTTTTTTAAAACATCGTCAACTAGTGGACAAAATTTATATATAAATGATCCATGTGAGAATAATCCTGGCCAATACGCATCTTGCCATCCCAAAATAATATTTGATTGTGAAAATTTATACCTTTGTGCTGTTTTGGTGGTGAAAAATATAATTACATTGTTTATGTGAAGTGTTTTGACAGGTGCCAAAATTAGTTTTCATAATTTTTTTTTCGAACGTTTATGTACATTTGTTCCGATGTCTATTTGAAAAATTCTTTTGATTCATATTGAAGTGCTTGCTGGAAATTAAACTATTTTAAGTGCCTAACTAACTAAAATTTTATTAATATAACGGTGGTAACGGGAGAAACAAACTTTTAATGAAAGGATCTTAGAAAATAGCTTATGTGTTATAACTTTTTTATGTGTTATATTTTGTTATTTTTATTTTATGATTTATTTTATTTTATTTATTTATTTTATATAATTTAATTTTATTTTATATATAGTTTGTAAATGATTTAGCATTTAAGTGTGTGAGGGTGATGCCTACTGGTGGCGATGAGGTCCGCAACCCATCACACCGCATCTCCCGCAGGGGCGAACAGAGAAGGGTGGAGTGCCGCATCGGTACATGGAATATAAGGGGAGGTATGGAAGGAAAGTTGAATGAGATGTGTGCAGAAATGGATAATAAGTGTTTAGATGTTTTATGTGTGACTGAATGTATGATGAAAGAGTGTGGTTCCTTGGAGCATGCGGATAAGCTTGTTCTGTGGTCAGGTGTGCCGAATGACCACAGAGCATGCCAAGGCGTGGCGGCGGTGCTAGCTCCAAGGATGGTAGAATGTATGAAAGGTTATAAATGTGTTAGCCCAAGACTCATGTGGATTCGCTTCAAGATCGGGTTAACAAGAGTTTTCCTTTTAATTGGATACGCTCCTGGTAACAACGAAAATGAGGCGAGTAAAGATGAGTTTTGGGACAAAGTGAGAGAGACATTGGTGTGTAGGAGTGAAAACGAAAGATTGATAATAGCAGGTGATATGAACGGTTGGGTGGGAATCCGTAGGAGTGGGTACGAGGAATGTCTGGGTACGTTTGGTGATAGACGAATAAATGATAATGGAAGGAGACTGCTTGAATTGTGTATAGAATGGGGTCTCTTTGTATCAAATACCATCTTCGATCATAAGAGAATCCATCTCTATACTTGGGAAAGAGGATTTGAAAGGTCCATTATAGATTACGTCATTGTAGACTCTAGATTACAGGCGGATACTGTTGATTCAAGGGTCTTCAGGGGAGCCGAACTGGAAACGGATCATTTTTTAGTAGTGGCAAAAGTGATCTTATTCCGGGGATGGCGAACTAGAAGAAGCAAAACAGTAGCCGCACCGACTAGAGTCAAAGTTGAAAAACTGCAAAACAATGACGTAAGAAATAATTTCGTAAGAAAAGTGAAAGATAGATTGAGTGAGCGGGATGTAAGTGAGTTGAGTATTGACGAGACCTGGAAATACTTGAAGGAGAGTTTGTGAATCAGCGAAAGAATCGTGTGGTGTGTGTGTACAAGGAAGAAGGAAAGGGGATGCATGGTGGAATGATGACGTAAAGATTGCTGTTAAAGAGAAGAAAGATGCTTGGTTGAATATGTTGTCGATAAATAAGAATGACAGAGTTAAGTATGAAGAGCAAAAGATTTGTATAAGGTATGCAAGAAGAGAGTGAAGTCGGTAGTGAAAGCGCGGAAAGAAAAGCTGAAGGAGGAAGAAGGGCTCAAAATGACAAACAACTTCCAAGCAAATTTAAAAATGTTTTGGAAAGAAGTTAAAAAAGCCCGAAATCCTCCTGATAGTGGATGTGTGAAAGCAATTTTAGACAAAGAGGGAAGAATGTTAACGGAGAGTAAGATCATACAAGAAAGATGGATGGAATATTTTAAGGAGATGTATGGTGGTGATACAAGCGTGATCGAAAATATAACAGCTAGTGCGAGTGCGGGACCTATGAATGATAATATTGAAAAAATAAGTACGAATGAGATGAAAAGATCCGTGAGTGCAATGAAAAGTGGAAAAGCTGTTGGTTTTGATTGTATTGCCATAGACTTTATTAAAAGCGGTGGCGAAGTGGTTTCTACATGGTTATGTAAGTTATTTAACCAGTGCTTGGAGGAGGGATATACGCCGCTAGACTGGAGGAGAGCAGTAATTATGCCCCTGTACAAAGGAAAAGGATCGCGTATGGAATGTGGAAACCACAGAGCTATTAGTCTTTTTAGTGTCGTTGGTAAAGTCTATGGCAGAATTTTAATAGAAAGAGTAAGAAAATTGACGAGTGACAAAGTTTGGGATGTGCAAGGTGCCTTTATGAATGGTAGAGGATGTATGGATCAAATTTTTGGACTTCGTACATTGACAGAAGTTTCTGGCCAAAAACCGCAAACTTTTCTGTGCATTTGTCGACTTGCAAAAAGCATATGATTACGTTAATAGAGAAAAGTTGTGGGAAATATTGTCTGAATATGGAATAAGTACAAAACTGATCACGGCCATTAAGTCGCTATACACGGAAAGCACTGCTAGTGTCAGAGTAAATGGAGATCTCACAGCCTGGTTTGATATCAATAAAGGTGTCAAACAAGGTTGCGTAATGTCCCCGTGGTTATTTAATCTGTATATGGACAATTGTATGAGAGAGCTGAAAGGGTTGGATGTAGGTGCCAAAATGAGCGGAGTGTCAGTAAGCTGTCTCTTGTATGCGGATGACGCTGTCCTACTTGCTGACAACGAGCATGAACTACAAGTCCTGGTGAATTGTATGTATGAGGTATGCATGCGAAATGATCTGATGATGAATGTTAATAAGTCCAAGGTAATGATTTTTGAAAAGGAAGAAACCATGACAGTCTGCAACATTAGCGTGAATGGTGAAAATTTGGAGCAAGTAGTTGAGTTCGTGTATTTAGGTAGTATGTTTACAAGAGATGGGCGAGTGGAGAGGGATATTGAAAGAAGGGTTGGGGCAGGCAACAAAGTGAATGGTGCACTTAAAGTTGTCATCGCAAACAAAACCTATCCAAAAAAGCTAGAATGGCAGTGCACAATGGTGTTCTTCTACCGACCCTTATGTATGGAAGCGAAGCATGGAACTGGCAAAAGAAGGATGAAAGTAGAATAAATGCAGTAGAAATGAGATCTCTTAGACGAATGTGTGGATACTCTGTGTATGATAGAGTGTCGAATGAAAATATAAGAAGGAATGCGGTGCGAATGATGGTGTCATGAACAAAATAATGAAAGGATCATTAAGATGGTTTGGACATATGGAAAGAATGAATGAAGAAAGAATGGTAAAAAAATTATATGTTAATGATGTAAATGGTACCAGAAATAGAGGAAGACCAGGGAAAACGTGGCACGATCAAATAAATCAAATATTGAATGTCGGCCATGTGAGGAGTCAGAGAAATCGACGCGCGTGCATGACACGATGTATGAATGTTGAGGAAGCGAGAGAAATATGTCAGGAAAGAAAGGTGTGGCAGTCCATTCTTTCTGCCTACCCCTTCGGGGAGACGGCGTGATGGTTAGTTAGTTAGTTAGTTATGAATTAATTTTTTTTTTAATTTATCGAGGTCGAGTGTGTTAGAAATTTATTAAAAAATAACTGTTGGTATAATAAAATCAAACTTATATTTTTTCCTTAATTAGTGATCATTATCAATACAAAACCTAAATTACCAGACGGAAACATTACACGTTTTAGTTACTTTAATTGGCAAATTTCAAAAGAACGGTGATTTAAAAAAAAGGCACTGATAAATTTTCCATGCAGATAATTTTAAAAATATTCACGTATTTTAAGTACACACCAGTAATAAGATTGCAGAGAAATTAACTTTACACTCTAAGTAAGTAAAACATTGAATTAAGTAACTAAATGTTTCAAACTATCAATCAAAGCGTCACAGCGAGGGATAATTGAGCTGACTGAATGGAACACGTTGTTCCGTAATATATAATACGATGACATTTTAACAAATGGCAATCCTTCCTCTATAGTGGCCAAATTGCTGAATTGATGATTTGAAAAAAAAACTCCCTAATGGAACAACCTTTTTATAAAACTTTATAGTTTTAACGCAACTCACGAGCTAGGCTCGATCTGATTATTGGATTAGCCAGGTCGAGACGTTTCATTCAACATGGCCACACCCCTGGGGTGCGGGAAGGTATTTTTGGGGGTGCGGGAGAAACCCCTAACAATATAAATTATTAAATATCATTTTTAAATTTTTGATAATAAAATATGTGAAAACTACAGTAGTCCCCCCAATGACGCGAAAGTCGGGGCTGCGTTATTAGAATAGCGCGTTATTGGGGTATTAAAGCTCATACAAAAATTAAGGTTATGGGTTTTTCGCAACAAAATACATATATGCCAAAACTAAGAATATATTTTTTTTTAAATACCGGAAAGAAATCATTTTTCTAAATTAATAATTTTTCTAAAAATTGATCAAATAAAAAATCGAAACACATTTTCAGATTCAAAGGAGTGCGGTTCACTTAAGAGGTTAAGAAACGCTGTTCTAATGGAATCGTCAATCGAAAAACACAGATGATAACATTAAAATAGTTTTAGAAATTGTGCTCAAAAATCGGCATGTGAGTGTTAAAGAGGTAGCATTAGACCTGAACATCTCTCGTGAGTCCATTTGTTTGATTTTGGTGAAAATTTTGGGCATGAGACTCGTTGCTTCTCGACTTGAACTTTCTTTACTAGTATCGTGACTCTTTGGACATGCTTGATCTTGTGAATTCTGATGAGACATGGCAATTCAATGCCTAAAACACGATAAATACTATTGATCAACCACCATATTCTCTGGATTTGGCAGTGTGACTTTCTTTTATTTCCAAAACTTAAATTGTCGTTCCGTGGATCCCATTTCCAGTCGATTGAAGCCATAAAACAAAGTTCGTGGAAGGTGTTGAAGAACATACCAGAATGTGCCTTCCAGAAGGGTTTCAATGTGTATTTCATCCAATGGGGGATACTTTGAAGGCGACAAAATAAATATCGATGAATAAAAAAATATATTGCCTTTAGTTACAGTTTCCCGGTACATTATTGTCATAGTAGTATAGGGTAAGGTAAGGTATTTTGGCAGTATAGGTAATTTGGCAGTACTTTCTGATACACAATCGTACTGAATAACCTATCGCTATGTAAGCTTCGGAAACTCACCAATAGATGACGAAATATCTAGAATTAGACGAATAAACTTAAAAAAACACTTGTTATCACACGCGCCTCCACTGGTACAAAACATTGATGTGCGAGTCATGTTAAAACATATACTGCCAAATTAACTTACTTTACCCTACAGTGGAAACCCTCATAACGGGAATAATTTACTCCAGAATCCAGTGATCAAGTGAAACAATTTTTTCCATATAAATCAATGAAAAATACGAAAATGCATTTCATGCCGCAAAAACACCAATTTTATTTTTAACGTTAATCAAATAAACTTACATACTTTTAAATTGTTAAAGAGCATAACAACCTGGAATGCGATTTCGATTTGCAAAGAACAATTCAATAAAACACAATGTCTAGTATATGAATTTTTGACTAATAATTCATTATTCTTACTAGAAACTACGCTTCAAAATTAGTTCAAAATGTAACACAGCATTATCATTGGATACATTTGTAGAACTCATTTGTAGAACCTCCTTCTTATGGGGGTACTGCTCAATGTACGATGCAACAGTTTCCCATGCTTCAGTATTTCTCCTCCTTCACTAGCAAACTCTCCTCCTTATGGAGTTATCTTCTTGTTGTGAAACACAGTGCTGCTGCATAAGCTCTTCGGTGGTCAGCTCTTGACTATACTCTTCCACAAGCTCATCAATATCGTTGTTATCCACCTCGTTGACTGTAGACTCCACACTCTCCGTAGGTACTGTTTCATGACGTTTTTTCCAAAAGGTTATTCTCTTATTTCTGTTAGTCTAAGAGCCCGTGGCCGCCAGACTTAGGTTATTTTATAAAAGCTGAAAGTTTCTCAGCGCATGTCCCCAACACAGGTAAGAACGATGGCCAACTATGAAGTTTAGGTTACGGTGGCTCCGTTGTAGCCGTACCCTAACCGGCACGGCGCGAGTGCCAGAGTAGGATTCAAGTGAACACCCGGCGAATCAACGTATGGCGCACTTCGGGCGTGATCACAAGCGAACTGTGTCGAGGAGAAGGTTAATTTAGTCTGGCAGGGTGATGGAACCATCAGAACTGTCTGGCTTCTGAGGAAACGTCTTCTTATAGTCACAGAAGAAACATACGAGTATATAAAATTCAGCTTTTATAAAATAACGTAAGTAGAATTATTTTTTATTGAACTTTAAGGGTGTCTGGCGAGGGTTTGCCACCATGCAAAGTGTCTGGCAATGGAAGACATGATTTCTAATACTATCCCAAAGAACATATCAAAACATTGGCCTTTATACTTTAACGAAAGTAGGTTGCTATTTTACACACCTTTGTTACCTGTTATCTGCCAAAGCCACCATAACCTAAACTTCATAGTTGGCCATCGTTCTTACCTGTGTTGGTAAGTCTGGCGGCCACGGGCTCTTGCTCTATGTGCCATTGAAATAACTTCCCCGCGATCCTTATTCCAGCCCAGTCTCTTATACTCCGTAGGCTGCATCTTAAACTGGCCTGTTTGTGCAGAGTTTACCGAGATCTAGTTCTAGCATAGTTCTAACATACATTTCTCGCTTCATATTTATTCATCGTATATTAAAATCATTTTTATAAATCGCATTTTAAAGGAGAAAGCGCAAAAATAGAATCGAAATAACGTTGCAACGCCTTGAAAATTCATTACAAATTTAATATAAACATCTTCCATAGAACCAGTTGGCTCGAATACTATTTTTCTATTCAATCGGCCTCATACACTTTCAGTCTCAGAATCTGGTAACTAATACCTGATCGTACTTGAGTCGATTTTAATTATCCATCATTTGACTTGAAAGAGAATGAGAAATAAAACAGATAACTTTTATATTCAAGATTTATTAGTATACCTGTAGGAAGTGTAGGTACTCTTTCTCTTTCTTGAGACCAGCATCTTACAAAACACCATAAATGTTTAAATGTCACCGTGACTACAGATTGGAAGCTTAATTTCCTCTGAGTGCTTCATAGCTAATAGAATATTCATATCAAATAGTTTCTCTTCAGACAAAACACAGGTATCTTCATGATGCCCAGTCGAGTTTAATATGTTTCGGATCCTTAAATGTCCCGTGAGAGTCTGTTGTGGGTCTGTTCATGTTCAGCAGAAGCTTGTCTTGCACAAACAGATAAACTGCATAGTTGCCTCGTTGAGAATTATAATGCACCATAATGCAGCTACCCGCTACGAGTATTCTCGTAAACAAGAGTGAAAGCCCTGTTTTTCATTCCCAAGAAAATGCATTGATATGAGTCCAATGTAGGTATGTAAGAAATCTAAAAAAGAAACCGTCAAACATCGCCACTATAGACACTATAGAAACAGAGAAAGTGGCCTGAGAACATAGCGGTCTAGTGAATCCATTCCCACTATTGTTTAGTTTTTTTTAATTCTCTAATGTTTCCCACAATTATTGACGCTCACCCAAACCAAAGTATTTATTCGAAAAAGCCCAATTGTTTGAATCCACGGAGGCTGAGAAAAGTTTGGAGTTTTGTATGTTATCTGTGCTATTACATTGCATGTTTATAATGTGCGGCCAGTGACCTGTAAAACACTCACACTCTTGCCCGTATAAAGAGCACAACAGTACCATCAGTTCATATGTAAATGTTCAATAAAGATATTGGCAGAGTAGAGAACAGATTGAAAAATTCTACGCCTCGACAAGGAAGTATGTTAGTACCAGATTCGCCTTACATTTCTACGTCCTATAAGAAGGTAAGGTGCACTCACCGTCAGTGGGAGTAGTCTGCTGGCCGGAGTTCACCTTGGGCCTTTCCTCTCCAGCCACGATCTCCTTGGCGTACCCCCGGCAGGACATGCGGTCGTCTTCCTCTTCAGTCTCTTCCCTCTCTTGAGATTCTTCCTTTTCTTCGTCTGCTGGTTGTTCCGTTTCATCTGAAAAAAAATCAATCGTTTATGTTTATATTGACAATTCGAGAGACAAAACGGACATTCATTTCAAGGCCATCTGACTACCGCTGGATGCGCCTTTGTGGACCAGGGTAGTGCAACTGCACCTAGAATCGTGAATTCCAATGACAAACGAATACGATCACGCTGTTTTCCCGGAGGGGTAGGCAGGGAGGATGGACTGCCACACTGGTCTGTGCTGACGTACATCTCTCTGGCTTCTCTAGATTCATACATCGTATCATGAACCCACGCCGATTTCTTAGACTCCTCACATGACCGATAATAAATATTTGATTGATTTGATTGTGCCAACTTTTCTTCGGCCTTCCTCTATTTCAAGCTCCGATCACGTTGTTTCAATATACCTTCTTCACCATTTTGTCTTCACTCATTCTTTCCATGTGTCCAAACCATCTTAACGACCCTTTCATTATTTTGTTCATAACATTTTCATTCCCACGGCATTCACTTAGTGACAGTGCTTTGACACTATCTATACAGATTTACCACACATTCGTTTTAGAAATCTCATTTCTACTGCATTTATTCTACTTTCATCCTTCTTTTGCTAGTTCCATGCTTCACTACCACACATAAAGGTCTGCACAAGAACATCAATAAGCACTGCCATCTTAGCTTTTTAGATAGGCTATTGTTTGCGATGACAACGTTAAGTGCACCGTTTATTTTTTACCTTTCCAAAACATTTTTATTTTGTCCTGAGAGCGATTCGTCATTTTGAATCCTTCTTCCTCCGTCTGCTTCGCTTTTTGCATTTTCACCACCGACTTCACTCTAGTCTTGTATACTTTATACAGATCTTTCGCTCTTTCATTTATCATTCTTCTTCATTGTGATAATCGCAATCTAGAGTTTACAATGACGTAATTTATAATAGATGTATCATTAATAATAAAAACACGCAAGAGACAGGATTCGAACCGGAGACCAGCCGGCAGAGAGAAGACAAGCTAACCGCTCAGCCACCTAGTTATTGATACTGGTAGTCAAATAGGCTTTCTCTTGAAATTGGTTGCCTACTGCTCTTTCTTACTTTGACTATGGAATTTGATTCTTCGGGGTACAACAATCCTGGAAAATCCCATCCCGAAGTAAATTTCCTATGTTGTGCCTTCCCCTTGTTAATATTGTAGTGTACACGCTACCATAGGGTGACCGTTAGCATATAGGCCATTATTTCCCTTTAGGGCTAGAAAGCAAGCATAGCCCTCTTTATTTGAATAAATATATGTTCCCTCGATATGTTCCCGTTACATCTCCCCACTCTTTAATCCTAATTATACCCCTTCCACTTTTATGCATAACTCGATCTCCATTTAGTATAAAAGTGACTGCTCTGTTTTATTTGACTGTTAAAATTATATACATTGATAAAGATTACTTGTAACCGAAACATGTCGGAGTTCAGTAAAAATAAAAAGTGTTGTAATACAAAGTGTAACTATATTTATTCAAATATGAATCCACAACACAAAGTGAAAGCGAATATAGAAGAAAAAATAGCCCTCTTTACTTTTTGTTTGACAGGAATTATATGATTAAAAAATGCTAAAGCTACGATTTCTTGAGTAGATACAGAAATTGTCCACTTAATGTCCTTACAGATACTGTTTACAACAAATTGATCATTAATATCTCCATTTCTGTATGTAGGCCACTTCAAACATTCTCCATTTTCCTCTATCCTGTGACTCTTGTTCATCTTCATCTCCCGACTGGAATTAGGTCTTCAGCCCATCCATTTTGGGATCGACCGATGCTCCTTTTCCCCTCCCATGATCTCCACGTCAATACTCTGGAATAAATCAAATGTGCCCATCTATCTATTCCCTGTCTCGCGATATATCCTGCCCATTTCCACTTCAGTTTGGCAACACAGTCCACCACTTCAACAAGTTTTGTCCAGCGTCTGATTTAGGTATTGGGTATTTTCTCCCTAAAACTCGTGCTCAACATTTGTCTCTCCATAGCCCTATATACATTGCAACTTGTGGATGGTATTGGGTATCCAACAGTAAATATATTTATTCGGCCAAGCTTGTTGAAACGTTTAAATAATACTGGTTCGGGTCCAAACGGCGTAGCAATGCATGCTTCAAAAGCAGACTTTTAAAACAATTTATTGTATACATATGATGTCTGTAAAGTAGGTAATAGAAATCCTTAACCAGTTTTCGTTATAATAAAACGCAAGCACCTTTTATTTGTCCTGTATTTGGCGCACTTGTGTTACGACACAAAGGATGCATTGTATCCACAAAAAATCTGGATAATTGTTGTAAATAGGTACTGCCATGTCGTCTCCACTGCAAGAAGGCTGAAGGACTCCTAAAAGCTGATCTTGTCTGTTAGTGGAAATAATAACTGGATACCTGTCAACCTTCTTATTACTACAATTGTAGAATTGCTGGTAGCAGCATCCCTAGTTTTTTTTTTTTTGTAAACGCAGTCACTCACACTATAGCAAACAATCCTGAAATGAACGAATCCTACTAAAAGCTCCCTTCATACTCTAGTTTTTTTTTGTCTCCACTTTGTAGGGCGATGTTAAATTCCACGATGTCATGGATTGTTGTTTTTTTTCATCACCTGTGACAATTTTGCTTAAATTATCGTGACCTTCAGCATTATAACGCTCAAGAAAAATCTGGCGGCAAATAAAATAGCTTGTATTTCAATATGACAAGTGTCTTAATATTGATGGTAATTATGTGGAAAAATAAATCAAACTGTGGTATTTCAAGTAAAAATAAAATTGTTACAAAAATTCACTTTTTTATATACTCGTATATCAAAACGGTACTTACTTAAAAAAAAACATGCCTCGTAGTTATGAAATACCATCAAAATAATATGTTTTCTATTTGCCTGGAAATCGCTCATCGACCGCTACTACCGCGACCGGAGTAACTTGTCGCTATGAAGAAGCTTCCGTGAAGTTCTTTTTTTCTAATTTGTAAACAGTAAATAATCATCGTATGCCAGCTCTTGTGCTACTGATGGAGCACCAGCGATGGTTGGTCGGCATCATGGTTTTGTATCAAGATTGAAAAATGTGGCACCAAATGTTCTAACAATTCACTGCATCATTCACCGTCAACATTTAGTCGCAAAACATCTTAGCGGACGTCTTCATAAATCGATGAGTATTGTTATAAAAGTTATCAATAAAATAAAGTTCTCTCCCTTGAATGATAGATTATTCCATCAACTGTGTAAAGAAAATGATGAATGACTTATCTTACATACAGAAGTAAGATGGCTATCGAAAGGAAATTGTTTAAAAAGATTTTATGCACTGTTTGATACAATTGTGGAGTTTTTGGATGTAAATCGTGAAAACATATGCATTGAATTAAAATTACTATGAAATGATAGCCTATCCTGAAACTTCAAGGAAACAATATCTTCTTCTTCTTTCCGTGTCCTGTCAGGTCTCCCCAACGTTGACTATCACCCTTGAGTAGGCCTCCCCGTCCTGGGCAGCTCGGGACAGCTCCCCTACGGTCCTCAGCCCCGTCCACTCTCGGATGTTCCTCAGCCAGGAATCCCGCCTTCTCCCAACACCTCGTCGACCCTCAATCTTACCCTCCAAGATCAGATGTAATAGTGCGTACTTTTCGCCTCTCAGAACATGGCCCAAGTAGGACATCTTACGGACTTTGATGTTGCTCAGCAACTCTCTGTCAACTCTGGCTCTATGGAGAACGTTTGTGTTGCTGACCATGTCAGTCCTGGAGATGCGTAACATCTCTCGGTGTATCCACATCTCAAAGGCCTCCAATTAGTTCATAACATTGACTTTAGGGGTCCATGACTCCACCTCGTATAACAGCACTGACCAAACATATAATAGCATCTGACCATTCTTTGTCGTAACTTTAAATTAATGTTGTCATCGCAGAAAATAGCTCTCATTCTATTAAAGGCAGCACGAGCTGCTTCTATTCTGCATTTGATTTCAACGTCTGGGTCGAGGTTTTCTGTTAGGATACTGCCGAGATACTTGAATTTTGCAACTCTCTCCACATCAACTCCATTCAAAGCAAGACGCGCGTCTGGAAAAGTTGGTCGACTAAAGATCATTAGTTTTGTTTTGGATACATTTATATTAAGTCCCAGTCTCATTCCAGCTTCATTGATTCTATCGACAAATGTCTGAAGATGTTCAATACTGTCTGCTAAAATAACCGTGTCATCTGCATATCGGATGTTGTTGACGCATTTGCCATTAACTTTAATTCCCAAGTCTACTCCGTTTAGTGCCTCCTTGAATGCTATATCGGAGTACAGATTGAATAACATGGGTGACAGAATACAGCCTTGTCGGACACCTCGCTGAATTGATATACCTTCAATCAATATCAACCTCAGAAACAATATCAGCCTTATTAAATCCAAAGGAGTTGTACTAAGCTTTATCAATAAACTTAAATTATATAAAAATAATCTTAGTCAGCGAGAATTCCGTAAGTTTCCTTCTTTACAACAATTAAAAGAAGATATGCTCAAGGGTTCTGATTTAGAAACATACTGTTGCCACATTGACGCCCTTATCGAAGATATGATAATACCAGCTTGGTTAATTAATCCATTTTTATCAAACATAGAAAGTGTCAGTCAAAATTTAAAAGAGCAGTTTATTGAACTACAAAATGACTGTGAGGCTAAAATAATATTCAATCAATGTGATTATGATGCATTTTGGGTTCGTTTTCCGCATCAATACCCTCTTCTGTGGAAAGAAGTTAAATTACCCATCATAGCATTTCCGTCGTCGTATTTAGTGGAAAAGAGTTTTAGTGCAGTAATGCATATATTTCAAAAATCACGAAATCGATCAGCTGGATCTCATCATCCGACGAGATATGATTTCTGTGTCACAGATCGTCAGATCTATCAAAAGAAGAAGAAGAAGAAGAAGAAGACGAAATCGATTACAAATAAGCCAAAGAGGAGATTTGAGATTGTATTTAAGTAAATTTGAACCTAATATTACGAAATTGGCGCAATCACATGAGACTCAAGGATCTCATTAAATTTATTTTTTATTAAAAATTTCATATTTCGTACTTAATCATGTACTTTTTTTTTATTGAAATAATATTAAAATGTTGTGTGTAATGGTAATATGACAAAAAATGCAATAAATACATAATGTTTATAAAAATAATCACGTGTTTTATTTTTATTTCTCCTATTTTTTTATTTAAAGTAGGAAATCGATTTCATAAAATACATCATTGACCCCCTTAACCAATCGTCCCAGGCAATTCCCTTATTTGCTAAAATCATTTTTTATTTAATTTTCCTACGTCAAATTGAAAACTAACCGTGATTAAATCACCTCAAAACCAAAAGAATGGTTCTTTTCGCTACGTTTTATAATTAAATATGACGTGGGACAGTACCGCCACGTGCGGATATTGCCCCCTACAGGAGTGGCGGAATTACCCCATTCGGACAATATGGCAGATAGTCAACCAACTGACAAATGAGTGAACAGAAACTAAAGCAAATTTACAGATAAGTTCTACATACAATGCTCTATCAAAACACGATCTAACAGATAGTGAAGTTCATACACTTATCACGAGTTAGACAAACTGTGAAAATAACAACAAGTCCAGGAAAACAAGGTTTCTACAAAAACTCCCTAACCGAACGCAACATTTTTAATGACATTACAGCCTGAAGCAGAAACCAGAAGTGGCGGATTTGTACCACTCTCCCCTACGAAGCATTCTTCTGTGTAGCCACATTTAGAAAGCCTCTGACTCTGTCTAAGTTTCAAATTCAGCATATGATTGCAGAATGTTGTGCTCGTTTTTTTCATTTCGAAACTGTATTTCGTTTCCACATTTGGGTCTACCGAATTAGTAATTATACTGCCCAGGTATTTGAATCGGTCTGCTATCTCCAACAGTTCATTATTAAGCCGCAACTTCATACTAGAATAGTCTGTCCTGCCAAAGACACCCACTTTGTTTTGTTTTCTGTTAATGTCCAAGCCCAATTCCTCCTGAAGATGTTATCAGCCAAGATGATACTGTTATACTACCATATGAAGTAAGTAGGTAAGTAAGTACGTAACCATATATGAATAAAAATGTATTCGTCCAAATATACGAGGTTGATATTGATGTAAGCGACGTGTGTATTCAGGGCGCAGTTTCTAGTTTGACAGCCATTTAACTTAGGTGCACCACTTCTGTGACGCTTTGCGCTTTTGCATAGTTGGAAATGAGCGAACAAAGAATTTAATAAAATTAAGGGCACTGTAGTTATAAAAAGCGATTGATTAACAAACGTCATTTTAACCGGCTTACGCTATAAAACTTAAAATGATTTCATTAAATCAAATTATAAATTCATAGATGCTGAGAAAGGTCCTTTTTCCATTGCTAGGTAGGTATGTATCGTTACGCGAGGTGGTAAATAAAATACATATGTACATACATGTAGGTACCATACGTAGATATTGTAGGCGTGCGAGAAAACGTGAAGCCTCAACACAATGGAGGCAATCTTCCGTTTGGTTGTGTTTACATATTTACGCTCTCAGCTATGCGCGATTTGAAGCGGTAGTCGATGTATGGCACAAGTACATAGCTACTTAGCTGGCCAGGTACATGCATAGGTCGGGAGCGGAAACGGCGCGTTCCCAGGCACCCAAGCGCGGCCCGCGCACGACCCGCTCGGCTGACTCCGGTCGAGGGGTCTTCCACACTGACTGCCGGGGAAGGTTCCTCAGACCTTCATCGTCAAGAGAACGATTAATTTGTTTGACAAGCGAACGAGAATGACCTGCGATTGATTTAGCAAGACAAGGAACACCACGCTATTTCGAACTGCAGCAAATGTGTTAATTCACTAACTGAAATTATTTTCCTAATACAATTGAATAATTGATCACGCCCAAATATTAAACCCTTCCGCCAGAGTCTCCCGGACCGAACGGTACGTATAGGTACTCCCCTGCCAACAAAACAGAAATAGACCGCCCAATTACCACTGACAACTCTGCTGCCGAGATAAGAGAAATAATATCAAACCTCTTTTTGATTGCTGCTTTCTCCAGCAACTCCTCCATGCTCCCTATTCCAATCCAATCTTTGATATTGCGCAACCAAGGCGCTTGCCTTCGGAAGTCTTACGGAGCTTGTTGCAATAATCTCTACTGAGAACATCTGAATTGTCCACGGTATACGAAGCATTCTTCTGTTTAGATACATTCCGAGTGCCTCTTAGCGGTTCATAGTATGCACCTTCAGAGTCCAGGTCTCCGAACCATACAACAGAAGAGACCAAACATAACACTTCAACATTCTCTGCCTAATTTTTTTAATTCTCTTTATCATTGGAGAAGATTGTCCATATTTTGTTGATGGTACCGCGGGACATTCCGATCCTGTATTTCTCCTCCACCTCTGGGTCCACCGACTTTATTTTATTTTACTGCTCAGGTACTTGAATTTGTAACAGTCTTCAGTGATTCATTCCTTATGCCCAACTTTATGCTAGAGCAGTCTACTCTGTCAAATGCCACCCGATTTGTATTTTTGGTGCTCATATTCAAAATAATGAAAATAAAATAAAAAATGTAAAAACTCTTTTTTAATTTCTCTTTTTCTTTTTTATATACTTGTATTTTTTATATACTTATCCAACACTAACATTAATTTTTTTTAAATTACATAAAAATGTTTCTCTTTAGATATTGATTTGATGTGAGTAGGCATTACCAATTTTAATTTTGGAAGTCTGGAACAAGTACGGGTTTTTGATGATCTTTGTCATCTATGTTGCATTCCTATAGCATTCCCATAGGTTTATTGTGCCTTACTCTATCAAACCCAATGTTTCTCTTGTTCCGAAAGAATTCCTGAAGCCAAACTGTATTTTGTCAAGTTCTTGTTCGCATATATGTGCCTTATTAATCCATGGATGATTTTTTAGAAATAGTTTCAGAACGTGACCCATTTGCCTTATAAGTCTTGTTGACTGGAGCAAGCGCAACCAGATTTACTTCAACATATTCAAATGTGTTATAATGTCATTCTCCAGGGCGCACCACATTACATATCATCGATGTTCCATGAGTAATGAAAGCCTCTAACGTGTATCTACTGTCAGAGATCTTAAAGATGCTGGGTTTTGTTCTTCGAACTGTTAGGATTTTCAGAGATACCCGGGTCCTTAGAACTCTGGATAACTCCTTAGTCAGAAGCAGACTCGAGGGAGGTGCCGTGATATGGAGTCCTCATGAGGCTCAGTATTCTCTCATGTTGGAGAGGGTTCAAAAGAAATTCTTGAGAGCCCTCTACATGAGAGAGTACGGGGTATATCATTGGCTCTATCCAACGGCTTTTCTCTTGGGTAAGCTGGGGTATAACTCCTTCGAACTGAGGAGGGAAGGATTACTGTCAACACATTTTTTCAAACTGATTCGGGGCTCTATTGAGAACCCCTATGTTCTGGAGCAAATAGGTCTTTTTGTTCCTGATAACTACCGGCGACAGCGCCGACATCAATTGTTCTTTGCTCCGTCACGCAGAACCAACCTGCCCATGGTGATGCCAGTAGGAAGACCAATTCGGACGCTGAATCTAATCATCTCGGATTTGGACATATTCAGTGTCAGTGAGGCAGTATTCATAAAAAAATATTACAAATTCTGGAAAGAGTACTGCCTCACTGACGTCGACATATTTGGATTCCTTCTGATATGTATGATTTTTTGCTCTCATGTTGTTTTATCTTACATTTGTAACACCGTTTTGTGTCCAAATGAGTCGCCTAAATGTTTTTCGTTTGTAATGTCTCATTTGTGTATCATGTATAAATAAATTAATAAATTAATTAATTAATTAATTAATCGATAATCGCTGCGTTTCCCCGGATATTGTTTTTGGGCAGAGTTATCATTATCAACTTTAACCAATCAAGAGGATAGTTCCCGTATCACATTTTTTATTAAATAATCTCAACAGACAACCCACATTATTCTCACTGAGGAGTTTCAACCTTTCAGCAAGGATTTCATCTGGACCACGAGCTTTCCTGTTTTTAGATGTTTTGATGGGATGGAGTGTTTCAGAACGTAGAATGGGTCGTCCCTCATGAGATTCATTGTCATTGCTATCAGATCTCTGGTCGTTAAAAAGATTTTGAATGTAATCTTTCCAAGTCTTCTCTTCCTCCTAGCCTTCCCTCCACTGCTGGATGTAGGCCTCTTCCATCTGTCTCCATTTTTCTCTATCATGTGCCGCTTAAGTCCATTTTTTCCCAGCGACCACAACAATATCGTCGATCTATCTCTTCTGTGGCCGACCGACACCCCTTTTGTTTTCCCATGGCCTCCACTTTAAGGCTTTGGGAGTCCATATTGAACTTGGCTGTCTAACTACGAGTCCGGCCCATTGCCATTTCAATTTTGCGATCCGATCCATGATATCGGCAACTTTTGTTCGGCGTCTGATTTCTGTATTTGTAATTCTATAACTCAGACTTATGCCCAACATTTGCCGCTCCATGGATTGTTGTGCGCATTTCAATTTGTGGACAGTATTAGGATCAGTCTTCATTTTTTTTTTTTCAGATAATCCATTGTTTTGGCGGAAACACTTTGATATTTCGACATTATTAATTATTTAATTGTAACACTGTTATAGAATATCACAATTGATTACATTTCTTTTGAAATTGTTACAGCTGTTTCGCTAACTGATGTTAGCATTATCGAATCTTACAATCAACATTTTTTTTAGTTGATTGTAACTTCTTTCTTCAAGTTGATTTAGTCCCACGAATGTAATCCCAGGGGTTTATCTGCAAGGTTTTCCAAGCTAAACTCTTCGCCATCGCAGAGGCCCTGAAATGGGTCGTCCACGCCTCATACAGAAAAGTCAACATGTAGACAGACTGCATGAGCGCAACGAAGGCTCTAAGCGACGGATCGCCCACCAATCCGCTGGTCTTCCAAATACAAAATACGACCTGGACGTTCAAGAAACGAGGGACCGAGTGCACCTTCTCGTAGATCAGGGGTTACAACGGACTGGAAGGAAACGAAAAAGCTGATGAACTGACTATAGAGGCCACCTTGAAGGTCAAAACTGCCAAGCTCTACTCCGAGTTTCCTCTCAGCTACGCAAAACGCATTATCAGAGAACATGTGAACAAACTGTGGGAAAACAGGTACGAGAAAAGCGCCACCAGAAGTGAAACCAAAACATTTCTCCCTCGATGCGAGACGCCAAAGAGCTGAGGAAGAGAATAACACCTTAATTCTAGCTCACGCAAGAACTCACCGGATACGCCGCCACTCTCTCATGCCTACATAGGTTCAAACTCAAAAACACACCTCACTGCCCGTGTGAATCACAAACACACCAAACCAAACCAAAACACATCATCATCTACTGTCCCACCTACACGCGAGAGAGATGGAAACGAGAGGAGAAATGTCAACGGCGTGACATTTACATTACCGATCACCCAGCCATCCTCCGCAACAAAAACACACTACACAGTTTACGCAGCCAACAAATAAATATGTATGCATGTATTTCTCCACTGGTACCCCGCGTCCCGACTGAGGTTTTCCATGGTTCCCTCAATTGTAAGATGAATGTCGGGATGCTAATTAGATAGCCGATGGAACCACAAGACAAGCACACTTACAAACACTTAGTTAAATTCGCACACAGTATCACTAATAACATAATAAAAATCACACCACCTTGAATACTTAAAAATCAAGGTTTCATGAAAACACAGACAACCAGGAAAAAAAATCCCAGCGGTCGGTTCAGAACTGAAGCATGGGACCAGCGGCAACGGGACCGCCAGAATCGATAGCGCCGGCCCCCGCCCGGGAGAAGAAGTGGAAATTAAAAATGTCTCTAACAATGTTTGTCATGTTAGAAGTCGGAAGAATGTGCGTGTATGACTCGTTGTATAAATGTGGAGGAATCTAGAGAGGTGGGTCAGGATAGAGTAATGTGTAGTTTGTATTTGCTGTTGTTGTTGATTGGATGTAGCTGAAGCATATAGACGGAGTGTCTAACCACATGAGTACAGAGTTACCATATTTCACTGCCTTAAAACAAAGTAGAGGACCGTCCCCAGGACCTGGATCTTCTTGATGATTTCGGTTCGCAACGATTACATAATAGTGTAGATATTATATACAACGATTACGAGATGACCAATATTGTATATATTACATATGAAATTGGCGTTTTGTATGGGAGGAACATAAAGTTGATTTTTTAAATATAATATATTTATTTAATCAAAGTATGTACCATTGCTATCTATGCACTTTTGCCATCTCATAGGTAGTTCATCGATCCCATTACTAAAAAAAACATTCGGACGGGAATCAATAAAATCTTTGAAGTCGGTTTGGACTGCCCCATCGGAGTTGAATTTTTTTCCCTTGCAAGAAGTTATCCAAATTTCGAAAAAAATAGTAATCTGTTGGGGCAAGGTCCGGAGAGTACAGTGGATGTCTTAGACATTCCAATTGAAGCTCTTCTAATTTGGTAGCCGTCTGTTGTGCAGTGTGTGGTCTAGCGTTATCATGAAGCAGCAGTGGCCTAGAGCGATTAACCAGCCTCGGTTGTTTAGCAGCTAGCTCCTCCATCATGGTTTGCAGTTGCTGACAAAAGACATCTGCCGTAATCGTTTGGCCAGATTTAAGAAAGCTGTAGTGAACGACACCAGCATTAGTCCACCAAACGCTCACAAGAAACTTTTTTGGAGTAAATTTTCGCTTGGGGCATGGTTTGGCTGGTTCGGCAGGGTTCAGCCATTGCGATAAGCGCTTCCGATTATCATACAGGATCCACTTTTCATCACAGGTAATGATTCGATTCAAAATCCCTTCATTATTGTGCCTGTTGAGTAATGCAACGCAGCAGTCAACGCGCGTTTGTTGATTTGCTTCACTCAATTCGTGAGGTACCCACTTTTCAAGCTTTTTCACCTTCCCAATTTGTTTCAAGTGGATTAAAACAGTTTTATCACTAACACCGCAGCCTGCAGCTAACTCGGACGTGGTTTGCGATGGATCCGCTTCCACAATAGCCTTCAATTCTTCATTATCAACTTTGGTCTCCGGCCGTCCACGAGGCTTGTTCTGCAGGTCGAAATTTCCAGAACGAAAACGTTGGAACCAAAAACGCACTGTGTTTTCTTTTGCGGCACCGTCGCCATACACATCATTAATCCTTCGAGCCGTTTCTGCTGCACTGGTGCCACGGTGGAACTCGTACTCGTAAATAACGCGATATTTCAAGTTTTCCATTTTGTAAACTGAGTGACGCAAAGAAAAAAAACAATTGAGGAAAAAACAAATGAATTATAATTTTCGAAACACAAATACAATAAATTTGAATTTGGAATTCCTAACCAAAGAGAAGATATTTGAGATCTAAGTTGCCAATACGGCAAAACGCCAATTTCATATGTAAGGACCTAATATATATATATATAGAAGCAGTTGAGTTGTTATATACAGAGCAGCAGCAGCAGCATATATATATATATATATACAGTTACAGCAGATATATATATATATATATATATATATATATATATATATATATATATATATATAGCATATAGCATAGTTGTTGTTGCTATATATATATAGTTATATAAGCATATATATATATATATATATATATATATATATATATATATAGCTATATATATATATATATATATATATATATATATATATATATATATATATATATATATATATATATATATATATATATATATATAGAAGAGTTAGTATATATATATATATATATATATATTTATATATATATATATATATATATATTATATATATATAGCAGAGTTATAGCATATATATATATATATATATATATATATATATATATATATATATATATATATATATATATATATATATATATATATATATATCTATATATATAAAACAAAGTCAAAAATCGTGTTAGTTACACCATTTATAACTCGAGAACGGCTGGACCAATTTTGAAGATCTTATATTTGCTGGATTTGTCTCCGTTCCGGATAACAGAATAATTATTAAAACATTTGAAAAAATCACTTAAACGATTTAAAATTAATTATATTTGTCATACGTTTGACTAAATTTGACTTAGCATAAAATCAAAATGGCGTGTATTTTAGTTTCGGTATCGCCCGTAGGTGGTGTATTGTTGATGCCAGATGTCAATACTCAATGTGAAAGATTTGAGGTTATTTTTTAATCGTCGTCGGGATTTTTGGTTTTCTTTATTAATTTTAGATTAACAATGCCCAAAGTTATAATAATCAGTATAAGAGAGACTATTCTAAAAGTTAAACCCCTTTTGGGAAGGAGAGCAGAGAATATTTGCGCCATTAATACCATTCGAAAAAGATGACAGATGAGTGTTCCGTAGAGATTAAATAACCGATTTATGATTAGTGAATAATAATAAAAATACGTATTGTATATTTTGTATTGATTTTATAGGTGTATCTGTGTACATTCGGTCCAGAGAATTGTTACCATAGGAAATTCAACCGCGAGTACTTAATAAACGAAATATATGGCTATCATCTCATCTCTTTCAGAAACCATCATCTTTGACTTCCCGACCTTCGTCATTAAAACGTTTGCCTTGCATATCGTGTGATGTGCGTATGCACTATCCGCGACGAGAACGACATCCTTTCAGATCTACCATACGCTCGTCCATATATGGCATCGTCTACGCTGGCAGTGCTTCCTTTATAGAACTAACCATCACGACCTTCACTTTCATTCGCACCACATTCATTTCTTATATTTGCATTTGACTGTTCCGTGCTTCACTTCCATACATAGTAGTATTTTCACAATAATTGTAAAAGGATATACATCCTTCTACTTCTATTGCCATTCTGGTTATACATGATTTAAAAAATATATTCAGTACTAATAGTTATAACATTTGGCTCTTTCACCTTTCTACCACTAAAAGAACGGGTATATATGTTTATTTACTACAAAATGTCTTTTGAATTCAAAATACATTTTGCGAAAAATGGTCGTTGCATATATCTGCATGTAAGGTACATATGTATATTATATTCGTATCATACATGCATACACACATATTAACCAGAACTACGTGATGTTTAATTTTAATTATCCAAGAAGATGGTGCATAAGTGACCATTGGGTTGAAAGTCAATATGTGCCCTAAGTAGTTTTCCCGCTTACTTTTCTGGCAAAACTCATTGTACACCTCATAGTCAAAGCTCACGCCGCATGGTTGAACGAACCCCTACGATGAAACCTTTTTACTTTAACCCTGTACACGCAAACACCCCCACTCCCCCACTTGACGTAGCACACTCGTACGCTCGGTGGCTGCGGCGCGGCGCCACGGAGAGCCTCTCCCTGCTCTAATAATAAATATTCTCAATGGAGCACCAATTAGATGGAAATTAAGAATCGTGGTTGCCTCCAATATTTCGATACATTTCTAGGAGTGTGCGAGTTTGTGGAATACTTTGTATTAATTCTATTTTAGAGGCCCCGCCCAGAGGAGACAGCCCAGAGAACCGGGAGGGGGGCGGGCGGGAGAGGGGCACCCCAGCCGTCTGGGCGGGATGGAATCAATATGCGTGCCGCGACCTTGCGGGACTTCAACCCCTCCCATACTGGAGACTTCAAATAGCTCAAATCCAATTGTCGAGTCTTAGAGTAAAGTTTTCCAAAGTGCAATGAGTAACAAACTCTTGAGGAAATATGTAATCAAGCCTGGCGAGCCGGCCATCTGTTCCGCGCCACTCGCACACACTCTTCACACTCTTCAGTACCGTGCCGAGGATTGAGGGAGCGATTACATTACTATAACACCAACTGGGCGGAGAGCCGTAAACCAGACTATAATGCACAGATACATCACGTGTGTTTTTTTAAGCCGTAATCTGTCCTAGGCTAATAATTTTTATTATTGCTTCTCCGATACTCCATTTACCCATCTTGAAATCTTAAACCGCTCGTCTCCGGCGAGGGGTTATCTTTTGGTGGACAAGCTCAGGCGGATCTGTTTAAACGTAAAAATATATGTTTGACGTAAAAAGTGTATCGAAATTAAACACAGATTTCCAGGGAAGCTCTTAAACTGGGCAAGTTCCGATGATATGTATTGTACGAGGTCTGTTCAAAAAGTATCGCGAATTTTATATTTTTTCAAAAAGTATTTATTTATTCATGAATATCTATTTTGTCCCCTTCAAAGTAATTCCCCTCGGATATAATACATTTATGCCAACGTTTTTTCCAATCCTCGAAGCACTTAAAAAATCATTTTTTGTGATCTTGTTCAGCTCCTCCTTCGATGCCGTCTTTATCTCCTCAATCGTGGCGTAGCGTCGTCCTTTCATGGGCCTCTTCAGTTTTGGAAACAGGAAAAAGTCACAGGGGGCCAGGTCTGGGGAATACGGTGGCTGCGGCACCATTACTGTGTTGTTTTTGGCCAAATATTCGCGCACAAGCAACGATGTGTGAGCAGGGGCGTTATCATGGTGCAAAAGCCAGTTTTTGTTCTTCCACAAATCCGGGCGTTTCTGGCGGATTGCTTCGCGCAAATTGCGCATAACTTGCAGGTAATATTCCTTATTGACCGTACTACCCTGTGGCAAGAACTCATGATGCACCACGCCCCTGCAATCGAAGAAAACTGTGAGCAAAACCTTCACGTTCGACCGAACTTGGCGCGCTTTTTTTGGTCTTGGCTCATGCGGCAGCTTCCATTGGGATGATTGAGCTTTGGTTTCCACGTCATAACCATAAACCCATGATTCGTCACCAGTTATGACCCTCTGGAGCACATTTGGGTCGTCACGGACCGAGTCCAACATCTCCTGAGCAATGTTAACGCGATGCTGTTTTTGGTCGAAATTGAGCAATTTTGGCACGAATTTCGCGGCGACCCGACTCATGCCCAAATCATTGGTTAAAATCGAATGGCACGAGCCAATCGATATGTTTAGGTCCTCAGCAACTTCTCTAACGGTGATTCGACGATTGGCTAATATTATTTTCTTCACTTTATCAATGTTTTCGTCTGCTGTTGACGTGCTCGGGCGTCCGGCACGCTCTTCGTCGTTCATATCTTCTCGGCCCTCTGAGAACATTTTGTACCACCGATAAACGTTGCTTTGGTCCAAGGTAGCTTCACCATATGCCACAGTCAACATTCGAAATGCGTCCGCGCACTTTATTTTGTTTTTCACACAAAATTTGATACAGATTCTTTGATCCATTTTTTTGGAATAGGCAAAAATCGAAGACGAGCCAAAACACATCCAAGCAAAACAGCTGTCAAAAATTAACTAAACATTCAAAATGGCCGACCTTGTCAGCATAAGTAAGGGACATGAGTACCAACATAACGCTATAAAAAAATCAAAAATCAAATATACGTAGCCAGCGGAAATTCAAAATTCGCGATACTTTTTGAACAGACCTCGTATGTTACTATGAACCTAATTTTCTAAAACAAATGTCGTCATGACCACCTTCTCCTAGTGCTATTTCACCCCGTGTAAGGTAATGTAAGCAGTAATCACTCAGTATGCAAGCAGAGAATCGCAGGACAGAAGATTACTATAATACCTACTACTCTGATGTCCAATCTATCCTGACAAACCTCTCGGGTTTTCTTCACATTCATACACGCGCTTCGATTCTGCCGACTTATTACAAGACCGAGTCCTGCGGTCATGCCATGTTTTCCTTGGTCTAGCTCGATACTTTCTTAACTATATTTTCTTCATCCGTGCGTTACGTACTCGTATGTCCAAACCATTGCGGTGATCCTTTCATAGATTTGTTTTGAATGCTTTCTTCCGCTCTACATTCCTTCCTGATTTACCACAAATACGTCTCATCTCTACCGCATTTATTCTGTTCTTATCCTTTAAGAGTTAATTAAAACTAACTAACTAACCATCACGCCGTCTCCCCGAAGGGGTAGGCAGAAAGAATGGACTGCCACACTTTAACCGATGAGGCACTCCATCCTTCTCTTTTCGCCCCCGCGGGAGACGCGGTGTGATGGGTTGCGAACCTCATCGCCACCAATAGGCATCTCCCGGGCACACATTCGATCGTCCAACGTTCACAAAATAAATCTAAAACAAATAATATGATATAAAATACAATTACATAAAATAAAAATAATATAACACATAAAGTATTTTAGATGGTAATTTTGGGTTAATTATAATCTTTATATTTCGAAATATTTATGAAGGAAACACCACGAGTGTCAGAGTAAACGGGGTTTTCACTTCTTGGTTTAATATCACAAAAGGTTGTGTAATGTCCCCGTGGTTGTTTAATCTATACATGGACAAGTGTATGAATGAACTAGATGGCATAAACGAAAATAAACGATGCGTCTCAAAACTATTACTGCGCAAAGATGGCAGTCCACAATGGGGTTCTAGTGCCGATCCTTATGTGTAGAAGTGAAGCTTGGAGTTGGCAGAAGAAGGATAAAAGTAGAATAAATGCCGAAGAGATGGGATCACTGAGAAGAATGTGCGGAAAAACAATGGACGATAGAATAGCCAATGAAGAAGTTAGAATGGAATGTAAGGCGGATGAATACGTCCTAAATAAAATTAAGAAAGGGTCACTAAGGATGAGGAAAGAATGGTTGAAAAGAAGGGGTGGGCAGAGAGAATTGACCGTCACACTTTTCTTTCCTGACACAATTCTCTCGATTCCTCAACTCCTCAAGTGGCCGACACTCAATTAGTCTTTCCATATTTCTAGTTCCGTTTACAACGTTAACACATAGGTACTTATTGAAATTAATAAAACGATAAATGAATGAGAACATTCAAACCAACAAAGTCTCTATGCAAGAATGGGATTTATTTTATTTTATTTATTTTATTTATTTATACATTTACAAATGAGACATAACAAACAATTAAACATTCAGGCGACTCATTTGGACAAAAAACGGTATTATAAAGATAAAAAAACAAAACAACATGAGACCAAAAAATCATACATATCAGAAGGAATCCAAATATGTCGACGTCAGTGAGGCAGTACTCTTTCCAGAATTTGCAATATTTTTATTTTGAATACTGCCTCACTGACACTGAAAATGTCCAAATCCGAGATGATTAGATTCAGCGTCCGAATTGCTCTTCCTACTGGCATCACCAAAGGCAGGTTGGTTCTGCGTGACGGAGTAAAGAACAATTGATGTCGGCGCTGTCGCAGGTAGTTATCAGGAACAAAAAGACCTATTTGCTCCAGAACATAGGGGTTCTCAATAGAGCCCCGAATCAGTTTGTAAAAATGTGATGTTAATAATCCTTCCCTCCTTAGTTCGAGGGAGTTATACCCCAGCATACCCAAGAGAAATGCCGTTGGATAGAGCCAAGGATATACCCCGTACTCTCTCATGTAGAGGGCTCTCAAGAATTTCTTTTGAACCCTCTCCAACATGAGAGAATACTGAGCCTCATGAGGACTCCATATCATGGCACCTCCCTCGAGTCTGCTTCTGACTAAGGAGTTATACAGAGTTCTAAGGAGCCGGGTATCTCTGAAAACCCTAACAGTTCGAAGAACAAAACCCAGCATCTTTAACGAAACGTCACATACCTTCTCGATCTGAGCACGAAATGTCAATCGACTTTCGTAAATTATCCCAAGATCTCTGACAGTAGATACACGTTTGAGGCTCTCATTACTCATGGAATATCGATGATATGTAATGTAGTGCGCCCTGGAGAATGACATTATAACACATTTAGATATGTTGAAGTAAATCTGGTTGCGCTTGCTCCAGTCAACAATCCTGTCAATATCGGATTGCAAACGCAAACAGTCCTCCACTGTTGTTATTTTTAAGAAAAGTTTTAAGTCATCTGCGAATAAAAGAAATCGCGAGAAGTGTATTGCTTTCGCGACATCGTTTATGAAGATTGAGAAAAGAAGTGGACCTAGGTTTGAGCCTTGGGGTACACCTGAATAAACGTAAAATGGTCGGGAGTGAAATTTTCCATAAGATACAAATTGTGTCCTCTCTTTCAGGTAACTTACAAAGAAAGATACAAGACGAGAAGAAAAACCGATTTCTTCTAATTTACTGATAAGAATATCATGATTTACGGTGTCGAATGCCTTGGAGAAATCATTGTACGAGCAGTCTACTTGGTGACCTGCATCCAATGCCCCGGCTACATAATCCGTAAATATGAGAAGATTTGTGTCAGTTGACCGTTTTTTTCTGAACCCATGTTGTTCCGTTATAATAAACGGTTCAACACCGGGTAGTATAAATTTGTGAATCATAGATTCGAATAGTTTAGCCGGTGCTGGTAGAATAGCAATCGGCCTGTAATTTTCGACCGAGGCTCTAGAACCACTCTTAAAAATAGGACATATCCTAGAGATTTTCCAAGAGTGGGGAAATGTGCTAGAACTCAGGGCCAAGTTAAAAATAAAACTTAACGGTTCTTTTAGGAATTCTGCACAACCTTTTATGAAAAAAATTGGCATAAAATCGGGATGGGTACTCTATCTTCACACTTCTTTAACAAGACGTCTCAACCGTACCTCTAGACGCCCCCTGCAGAACCCATGTTGTTCTGTTATAATATAGGGGTCGACAGTATCGCTGCAGGTCTCTAGTTTTCAACTGACTATTTTGTTCCGCTTATGAAAATAGAAAAATAAATGAACTGATCCTGAAAACTGTCCAGATCAGGAGAAATATGTGTACCTACTTAACTAGATAATAAGGCGGAGGCATTAGGAGCTCAGAGTAGCCTTTTAAGAAGTAAATTGGAAGAAGACCAGGACCATCCGAGTGTTAATTCTTCATAGATTTGATGGAGGATTTAATTTATCATTCGCTTCTATGGGCGATATGGTAAAGCCATGACCACAACAAATGGCATATAAATCAGTCGCTGAATTGAAATTAAGCCGCGGGGGAACATTGCTATAGACAGATTGAAAGTGCTTAGCGAATGCACTCGCTATATCTACACGCTCAACCTCTCTATCCCCAAGTATCAAAGTGTTTAGGATGCCACCATCATTTCGCAAACTTTTTACGTAGTTCCAGAAGGATCCGGGGTCATCCATAAGATTTCCCTCAATGGTGCCCACATATCCTCTAAAGGCTGATCGAACATTGCGTTTCGCCACCGAGCGGTACAGACCGAAAAGTAGCCTTCCACTTCCACTTCGATGATTTCCCTGGAAAACCACCTCGGGTATCTCCGTTCACTATTGCTTATGCGTTTTCTGGGAAAGCACAAATAAAAGAAATTATAAATAACACTGTAAAAACATTAAAGGTTGCTCCAGACAAGTTGAGTCTTCAGCTGGTAAAGCTTCAGAAAATCACCTTGGCTGAAGTTCCATCCCCTGAAAATGTCGTTTTTATGGCGCGGATCTCTTTACCAGAGTACTCAAACTCTAACGTGGGATGGTAATCATCTTCCGTAACTAATGGGTATACTGATCTTGAAACTTGAAATTTGGTGTTGCTCAAAATCAAGTCCAAGGTTCTGGAATCTGAGTTCAAAACGACATTGTGTTGTGCAAGCCCAAAAACTGCGCATAGATATCCAAGTCACGCGGAACATAGTATCCCATGGTCAGAGTACATGATAAAGTCGCCAATCACAATGACATTTTACCTCCAATCGGATTGAAACGCGTGTGCATCGCATCTAAAAATCGATTATATAATATACGAGTATTTCCCAATCAGACCCCGGTGGTATACATGAAACACTAAGGTAGCCCCCCCCCCATTCTTTTAATTTAGGGCTAGTCAGTAACTAGTGTTATTTTTGTAATTTATTTAATAATAACACGTACCCCAAAGCGGGTGAAAATTAAACAAAATTAGTTACAACCTTGAAATTTCACAAGATCTATTTTATTAATTTTGTTGCAAATTGAAAACAAATATTTAGAAATAAAATAATTAAAGCACGGCATAAACACCTCAACCATAAAAACAAGTTTTCAATAATTGACCGATAATGGATGCTCTGAGCGATTGCAATATTTTGTTCTTCATCTTGTGTTACAATATCGCTGCAATCTTACATAAGCTTCACACCTCTTTCTACGATGTCATTAATAACTGGTTTTAGTATATATTTGATATTATTAAGTTTATTAGTATTTCTTCAGATAAATTTGTGAAAAACAGTATTTTTTATTATATACTAGCTGACCCGACGAACTTCGTACCGCCTCAGAATCAATAAATGTTGTGTTAACTTATTAGCTAAATTTAATTCACCTTTTTATTGAATTACAATTAATACTTAAAATGAATTAAGTTCATGAAATGTGCAAATGTCAAAATTAAAAATATTAATTACAATGGAATATAATTCACGTGGAAGCCTGCATTAATACTTAAAATGAATTATAAATTGTTAATTAAAAACTTTGTTTTATGTATCACAATTGTGTTTTTTATTTTTTCGCGACAATATATTCAACCAAAGTGGAATCTACCAGATTAATTGTGAGGATTGTGATGCCGTGTATATTGGAAAGACGGGTCGATCATTTTGAAGAGGTTATATGAACACAACATTTAATACAAAAACAGAATCATTGTGTGAATTTTGACCATCATTTCAATTCCAAAAACACATTTTTTTTGCATATAGCAAACAATTTTAAAAAAATTTGATAAATTAGAAAATTTTGAAATTTTTAAAGCAAAGGCACGTGAATTGAATGTTATAAATAACCAAATTCCAGCTTATTCCCCCTTAGTATATATGTAGTACATTAAAAACTTTTCCTTTATACAATCTACCAAAAAAATATTAATACTACCTTCCATTTTTGTCCCTTTCTTACTAATGTAATCTGCTTCCTTATAATGTTTATCGTCTTTAATATATTAGGATTCATCGTTTTTGACTCTATATTATGTATGATTGTTCCTTCTAATTACTGTTTGAATTATTATTATGATTATTATCATTCTTATTATTTTATTATTATAAATAAATGAATTTAATACAACAACAACAACAAACCATCACGCCGTTTCTCCGCAGGGGTAGGCAGAGAGAATGGACCGCCACACTACTCTATCCTGGCACACCTCTCTAGCTTCCTCCACATTCATACATCGAGTCATACACGCACGTCGATTCTTCCGGCTTCTGACATGACCAACCTTTAATATTTGATTAATTTGGACATGCCATGTTTTTCTCGGTCTACCTCGACTCCTTACTCCATTTACATCGTTAACGTATACTTTTTTAACCATTCTTTCTTCACCCATGCGCTCTATATGTCCGAACCAACGCAACGAACCATTCATAATTTTGTTCATAATACCTTCTTTCGCTCTACATTCCTTCCTAATATCAGCATTTGAGATTCTGTCATACATCGTTCTACCACACATACGTCTTAGGGACCTCATCTCTACCGCATTTATTCTGCTCTCATCTTTGTTCTGTCAGTTCCATGCTTCGCTTCCATAAATAGGAGTTGGGACCAGAACTCCATTGTGAACGGCCATTTTCGCTTTCATTGATAAATTCTTGTTTCCAATAACTACTTTTAAAGCTCCATTCACTTTGTTACCCGCACCAACCCTTTTTTCAACATCACTGTCCGTTCGGCCATCCGCTGTGAACATGCTACCTAAATACACAAATTCCCTCACCTGTTCCAAGTTCTCTTCATTTACACTTATATTACAAACTGTCATTTGCTCTTCCCTTTCAAAAACTAACACCTTTGACTTTCCGACATTCATCAAAACACGTTAAAACAATTAAATAGCAGACAACATAATTTTGAATAAGTGTGATCCATCAATGAACTCCGTTTTCATCATTAGCATCATCATATTCATCATCTGAAGAGTTTGATGATTCAGTGTCCCTATCAATTGAAAAAAGAAATTCCTCGTCTTCATCTAGCCAAATATTTCGTTTATTAAGTACTCGCGGCTGAATTTCCTATGGTAACAATTCTCTGGACCGAATGTACACAGATACACCTATAAAATCAATACAAAATATACAATACGTATTTTTATTATTATTCACTAATCATAAATCGGTTATTTAATCTCCACGGAACACTCATCTGTCATCTTTTTCGAATGGTATTAATGGCGCAAATATTCTCTGCTCTCCTTCACAAAAGGGGTTTAACTTTTAGAATAGTCTCTCTTATACTGATTTTTATAACTTTGGGCATTGTTAATCTAAAATTAATAAAGAAAACCAAAAATCCCGGCGACGATTAAAAAATAACCTCAACTCAAATCTTTCACATTGAGTATTGACATCTGGCATCAACAATACACCACCTACGGGCGATACCGAAACTAAAATACACGCCATTTTGATTTTATACGTCGTTTATTAAGTCAAATTTAGTCAAACGTACGACAAATATAATTAATTTTAAATCATTTAAGTGATTTTTTCAAATGTTTTAATAATTATTCTGTTATCCGGAACGGAGACAAATCCAGCAAATATAAGATCTTCAAAATTGGTCCAGCCATTCTCGAGTTATAAATGGTGTAACTAACACGATTTTTGACTTTGTTTTATATATATAGATAAATGATGACCTTCACAGCCTTTGGGGCACCATTTAGAATTATTGAAATGACCAAAAAAATCCTGGAAATAGTTTTAGACCAGTTGGAAAAAACTGAGGGGGTGAGCATTACGTTTATAAGTTTTCGTTTTGTATTTTCTAAAAAAACCTCTTTCCACATCTTCAATGGTAATAGCTGGAAACACAGTGTGTATAAGATGCTATTATAGTACACATTTAGAATCAGCAGGTTTCACAACGTTCAATCACACGTGGAACATACTATGCTCAGCCGATTATTGAAAAATATCTTCAGGTATAGTCGGGACGCCTGAAACAGTAGCATTCGCACTTAACAAAGGTATAGATTCTTCCAGTGTATTGGAGGTCGTTGGAAGGTCACGTTGTCCACTAAGTTTCTGTCTTCTATGCCACCTGGTGTGGCCATATAACATAGTCCCATTTGATAAAGTCGACTCTGTCCCGGCCCTTGGCACGGGTTGGCAACTGCTCCCAGTTCATATGCAGGTTGTCCTTATCTCTTGCGCTATCCTACGTACTTCTTTTTCCCCTTTATTAGTTCGCTATATAAAACGTTTTTGTTTCTCTCTCTCTCTCTCTCTCTCTCTCTCAAGGAGCATATACATACAGGTATGTTCGTACTTATCAATTTACTAAATATATGTGAATTGAGTTGAAAAGAACCCGCTATGAGTTTAGGAAGTCACGCCAAGTAACTTT
The DNA here is from genome assembly GCA_022606425.2 of Lepidostoma basale. NCBI lineage: Eukaryota > Metazoa > Arthropoda > Insecta > Trichoptera > Lepidostomatidae > Lepidostoma > Lepidostoma basale. The sequence continues at coordinate 38,359 of JAHDVF020000093.1, read as the reverse complement.
TCCTCAGATTATTGAAAGTCTGTGTCTTCTTACAAGTAGGTACCTATTCTCGCGGATATAACGATCTCAAGTTGTCGCTAAACAGTACAGTACAGTACATAATAACAAATAGTCGGATGATATGTCCAGTTGTATTATATTTTGGTAGATATTCTATTAATATTATAGGTACCCACATTATTTTATTAGGATTATTTTATGGTGATTCCAATGACATTTCCTTCTCGATACCTCTTTGTGTCATCGTTTTTATCAAGGGCGTCTTTGTCCCGAAAAATGTTTGTTAAAATAAATATATTTTTAAATGTATTCAAATGCTTATCCACAACACAAAGTAATAACGCGAGTATAGAAGAAATAAAAAATAGAATTTTTAAATGTTTTAATTTGGAACAGATATGTAGACGATATTTTTTGTATTTGGACAAGCACGAGTAGACGGCTAACTTATTTTAACATATCAAATTCATTTTGGAAATCGGACATAATAATAAACTTTGCTTCTTAGATTTAACCTTAAATAACCATGATAGGAAATAATATCAATTTTAACGTATTTCGAAAACCGACTTATGTACGAGTATTATCCATAATATGTACCTACGTCTAATTTTCGGTTTTCTTATATTTAGGTACACACTCGGCTTTCCGTGCCATGTTGACTCGCTTAATTAAAATACCCATTTCATTAGAAAAGAATAAAACAGAATTGAATACAATTATAACTATAGCTAATAATTATTATTATTATTATTATTATTATTTTGTTGAAAATCTCCTTACATCATTACAGCGCAAGCCAAATCGATGTAAAGGGTGAAAAAAAAGAATATCAAAGGAAATATAAATAGAACCTTATGAATAGGAAAAGCTAGTTATTTGCTTGCTGCCTTTATCATAAGGGTATTTACGAATTTGCCATAATTGCATCCAAAGAGGTCTATCTCTTTTGCAACCTCATTTAAGAGACGAATCGCTTTCAATACAGGAGAACTTCGAAGGGCCTCTGTGCGGAAATTTGGGGCATAAAATAATATATGCCCCCTTGCTCTGCTATAACTATGGGGAACGTACAGATTTATCTCTCTCAGTATTCCTGGATTGAAAATACCTCCGGATAACAGTTTAAAAAATGCTTTCCCAGAAAGATCATTCGACGAGCTTCAAGAGTGTTGAAACCCAACACTCCTGAGAGAAACAGTGAGGGGTGCATAAAAGGATAACAGTTATACTCCCTGAGGTACAAATATCTTAAAAATCGTTTCTGGATCCTTTCCAGCTCCAAAATGACTGTTCTTTCTCTGGGGTCCCAAATGATAGAGCAGTACTCCAAGTTACTACGAACCAGCGCTTCATACAGTCGACGAATCGCCGTTGTGTTGGAAAAGATCTTGCGTTCCGTAGAACAAAACCAAGCATTTTGTTGGCTCGCATGATAATGTTAGATAGATGTATTTTAAATGTAAAGTTGGACTCAAACGTGATACCCAGATCCTTAATATGATCAACACGCTGTTAATAGGTATTGTTCATCTGGTATGGGAATAATTTAGTATTTCCAGATCGAGTATATGTAATTACAGAGCACTTTGGTATACTAAATGGCAAGTTGTTGTCATCCGACCACTTTAACAACCTATTAATATCATTTTGTAGGAGAAATTAATCATTAGAATTTTCTACAGCTCTAAATAGCTTCAGATCGTTGGCAAAAATAAGATAATTAGATGATTCAATGTAATTATCAATATCATTGATATACAGAATAAACAAAAGCGGCCCCAAATTTGAACCCTGGGGGATTCCTGAATTTGCTATGAAGCTATCTGAGTTATGATGGTATACACTACATATTGTTTGCGGTTAAATAGGTAAGATTCCATTAATCCCAAAAGATTGTAGGCAAACCCATAGTTGTTAAGTTTTTTTTAATAAAATAGCGTGATCGACCTTATCGAATGCCTTTTCAAAATCCGTGTAAATGACATCGACGGGAATAGATTTTTCTAGCGAATTGTTAACAAAAGACGAAAGATTAAGTAGGTTGGTTACGGGCGATCTAGTCGGTCTGAATCCGTGCTGGTTTTCACTGAGCTGACTCTCGCATTGTCTGTATATGTAGGAATGGAGAATGGACTCAAGGAGCTGAGAGTACAGCCACTGGTCTGTAGTTATCGATTAATATCTTGCTTCCCTTTTTGAAGATTGGCGTGACTTTGGTAAGTTTCCATCTGTCGAGGAAAGCCTTTTTGCACACTATTAAACTAAATATATGATGTAAAAGAGATATAAGTTGAGTAGAAAACGCTTTTAATATATAAGGGGGTATGAAGTCTGGACCGACAGAACATTTAGGAGCGAGTTTCCGAAATGCGTTGGCGATATCGGCGAGACTGATTTCGGGAATAGTAACAGATAGGGCAGGAATCGAAGTAGAAGGAAGGGAGTCAATATTTAGATCGGGTACATTAGACCTATATACGCTTCGAAAGTAAGCGGTAAATCCCGACGCAATATCGAACGATCCCCTATAGATTGATTCACCGAGCTTCATCTGGTCGGGGTTGTCATGTTCACAACGCTTTTCGTTAATAAAACGCCAAAATTGTTTCGGATCTTTAACGATGCTGGACTCAGACTCCCGAGTATGCTTCTTGAATGCATCGGAAATTAGCCGCTTAGTCTCGCTGCGTATTGCTCTAAAACGTTCGAGAGCCAAGGGTTGTTCGTTTTCAAAGACGATGATATTTATGTTTTCTTTGCAAATTAACAATAATCGTACCGTTGTACCATTTCGGAAATACTCGCTTTGGAGTTTTGTCAAGTGTTCGTTTTTTAAAGCAGATATCGAATGCTCCGTATAATTTTTGATAGAACAAGTCAACAGCTTGGTTTACATCTCCATTAGTATGGAAGTCCCAATCCATGTGACCTAGAATGTCAGAGAGCATGTCAAATTTACGTTCCCTAAATGTCCATCCCATAGAGTTGCCCGTAGGCGTAGTCTCTGGCGCGTCCACAACTGGAGGAGACATGCAATCGAATGACAACGAAAGAGTAGGGTGATGGTGATCCTCCTCCACCAATGGAGAGTCATGTCTGTCAACTACAATGTGTTTTGATCTTAGATTACATAGTATTAAATCGAGTATTACATTGTTTGAATTGGATACACAGTTCAGTTGACAGAACTGTGTATCCAATTCAACGGTTACAATACAATCTAATTGAAAATATTTTAATTAATTATAATAAAAGTGTATTTACCAAACAATGTAGTGTTCTCCAACTACCTACCTTTAATAATTGTATACGTTAGTAATAGAAAAACAACAATCTTGAAATTTTAGAAATAAAAAATAAGACATTCATTGTTTCTTGAACAACGATGTAAAATGTTTTTTGGGATCTTGAAAAAATCCGAGTTCATAGCCACCCTGAAGACGGAGGCAACGATCTCCGAAACGTTGGTCCAGAAAGACGAGTTACACGGTTTTCCCCAAGATCCCAAAAATAATGTTGTTACGAACCGTGAAAATCTTCGAAATTATTTAACGATGTAAAACTCCTTATAAAATAATTAATACGAATACCTACATCTGGAAAGGCGAAATATGTCATTCCCTTAAATTATAATAAATTTCCTAGAAAACAGACGTCTTCATTTGTATTAATGAATAAAGAAGATTTTATAAAAAAAAAAAAAACTTAACTTTTAAATTTCAGTATTTGATTTGTTTCCCCTGTCCCATAATTTTAACTAAATTATTATTAAATAGTCCATTGTTTTGCTATCAACACTATGATACCTTAACATTTTAAAACTGTTAATGAATAAACTGTGTTTTTTTTATCACAATTATATTTACGAGGGGCGTTCAATACATTCTCGGTATCGATATGAAAGAGTGCAACTATGAATGAATAGTTAATTACCTCGTTATATTGCACTCATTAGTAGTATAAATACCACGTTTCATAACAAACGGATAGATGGTTATTGAGTAGCTGTCCCCGAAACACAAGCAAGATGAGTCATTTCGCAAAGTTAAACAAACTCGAGTACCGTGCCGTTATAAAATTCCTCACCAAACAAGGAAAAAATCAGAAAACCATCCACAAAGAGATATCAGGAGTTTACGGGGAGTCTGCTCCTTCATTATCATTAGTTCAAAAGTGGTACAGTGAATTGAAGAGTGGCAGAGAGAGCATTGAGGATGACGAGCGATCCGGTCGGCCAACGAGGCCAATAATGAAGAAAATGTGGATAAAATAGAAAATTTAGTATTGGAGGATGCCAAAATGAAGGTAAAAAGGATAATCAAGATTACTAGCCTATCCACTGGTACCGTTGTTTCTATTTTACACGACCGCCTACCCATGTCAAAAGTCAGTGCAAGATGGGTGCCGAGATTCCTAACGCCACTTCAAAAATCGTACCGCGTACAGAGTTGCAAAGGGTTTTTGGAGCTCTGTGGTGAAAATTCTAAAGAAACTATTGACGAAATTGTTACTGGGGATGAAACCTGGGTTCATTACTATGATTTTGTGAGTAAGTAGAAGTCCATGCAGTGGCACCGAAAAGGTACAGAGCACCCAAAGATGTTCAAGGTGCCACAATCCGCAGGGAAGGTCATGGCTACAGTTTTCTGAGATTCCCAGGGAATTTTGCTGATAGATTACAAGGAAAAGGGTATCAATATCACCGGGGAATACTACTCTAGCATCCTTTATCAATTGAGGGAGGCGATCAAAGAGAAAAGGCGGGGGAAATTGGCCAGAGGGATCCTGCTCCTCCCCGACAATGCACCGGTGCACAAGGTTCAAGTTGCAAAGGCTGCAGTTCAAGTTCAATCAATGACCCACCGTATAGTTCAGACCTGGCACCAAGTGATTTTTTTATTTTCCCAAATCTAAAGAAATACATTCATGGGAAACGATTTGACGACGATGACTCGATAAAAACGGTGATTTGATAACAAACCGGAAGCAATTTTTTTTTAGGGTTTAAATAAATCGATTGCTAGAAGTAAGAAGTGCATGGATATTAAAAATGACTATATTGAGAAATAAAAAAATAATTATTAACCTAAATCTTTTCCTTCATACCCATACCGAGAATATATTGAACGCCCCTCGTAGCAGTAAATATCCTGCTGAGACCAACGAAAAGACGTGTTCGCCTGTTTCATTGAGTCAAACATGCTGAATTGATGCAAAGGTTGGAGGAGTGCAATGTGGATGACAAATATAGGAATTTTATCGTTAGAAGAAGCGTGCGTCAGGGCTGCATATTGTCACCGCTGCTCTTCAACATGTACTCCAATTATGTATTTAAGAAAGCCCTAGAAAACTCGTCAATGGGAGTGAAAGTCAATGGCGAATGCATCAATAATATAAGATATGCCGATGACACCGTCATCCTGGCCGATGGCATCGCAGGGGAGCTCCTTATGAGCATTAGAAATGCAGGAGAAGAATTGGGCCTAAACATTAATATAAAAAAGACAAAATGGATTGCATTTGGCAGAGCGGATTACTCCGTTCTAACATTACGACTCGGTGGTGAACGATTGGAGAGGATGGAACACTTTAAATACCTGGGCAGTATAATTACATCATCTATGGACCCAGATATGGAAGTGAAGTGCAGGATCGAAGCAGCCCGTAGTTCATTCAACAAAATGAGATCAATATTCTGCAATGACAACATGAACTTGAAACTAAGGCAGAAATGCTATGTCTGGTCTGTATTACTCTATGGCTCGGAAACTTGAACCCTGAAAGTGCACACTATGAACCGATTGGAAGCATTCAAGATGTGGTTGCACAGGAGAATGCTTCGCATACCGTGGACAGATTTCGTCAGCAATTTGGAGGTTTTGAAGAGAGCCAACTGTAGTAGACAACTGCTAAAGGACGTTTAGGTCCATAAGATTTCATATCTGGGTCACATTCTGCGGGGAGATATTTAATGGAGCAAACTGTATTTACAGTTTGCTCCAACTAATACTGATGGGAAAAATTGACGGGCAGCGTGGTCCTGGTAGAAGTCAAACGTCTCGGCTGTGCAACATTAGAGACTGGACCGGTGTGAGACATGTGAGGAAGCTGTTCCGGGTTGCGCAAGATAGAGAAGCCTTCGCCGAAGTGATTGCCAACGTCGGGGGGACCTGATACGGCACGCGAAGAAGAAAATATCATAGTGATTCTCGTGACATGTGAAAGGCAGCTAATCTATCGCCATTTTATTGTCAGATGAATTATTCACCAGACCAAAGACTTTATGATAATCACACTGCCATCGCCGGGTATCGAACCCGGGACCTTCAATGTGGCAGTCGAAGCACTTACCACTCGGCCAAGAAGGTCGTCTTACAACTTACAATTACAAATAACCCTACCCCCAGAATTATTTACCTCTTTAATTTAATTAATAAATTTCTTAAAATAAATTTATTTCTTTAAATAAATTTCTACAATGATGAAGGACGTCTGTGTCCCGAAACATGTTAGTGAAAAGTGTAAAAAAATCATGGAAAATCGAATGTATTCGAAAAGTTATTCAAAAGTTTGTGTAATGTATAGGTACATTAGTTATTAACTAGTTTTTTCATCGCAAAATTATTTTTTTCTTCCAAATAATTCCAACCACAAAATCCATACATATAAAATCCCATGCGCATTTAGCTATAAGCACGTAGATTAAGTGTATTTTTTTATTTTCTAAATTCAAAATTGCACCAGTGTGTACAATCTGTGTGCCACAGAGCGACTCAAAATCAAGAATCTTCGCGGCCAACAGGGCATCCCTACTTTTAATACTCCTACGAAACCTTCGTTAAAGATTCAATTCATTCAATTTCAACGATCTTGGGGCCAGAGTGTAAATGCTTTGGAGCAAAAGTCCAAATCAACGATTGCTCATAACCATGGCATCTAAAACATTCCCGGTGTACTTTCCAATCAACGTAGAAGCAACAAATAGAGATGAGAAGCCTCTTTTCTTCCAAGTGCTATCACCTGAAACTTCTGTCAAATTCTGAAACAAACTCCAAAATGCAATACGCGAAACTTTCAACCTCCATGTTCATGCTGTTTTTTATTTTTCTCGCAGAAGCTGGTGTAAATTCCGTATTATTTTGGGTGGTTAAACGGTTTCTACTAAGCTTTCGCTTTTTATTACGGCATTGCATTTTTATTATATTATAACATTTCCAGTCGTACTTCCTTTTCGACCACTCATTGCGAAAATAAATAATTTGTAGCTGTTGTGCTCTTCGAAGCTAAACCATGACTAAAACAAGTTCGACAAAATATTGAATAACTATAGAAATTTCCTTTTAAACCTGTACAAACTTGTCTATACTAGTATGAACGTATATTTGTTTAGAAGGGTCTCAGCCGACTGTACACAACAGGCCCAGCCCTCGACTGCCAACCAGAGCTCCTAACATTTGCTTCTTCTAACTGCTGTATCTTTATAGCGACTTCGAATTTTAAATAATCACTTTACCACCGTATTCTTGACATATTAAGGAAGCTATTTATGAAAGAAGAAAAAATCGATTTTTTAAATCCTTCACTTGGGTGAACCCCCTTAAAAGAGTTGTCATTATGAATTGAATTATTTCCTCCGTACATTATAACTTTCCATAAACATCGAGCCCATTGTCTTGCAGCTCATATTTATAAGAAATGGGGCTATTAGTGTCCTCCACTGCACACCTGATATCTGCACACCTATACCATAGGCACTACATATACGAGTACATAGCACACTCGCACTCGGTCACCACCCTCATTCGTTCGGGGAGATTGTTTGGAATAATGAATCACCTCCAATAGGTTAAGAGAGCTATCTGTTCTTGGCTCTAAGTAGGCTCACTCACTATTAGGGACTCACCAAACAATCTACCATGCTCCGCTTGTAGCGAAACATACTCGATTCGAAAGTATAAGAATTAATTCTAGACAAAAAGAGCAATCAATGTCTTTATTGACAGTAAAAAGTTGTCTCCTCGTGGCGCGCGTCAGTAGTAGTGGTAGCCCAGTAAGGGAGGCAGGTAGGTCCTGCAGGGCGGGGGCAATACGCATGCCTTGGAGAGGGATCGATGCGGGGCCACACGTCAAATAAGTCCAATCGTTCTTCGTTTCATCCGGCCCAGCCGCCCGGGCAGGGCAGTCCTTTCTTACTCGTGTGGCCTGTATGGCCAAAGATTTAGACTATGCGAGTCATGAAAACATGATTATTTTTTTACTTCATTAATATGAAAATATGCAAAATCGTATATAAACTTGCTTAAGGTGTGTTGGTTCATTCTAGAGTTGGCAAATCTTTCTCGATAATACAATACCTAGATATAATACAATACCAGGTCTCGCGACTGCGACTAGCCGAGTGGGTGTTTGCTGCACGGAAGAGCTCCGTCGCGGGTCGCGGTCGACGGTGGACTTGGCGCATGCGGAATGGTTTTTGTTCGTAATCCCAGGCTTGCAGAAACTTCAATCGATAAGATTTATATGACGTACCTGAGCATGACCTGCCTAAGTTATTTATCTATCTATAATACCTATGGTACTACACATAGGTATGTCTGTGGGCTGATTGCATGCATTTTGTTGTTTTGTTTAGTAATTGTTTCTATTTTATTGAACTGAACATATTATTGAAATACTCAGTATTACCTACTACTACCGCCTAATCAAAGTTTGTGATTCAACTGGAGAATATCGAACACCACTGCACAGACCATCCATCCATCTGTACTTGTATTCATTACTCACATTGTTGTTTGTTTTTTCGCCTAGAATCAAAAAAGAGTTTAAATTTGTTAATTTTAATAATTTATGATTATTTTCATTAATTAATAAAATGTGTGTAAACCAAATTTATTTATTTATTACCATTTGCTGTATTTCCCCGGTTCATGTATTCCCATTCATTCTTCTGTTTGATTTTGGTGGCATTGTGTTGCAACAACAACTCTTTTTGACATGAAAATACGAGAACATACTTGCAATATTGTATGAAATTCAATTAGGTACAATATGCCGTCTTGTCAAAAGAAGTAGTATTCTTCTATTTCGAGAACACGTGTAAAAGGAACAGTGTTCAAATATTTCACATTCCGATACTAAAACAATTGCCAGTGATTTCAAATGACACACCGCATACAGACCTTATTTTACGTCGCCATGTTGAATATCAATAATATATTAGTATTGCCATTTTACGTACATATAATTAATATCCTGAAATGCTTTTACCATTATAAAAAACATTATTATAACTTTGTAGAGTTGAAATTAAATATAAAATATAGAAATAAAACTATGTAATAATAACTAGTAATATCCTTGAGATAACCACTAGCAAGTATCATATTTATTACTCTATTAGTATTTTGAAGCTAATGGGAAAAAATCTTTTCATATCTTTATAAAATTTAGTGGGTAATACTAACCTGCGTGTATTATCCAATTATGGGTTTCTAACGATCCATTTCAATCCTCTTCGCGTAACAACAACAAGCTGAAATGCTAACGGTAGGTATAATGAAGCTATACAGGGTGAACATTGCTTCATATTTATATACATCCATATAGGTAGGTACATATAGGTATAATAGATCCATAAGAACCGTCCGTTTTTTAGAAGTTTTATTATATGGGGATCTAGTTTACTGAATTGCTCCAAGATTCAGAACTTTTTACAGAATGTGATCAAAATATGTACATAGTTCAGGTTCTCTGCAGCTCATGCGAAAATTACGGTGTCTGGATTTAGGAATTATAGGTACGCGGCGACTGTACGCAGAAACAAATATTCCAAATATAAATGTTTCTCCTACTCGTTCCGGGAAAAGTCTCGCAGAGGGGTGCAGCCAAGCAGGTCGACTGTGGAACTTGGTGTGGTTAATTAATGTCAATACAATACCTACGTTATGTTTCGCTGGCCGATAGCGGGCGCATGCCAGAATGTCGCGAGCCTCTACTATTATAACTCCTGCCTCTACCTGACGAAGTGCGGCGAGGGCGAGGGCGAGGGCGAGGGCGAGGGCGAGGGCGAGGGCGAGGGCGAGGGGACATGGTTTATGATTATCTCCAGATTTTAAGTGAAGATGAAACTATTAAAATATTGGGAACTGAACTATATGACAACTTTGTTTTAGGAAAATGGCGGATAACTGTTTAAATGTTTTTTTTAAATATTATTCCCAATTTAGAAGCGAAGAGTTCATCGTATGACTAAAATGGACAACCTCAGAATTTGGAGGTGTTATTTTACGCATTCAAACAGAGATAGAAGAATAATGTCCTTAACCATACTTGGATTTCATTGCAATGTTGGGTGATACGATGGCCATATCATTTCTACGGTACAAACAAATAATGTATCAAACGCCCTGCATATTAGCAAAAAGTGCAGAAACGGACTGAAAGACTGAAAACGTGTTTTGATACAATTGTGTTGGAAGTTTAAGTCCACAAAGCCTTACGTTCATGTAAAATTCACTTGGAAAAGATATTATAATTCTGTGTATCTACAATTGCCTCTGTGACATATGGCTCAATGGTGTGGAAAATAACCCTTCAAGAGTAGGCTGGATTTGGAAACAAAGAGGACTAGTGCTACATGTAACTCGGATTTGTGCAGTTTGAAATGTTATTGCCCACTTCGCTGTCACGATACAATGTTTTGATTTATTTGTAGGTAGGTACTGCATGAGGGAAGAAATCGACGGTCTCGAAAGGTCGACCTTCGTGGCAGAGTGGTAAGAGAACTTCCATACCGAAGGTCCCAGTGTGACAATTAAATGGCGATAGATTGGCTACCTATAACATGTCATGAGAATCAATATAGGTATACTCGAAATTGCTAAAATACAGTAATTGGGTTCAATACAAGGAAAAAATACGTAATTAACGATAAAACTTTTCTTCTAGCCCCCGTGCTGGAGGGGTGCGTATTAGGTAAGCGAGTGTTTGTCAGTTCAAAGCTAGGTGACAAGCTTTTTCATTGTGACCGACCGTGCAGCGTCAAGGCGGCTTCCTGCGTGTCGCGAGGTGATTTACTTCTTTTGTTGGCTCTTGGGGATCAGCACAAAGAGAGGTACCATCAAGACAGATGGCTACATTGCTATTGGATTTCCACGAATTTAAATTACTCATTATTAAATATCTTAATACATGATTAAATATATTTTTATTACTACTACACAATTAAAATCATTTTCATTTATTTGAATAAAAATCACAAACATTGCAGACATATAATTCCAAATCGTATGGAATGGGGTCTTTGCACTAAGACTTTAAAAAAACTTTTAAAAACTAAAACTTTTTTTTCTAATTTTAGTATTTTTATTAATTCATAAAATTAATGTTTTCATATGTATTTTTTAAACTCTTCTGATTGGTTAGAGGCGTATGACGTCACAAAACACGATATTTCAGGTCAAAACAAAAACGTTGCAACGTGCAAACGTTTTCTATTTTTATTTCCAATCGATACACACTCAATATGACTGATGGGCTTATTTTATAAACAAATCACAAACTTTTTAATGTTGAATATCGTGGTGTTTGATCTAGATTATTTATTGAAGTTCAGTGTGGTTTCCTTCTTTGCCTAGATTTTTTATTCGTTTTGATTAATTTAAATTTGTACGAAAACGTAAAATTACAACCTGGTATTTTATATTTCGCGTTCAAACAAAAACTGTTATTATTTCTAAAGAAAACTATTCTTATTACTTGTATAAAACTAGTTTTAAATACATATTTTTTTAAGAGGTTTGTTCCCCGGTTAGCAACGAGACAACTAGTAATTTAGTATTTGAGGATATTGTTTATTTAGATTTACTAATTATTTATTATTACAGAGATATGAAGAGGCACTCTAAATTATAATTCTCCTGGAGCAACTTTCACAACAACACATATGGTGTGAAGATAGTGATGTTGGCTGATGGCAAAACCAACCAGGACCAAAAATGACAAACTTTTGCCAACTCAAGTTGTACTCCGCTTGATACCTCCAGTTGAGGGTTCTAATCAAAAAATATAACTAAGAAGACTACATACATAATTTGGTGAAATCCATGCCTAAACGTATTGAAACAGTTATTTAAAAAAAGGAGGAACAACAAAGTACTGTTTTTGTTGGTTTTTGATAATTGTTAGTGTTATATACCTATGTAATTTTATTTGAATTAAATATGTGTTTATTTAAATTATGTGAGCATTTTTAATTTTTGTGACAAAAAATCCAAAATCTACAAATTAACTCTAAAATTAAGAAAATAAATTGTTTGATCCCTAAGAAGGCACTTTTCTTGCAGATCATCTTTAAACAGTGTTGCTTAATAATTTGGAGTGAAAAGCTATCAAGGAATCACAAATATATAATTACAAAAAGATTTCTGTGCTCGCTACTGTATATGATTTGAAAGAAGATATCATTTTACATTTTACCGTAGCTCGAAGACTACTAAAGATAGTGCAGTAATATGAATTACCTAATTTATATATACTATTTGGTTAGTAGGTATATCCTACTTGGTTTAACATCCCTACTTAATATTCAACACAATATCCCTTTCCACTGGATCACTCTTGCTTTGCTTCCAATTATAAGTCAGTCCTGCGCGGACAGAGGACGGGTCTAGAAAGGGCGCCGCTGCGTCCTATAACAGCTTCGGGTGCGTGGTGGGTCATCTCTATGTCATCACTGGTCAAGCCACCACTCGCAAGCAGACGAGATGCCACTCATGTAGGTAGGTATAGGTATGTATTACTTGTCAATGGTGTGTGACAGACACCTGACGTGGCCGTAGATGCTCCCCACACTCCGACACTCCGCCTGATTGAACAGGTGCTCAGTTGACATTTAAAACTTTACACTTCTATTTACTGCGCATGCGTCATCCGTGTGAGGCAATCGAATGTACCCACGGCCACGCCACGCGAGCGCCGCGCCGCCGCTAGAGCCGAGTGCGATGCATGGACTGCTATTCTATCTACCATGGTGGGTACCAATCTGTCTGCTTTTTACAAGTTTTATTATACGCTATGGGAATTACACGTTTCGATGATTTTATGATATAAATGAGGCAAACTTAAGTTAATATTGCTCTCCCGATGATGAAGGTACAATGCCTCCGAAACACGCAGAGAAAAATAAACTGAGAAGTGGAAAAAAACAGTATTTTAATTAATTACAAATCGTCATTATGGAATTCTGCAGTTTTGACGCCGTAATTTTATTAACAAATATTCATCCGAAATTCCACCCTCTGCGTCTATGAAGTAAGTTAAATTGGAATTTTGAGAAACTGCATTCGCCACAAAAATACAAGTGAACGCATTAAGCTGGCGTTTGTCTGCCCCTGGCGCTCCTATCGAGCAGTCGCAGTCGCCCAGCCCCGGTCATATTGCACTGGACTGAGAGCCAACGGAACTACGCCAGTCAGGGGGCAGTGGGCATCACACCTAACGGGCCCCTCACTCAAGGCCTCTCTAACCACCGCGTAGAGAGTGAAAGGAATCGCTGGGTGAGAAACTATTCGATCCGTTTCTAGAAAGTTCGTGCAGTGAAATAAAGATGACTTTACTCGGGACAATCTAAATCCCCCTATGAAGGATAAGTAAACAGAAATATAAGTGTGGTGGGAGTCCAGATCGGCCTGCCCAGAGTGATAAGTGCTAGAAGGATACCCGAAGAATAATAGTCAAGAATACCCGAAGAAATCGTTAAAAATAACTGTTTTCAATATATACTGTAGTTGATTGCCATGTAAAACGTAGATGTGACTTAAGCGCTTTCATTATTTTATATTGATTCATATCACCTTGGGTTTTGTATGAGTGTGGGCGAATCGAACACATTCACCAGGCACAGAGATAGTTATAATACTCGTACAAACGGGGTCGGATATGCGCATTATCCTATTGTCGTCATTCACCATAACATTCGTTACTTTATATCTACAATACATTTAATAATTAATTAAGGCATAAGTAAATAGAACCCAAGACATTTGAAGGGTGAAACACGTGGTAGCTCGAAGCGGGAGACCAGGAATACGAGAGGGTTCCGTTAAATTGGCTAAGGTTAGGCTCACCCCCGCCCGGAGTGCCCGCGGGACTATTGTAGAAGCGGAATGTCCGCACCGCTGTATGTAGGCCGGGCCGCGCTAGGTGTCAAACCGGTATTACAGTTTTAGGAACTCGTGTTTGGCGAATATTGTTTACTTCATACACACGCGTGTTGGAAATTCTTTTCAACCCAGAAGGCTAAACAGTTATTCGATAGACTTTAGACCCGCGATTAATAGGATTTAAGGAATAACAATCTGATATGTTAATTTTATTGATTTGTTTTGTATATAATACTGTAGGCCACGCTGTGTTTACTCTAGGTTTCTATCGAGGCAAGCACAATACAAATTATTATGTCTCTAGTACCAACACTCCCGCATGGACGGGCGCGTAGAATAAATACATTGACTTCACAGCCCTCGATTCCTGTTATGCTCGATCTGTTGTAATAATTTACAGACTGAAGTTGGGTGCCTCGCGTGTGACGACGCTGCGGCCGCTCTGCGTGGGCCCCCGGCCGGGTCCCACTCGCGGTGCGATCGGCCCGAGAGAGGAGCTCGCCGCGCCGCGCCGCCTTTCACGGGTTCCCACGCCTCGCCGCTTGCGGTGGGAGTGATTACTGATTAGATAACGCTCCGGCGTCATTTCCAATGCAACCATTCCTTTGTTCTTCTTATCCACCCGTTTGGACAATTGTGTGACACGTAACATACATATAATACAAATCGTTGGAAGGAGACAATCAGCAGAGCGGGTCAGTTGACTCTTTTAGCATTCAAAGTCACCTAAAAATACCATACAAGAAACCATTTTTAAATCCTACGTATCAATGAGTCGATTAAAAGCATACCTAAATAGAATTTCTTGGAACAAGTTAAGATACATATGTACATAGTTATATTGAGTTTTATTCCACTTCGCGTCTCGACAAGTGTCAGCGGTATTCTACAATAGGTACAATTAATTGCCGAGGCATGGATTAACATTTGTCTTCGCTATTCAATGGATGAATAGCGAAGGTGATAAATATTGTGGGTGTGTATCACGAGTATTTCCCAAGTTTAGATGCAGTCACAATCGGAGCCATTGCCTCGTTATTCCACTTCCTTTTTATGTATTGATTTAGGTACGTTCCTAAACTAAAAAAACAGCCTCTTATCATATGCACGTAGTTAGGGCTCATAAACTGACGTTAATGGGTTCATTTCATAGTAAAAAAAATATCGCAAATAGAAAAAAAAAACACCAAAATAGTATTTACTATATATTCCAGCCATATTGATAATGAGGCGAAGATCTATTTGTACACAATAGCTACTATACGAGTATTTGCAGAGTTTCGTTATATACAATAATTTGTTACGATAAATTAAAGCAGACGGAGGTGATGGGTAATGTTTTCTTAATCAAATAAAAAATATTATAAATAAGTCCTTTCATTGAATATGCCATACGAGCCACGGTACCTCTGAGAGCCTGGCGAGCGCGACGCAGCTGCTCCTGCTGCAGGCGTTGGATGAGCTGCAGCTGGCGCAGGTGCTGCGGGGAGAAGACGGGTCCGCCCGCCTCGGCCACCAGCAGCCCGCCCGGCCCGGCCAGCAGCCCCTGTTCGCGCAGGCTGCCGTCGGGGCGGAACAGCCCCGGGTCCTTGTAGCCCTCGGGCGGGCTCAGCGTGGGCTCCCCCTCCTCCAGCCGCACCATCTCGTGCTGGCTGCACGTGCACACGCCCTCGTCACTCTCCTCGTCATACTGGCACTCCTCCCTGATGAGGATGATATAGTCAGCCTCGAAGAACTCATTTCTGTTCTCATTAAAGATCACGCGATTCTTTTTCCCCTTGCGGGAAGACTTCTTCAGCAGGGACTTGAGGTTGTGCGCGTCCTTGTTGTGGCGTCGGTCGGGACGCGTCTCGCCCCTCATGGCGCCGTTGGCGAGGGTGTTGGCCACGGTCTCCTCGTCCACGCTGGAGTCGGAGCTATCCCAGAGCTCGTCGTAACATTTCAAACGCTCCTCCGCACCCAACTCGAGCGCGCTGATCAAGTCCCCGGCCGTGAACTGGCAAGAGCTCCCGGCGAAGATTCCCGCGTTGGTGCGGAAGTACTCCTCGTTAGCCGCCCACCGCTCCTGGCGCTCGAACTCCTCGAGCTCGCGCGACTCTTGGTCGCTGCAGGCGCTCTCCGCGTCTTCCGCCTGACCGCGGTCCAAGAGACTCCTGGCGGGGCAGGCAGCAGCCTTGTCGGCGCCCAGGGAGTCGGTGCAGTATTCGCTTATACTCAAGTCGCGGTTTATTCGACTGTAGCCGTCGGGACAAGCGTCCTTCCAACTGTTGGACAAATTGCTTAAATATGTGAAATATTTTAAAGTGTCAGCTTCATCTAACTTTTCTCTAGAAAAACGGGAATTGTCTTCCTGATTATCCGAACATTCAGAACGATCCTCTTCCCTAGACCCACAAATATCTTTCCCGTTATTTTTACAATCCGTTTCTTTTAAGGATTCAACGGAACTTCTCAGTTTTTCTTCCAATCTCTTTAATCTCGAGCTGATTTCAAAACTATTAAGAACTTTACTACTTAAAAAGTCAGAAGTGTCTTCCCCGATCGCCTCTACAGAGTTCTTTTGAAATTGTTCGCAAGATGTAAAATTGTTTTCTTTATCAGGCCATATTTTGTTTTCTGAAAAACGGTTATCAAGACGCGGGTTCGTTCTGTGGGATATATTAATATCTGTCGAATGGCAATTACATGTACAACATAAAAAATCTTTCCCCTTTCTCGTCGAGGGGTTGTTATTAAATTCGGGGGCGCCCGAAAAGTCAGCGGAAGCCTCAGCACGGGGGCTGCCTCCTTCTGAGACGGACACCGATTCGTGTGATTGGGAAGTTTTGTAACTCGGGGATGGTAGGATTTCACTTTCGATGGTCGTTCGTCCGGCCGAGCCCTCGGGGGCAGTGGCGCGCGGGAGGGGGGTGCACGAGCAGGCGCGAGTTCCTTCGGCTGGGAGATGCGAGCGCGGTCCGGCCGGCGCGACCCTCGGAAGCACACAGCGGGCGAGAGACGCCGCCAACCGCGGGGTATGGCGTCGGATCGATCGTCGGCGCGCGTCTCGCCACTTCCCTACAGACTTTCGCGCCGACGCCGATGCCCTTAACTTTTCCCCGCCAATAACTTTTTCAAACCGACCGAAATTTTCAGAATAAAGTTTTTCAGCGCTCGAGTGCGGAGATTGCCGATCGAGAATCTTACGAGACTCCTTTTCGTCGATCAAATCCGGCAATCCGCTCGTCATCCCGTCGTTTGGTTTTAAACTTTCGCTCGCAAAAACAGCACTCTCAATCACCGAAACATCCGTGGCAGCACAAGTAAACTGGTCGGTCACTCGCACCACATGATTCATGTCGAGGGAGGTGGCCCGGGCGGCGCGCGCTGCTCGCGGCACGTCGCTCCGCGCGGCGGCAGGAGCACTAGTGCGGCCTGCCTCGCCGGGTCCCCCCTCCCGGGCTGGGCCCGTTGCAGGCGTCCCCTCGCACTTCGTTGGCACGAGATCCGCTGCACCGTGTTGCTGTTCGATCTCATCGTCACCAGATCCACTTCGATCTCGAAAATCGACCCAAAAAGCTTCGAACGGTCTCTTTGCTTCGCTGTATTTTTTATATTTATCGCGGATATTTTTTGAAAAGACCCCAAGGTTTGGAAAAGTTGTAAATATGCTGTCACATTGAACTGCTGAACTTGTATAAAGAAGGTCTCCAGGGCGAGACGGCGAGAGAGAAATAGTATACGTGCCGGAGTTGTCCTCGGAAAGAGGAGCTCCACCCAGCGAGCTGTAGTTGCAGTTCACTCCGCCGTGCTGCAGCTGGAGTAGCTGGAGGAGCTGCGCCGCGCGCGTGAGATCGCCGAGCACAGACCTATCCGACATGGCGGCGAGAGAGTCCTGCGCGCACTGAGACGAGAGCCGGGAGACGAGCCTCCTGGCACGGCGAGGCACGGGATGTGGACGGCGCAGCTCCCCTTTAGCTCTGCTTGATATTCAACGTCTTCTCTCCAAAGGGTAAAGACCAACCTGATATATTTTTTAGTAACTAGGTACATTTAGTTATATAGAATTGTATACTTCTTACAACTAATGTATGACATAATATGAGCTAACACAAAAACGTGACTCAACGAGCACTGCAAGCAGGCCCGCGGCGAGTCATCATTTAAACCCTATTTCTACTCTTCTTGGTGTTATTCCTTGATGGATATATCCCACCCATAATTATTATAATCACAACGAGTCTCTGTCTGACTGGTGACACCTTCAAGTCTCGATAGTTCTCGTTGCCCTGTTCTGAACAATTTGTGTATTTTTGGTTTCGGTATTATTAATCAAACAAAGAACTGTGGAACAACAATTATAGTAAGGAGCGACCATCGCATTGTCCACTTTTCGAGAGAGGACGGACCGCCATACCTCTCCACATTGAATGTGGCCGGCTTATAATATTTCGTTAATTTACTACTCTCGGAAGGCGGAAGTAAGCTTCCAAATCGTCCTGGACCCTAATGGCCCCATCCTACATGTTTCTGTCAGCCAAGTACCTACCTATTATTATTATTATTATTCTGATGACTTGTATTATTGCGCACTAGGAAATGACTGACCGAACAGTGCAGTCTTCAGAAGTTTCCTAAATTTTACGTCATTATCCTCATACTTAATGCTAACATGGAGGCTATTCCACGCCAACGAACCCGCAACGCTGAACGCACGATCAGAGAAACATGGTTTATTGGCTCTGACTGGAATTGCTATGTTGTTTGCACTTGTTTCTACTGATCGGAGTGAACGTTGCCTTTCCGTTGGCATGGGTGTCACGCAGAGGTCCGATATACCATATAGGTACGCTGGCGCTCTCTGGTGTCGAGCCTTAAACACTGTCACACTGTGAAGGTCCTTCAGGAGCGGTGTGATATGACAGTATTTTTGTTGCCCCATAATCAATCTGGCAGCAGCATTGAGTACGCTTTGTATTCTACTTAATTGATTATTTGGCAATCCAGCGTACATTCCGTTGCAATAATCTAAACGTGACACTACAAAAGAATTTACGAGGGTCCTAATTTCACCAACAGGTAAACATTTCCTTATATGCTTTATCACTAGGTCTAGGGGATAGAACGCTTGGATTCTGATCAAGGGGACTTGGGTTCGAGCCTGGACACGACCAGATTCCTTCTTCATAATAATGAGCTATTTTCTGCTCACATTGAAGATTATAAAATAAATTCTAATATCATTGATTGATTTAAATCTTTGGTGTTAGTCTTATTTAAAAAAAAAAAAATCACGAACATTTTTACTGAGCATTGTGCAATACAGATAAGTACAAAATAAATCTATTGAATCGCGATATTGGTTTAAAAAAATGTGAATATTCTATATACGAGTTTCTTATTTTGAACCGATAAATTAATAATAAAATATAGAAAAATAAATCCAACCACATAAGCACCGCAACGCTTCATCTTCTAAACGAGCAAATCAATTAAGTTCATATTACTTTGCACGCGATTCGGCGATGTTCTTATTGCTCGCGATATCATAAAACAATTTCGGAAATAACGATATTCTGTCGATCCACGAGATGCCATGCCGCGCCATGCCACACGTACCCCGGCACGCTGGGCCGCGGCCTGTATTGGAGAATATCTCCAATAGGCACCTACTCGCAGGAAGAAGTCTCACCCCTAATTATTATCCTTGAAAATAATATGCCGGAAGTTCCTGCTTCCGGCCGTCACACTCGCGCAGCCAAGCACGGTAGGTCCGCAACGGTGAATCCCCTGTACGTAACCAAGACAATAGTTTTGGTTTACAGAGATTGAATATTTCAACACAATATACAGAATAACAGAACTGTCGTTTCATTAGTCAACCCGTGAGGGCACCTAGCCAAACTGTAGCGCACAGGCCTTGCATGTTTTTAGTACCTACCTACTGTAGGCACGATATAATAATAAGTACTGTCGCCGGCGTGCATGTAGCAAGGCACGGCGATACCGTGTGTCCGTAAAAACATGCCAGCGAGCTGGAAAATGGTGCAAGCATGTTCGAGCAATATAATTAAGCCAAGTCCGCGTCTACCTCACGTTAGAAAGTAAAAACACTCTAAACATCGACAATAAACTTCTTATATAGGTACCTACTCGGGCATAAGGCCGGTTAACACCTGCGACCCCCCCCCCCCTCCCCCCATATGGGGTCACACACCTTCAACTCACACACAGAAACTCCGTCCGGCTCGCGCTGGGTGCTCCCTTCTGGAGAAACCAGGGAAACAAATCCGGATATCGGCCGAGCGTTTTTACCAGGCAGAAGCTACACAAACCTCAACACCACTCTCCTTCATAGAAACAGGGTTCAGAGTGCGGTAGGCATCAAGATAGCAAGATAGCATTCCTGGTGCCGAGGCTCCAGCGAGCTCTTACCGGGGGACCGCAGTTACCAGGGAGTGGTCATGTGGACGGAGCTGCCGCATCCCATGGAACAGACTGGAGATGGAAAAGGAGATGCATTCCCCTCGGATGAAATAGATATTTACAAAGACGAAAGCTAGACACACACACGCACCAAGCTCCCCCATACCCCCACCAAAAACACATCCCGTCCCTTCTGGACTTACCCTAGCCTCCCCCCGGTACCTCCGTCAGGCCTTCGAAAACCAGAGACAGTGCTCAGCCCGCCCATCCCCAGACTCCACCCCCAACCACACCACACGACACCCTGCTAGTGGAGCAATTCCAAAACTCCACCTCCCCATTCACAATGAACAACACAACTCTCCCTTCAAAACTCCAGATAACCTTCTGGAACGCCAATGGTACCTCTCGCTCACATCATCCGGAGATATCCCAATTCCTCACCTCCCACAATATACATGTCCTCCTGGTAAAGGAGTCTTGGCTGAAACTTAGCCACCGTTACTCCCTTCCCAACTACACAGTCCATCGCCATGATAGAACCTCCGACAAAGCAGGCAGAGTGGCTATTATCACCAAGATCCCTCCAAGACTGCTCCTCTCCCTCCCACCACATCTAAAACCTCGAGACCACTGCTATTGTCATTCAAACTAAATACTCCAGCCCCCTCCAACTAATTTCCTACTGCTCCCCACCTAACAAGAAACTCCTACCCATAGAACTTGGCAAACTACTGTCCAAGGACATCACGCTAAACATGGAGTCTGGCACAGTCGCTGCGGGAACCATAAAGGAATTGTCCTCTACAACTATTCATTCCGAAACCCAATAGCAGTGGACGCCCCCCTCTCCTCCACACTCTTCCCTAGGAATCCTCGCAACGCCCCAAATATCATAGACATCATCATCAAAACAGTTTCCTACGACACCAGGAAACCCAACTTCCCCGCAGCCATTCTCGGACTCATACGAGCCATAAACAGAGCGCACAAAAGATGGCAACCCCGAAGATAAATCCCGCCTCAATAAACTCAACTTCTATTCCCCTGCAGACAAAGCAAAGACATTCGCATCCAGCCTAACCAACCAATTCACCATGAAACTCCACCAGAACCTATTAAATTTACCACCCCAAAAGAGATGAAAGAAATTGTTAATCACCTAAACCCCACGTAATCGTCTGGACCCGACCAAGTCATCAAAATGCCTGCTGTTGAAAGCTATTTGTGCACTGACTGAGAGCTTCAACGCGGCATTCAGGTTTCATTCCTTTCCCAATTCCCTTAAACTGCCAACATCATCCTCATACCCAAACCGGATAAAGAGCCCCTATTCCTTGAATACCACCGCCCAATAAGCCTCCTCCCATGCACCAGCAAGCTATTAGAAAAAGTCATACAAACAAGACTCAAATCAGCGATACATGTATGGAACATCATCCCTCAGATCCAAAACAGATTTCGCGACAAGCACTCCACTCTACGAGTACACCAACTATTCAAAGTAGTTAAACTCATAACGTTGGGCTTCAACACTAACAAATTCACCACATTCACCACATTCACTGAGTCTAGCACGATGGCTTGTTGTACCAAATGTATAAATTTAAAATACCTCAACTCCGGTTTCCTTGAAAACAGGACATTCAGGGTCAAGCTGGGTGAGACAAAATCCCTCCCTCGACCCCTCAGGACAGGCGCACCGCAGGATTCCGTCCTGGGCCCGATACTCTTTAATATATACTCCAGTGACATCCCACCCCCTTAGATCACAACACCCAGAGCGCGTGCTTCTCCACGGAGAGAATACAAAACAGGCCAGCGAGCTGGAAAAGTGGTACAAGGGCTGACGCAACACTATAAATCTGGCCGAAAGCGGAGCTACACTTTTCACAAAGACTCCTATCTTGCATCAGACTCCCTGATATTCAAATGTTCAGCCAATCGGTCCTCTGGACCAACAACTAAATACCTCGGAATCACCTTAGACTCCAAACTAACATGGGCACCTTCTTCTTTCCGTGTCCTGTCAGGTCTCCCCAACGTTGACTTATCACCCTTGAGTAGGCCTCCCTGTCCTGGGCAGCTCGGAACAGCTCCCCCACGGTCCTCAGCCCCGTCCACTCTCAGATGTTCCTCAGCCAGGAAACCCGCCTTCTCCCAACACCTCGTCGACCCTCAATCTTACCCTCCAATATCAGATGTAACAGTGCGTACCTTTCGCCTCTCAGAACATGGCCCAAGTAGGACACCTTACGGACTTTGATGTTGCTCAGCAACTCTCTGTCAACTCTGGCTCTATGGAAAACGTCAGTCCAGGAGATGCGTAACATCCTTCGGTGAATCCACATCTCAAGGGCCTCTAATCGGTTCATAACATTGACTTTAAGGGTCCATGACTCCACCCTGTATAACAGCACTGACCAAACATAGCATCTGGCCATTCTTTGTGGGCACCACACATCTCAAATAAAATCAAATCTGCGTCACGAGCAATCGGAGCTGTCTACCCCATGTTAGTTAAAAAAAGCACTGTCAGCACCGACAATAAACTCCTCATTTACAAATCAGTAATAAGGCGGATAATCACTTATGCAGCCCCCATCTTGAGTCACGCAGCGCCAACTCAGACAAAAATTCCAAATCCTGCAAAACAAGGTAATCCGGCTCGCGCTGTCCTTTTGGACCAGGATTAGACATTTGCCGAGTGTTTCTTTCAGGGATCGCCCAACCCCACCATACAAGAAACACTATTCAAATACACCTCCGACACTCACTTTCACTGCAAGCGCCTCCTGACAACCACTACCCTCGCTAGTTTCCTGCTAGAAAGCTGAGCACTGTACTACGCCATGTCATACGGCTCCTTACCAAGAAACTGTATGTATTTCTCGCCCCGCTCCGTCTCCCAAGGTTCAAGAATAATGGACCGAAGCAATATTAGGCTGGAAGATATGCAGTTTGTGTAAGATATTTATTAAAATATTTTTGGGTTTAAAAAGGGTCGGCTATTTAAATCATTTGGCGCCCGATGTCTTGTTTGCAGGCATCTTCACCCTTAAGGACCACGATCTTCTTATCCTTCTGGACTGAGTGGTTCTGGGTTTTCCTCTCCCTCTTATAGTAGCCACGGAAATACACTTTTCACTGTAACATCAGAGCCTTGCAATCTTGAAACATCCAGCGCAACATGCATATTTCAGTTGTATTGGGTTTCTTTTGATTCTATGAATTATTACTTCCATAGAGTAATGTCGGTTCAACGGCTGTTGAACCATTTGAGTCAAATAAATTAACCCAACGGCCTACTGTTCATGCAGAATTAAACAAATTTGTAATTTTAGCATTTAGATTTTTTAATATGAAATACTAAAATACATCACAAAAATAAATATTTTTCTATATTATAAATATTATCAATCTTAAGTACTCGACAACAGTTAGTTTTTAATAGATGGACACGTGGGGTTTGCCCGGAAACACATTTATTACAATATTTCAGGTAAGGGGTGTGTGGGGGGGGGGGTGCATTATGATCTAATTGAAATTATTTAAAAATTGAATTATATTAATTAATTTGGATAAACATGATTTGGTTTGGAAATCATGAGGCAAGATTAGAAATATTTTATGGTCTTTATATTGTGCAAAATAAAGAGAGAATATCTAAAAAGTATGTGGTTTAAAGTACAAATAATGGTTCAGCAAAGGAAACTTGTAGATGGCTATCACACTTGTATTGCATAGTTTCATCCCTCACAGCTGGAGCGGGGGATGTTTAGAATATCATTCATTGGCGTGAACCCAAGTAAGGGCACGCTTGATTTGGGAAAGCTTGGCTCGGCAGAGGAAACTCGAGATAAGGATGTACTCCGGATGACTCCTGCGAACAGATTTCTTAGTTGAGATAGCTGCAGAGAAGGACGCAGTAGTAGGCTTGCTCCGATTGCAGTCTCCTTCCATGGATTGAGGCTGGTTAGACAAGCGACCCTCGCATAGGATTTTTGTTGTAAGGCAAAAAAGCCATTGCAGAATCTGTAAAATAAAGTTACTGATTTGAATACATTTGTTTGCTTAATAGAAAAATGAAGAGAAAAAAATCTTGCTCATCTTGAATCTAATTTATATTCCAAAAAGCATGCTATCTTTTACTAGAGCACTGAGAACTAGGCATCATAGATACACAAGGCACAACCAACAACTAGCACGTGCATCTAGGATGAGAGGTCTTATCTCATCATCCAGCAACGCCTGCAATTGCTTGTAGTCACACTTTTGTGATCTACCAGATCACGAATCTGTCCGCAGGAGTCACACAGTCTTTCACATTGAAATCACCATGTTCAAATTTATGAAACCATGTCTCACATGTTCTAATCGACGGAGCGTTTTCACCATATGTTTCTACCAGCAAATGATGACTTTCTACAACCTTTTTTTTTATTAACTAAGAAACACAATGAGTGCAACAAATGTTCTTTTTCAGGCACAAACGTCAACATGATCACTGAACGATACAACACAGACGCTATTGTTTCGCAAACTCAACTTGTGTGTGTGTGTGTGTGTGTGTGTGTGTGTGTGTGTGTGTGTGTGTGTGTGTGTGTGTGTAAGTTAATGTCAGACGAACAAACTAATGTAGTGTCAAATTCATACGCTGCGTACTGTTCGGTGGCGCCATCTTTTAGTGAAACCGGAAAAGACTTACACATACACCTGGTATAATATTTTCCCTGTACTCAATAAATGCCTTTAACATTTATGCTGTTTGTAATGTCTTTTGAGTTATTAAACTGATTTGATTTGAAAACACAGTGAGTGGGTGGGGACGAGGGCTGCCGGGGTACGTTTGGAGGCAGAAGAATCTATGACAAAAGAAGGAGCCTGCTTTAATTGTGTATAGAATGGGGCTCTTTGTATTGGATACCATTTTTGGTCATAAGAGTCTCCATCTCTATTCTTGGGAAAGAGAAATTGAAAGGCCTATTATAGATTACGTCATTGTAGACTCTAGATACTGTTGATACAAGGGTCTTCAGGAGAGCCGAACTGGAAACATATCACTTTTTAGTGGTGCAAAAGTTGTCTTAACGGATCTTTTGGGTGGCGAACTAGAAGAAGCAAAATGGTAGCCGCACCAACTAATTCAAAATTGAAAAACTGCAAAAAATGACATAAGAGATAATTTCGTAAGAAAAGTGAATGATAGATTGAGTGAGCGGGATGTAAGTAAGTTGAATCTTGACGTGACCTGGGAATATTTAAACCAAAGTTTGTGTGAGTCAGAAAGGGGATGTGCTTGTTAAGAGAAGGATGCTTGGACAGAGTTGAGTATAAAAGAGAAAAATATTTGTATAAGGTATAGAGTGAGGTGGGTAGTGAAAGCGAGAAAAGAAAAGCTGAAGGGGAAGAAGGGGTTAAAATGACAGACCACTCCCAGGATGATATCCTAGGGAAGAATGTAAATGGAGAGTAAGGTCATGTAAGAAAGATGGAAAGATAGTATTTTAAGGAAATGTACATTTAATGGTGTTGCCTATAAATGATAATACTGACAAAACAAGTTGGGTTTGCAAAGTGGTTTCTGCATGGTTATGTAAACTATTTAACCAGTAGAGGAGAGCAGTAATCGGCCATGTTGTACGGAACCACTCTGAAATAGAAAATTATGTATCATACTGCACGTTCGTACCTCTTGGTTGCTGGGCATCCAGCGGCTCCTGATCCAAGAAGAAGGAGCCCAAAGGAACAGCTGGCAAATATTGGCAGCCACATCGGGGGATAAACGCTGAAATACATTATCACATTTTATGAAAAATCCTTTGGTTATGCATATACTACTATGACAACAAAGTACCAGGAAATTGTAATGCCCAAATTTTCCACCAAAATCAAACTACATAATGGACTCACGAGAAATGTTCAGGTCTCATGCTACCTCTTTAACACTCACATGATTTTTTAGAACAATTTCTTTCACTTTTTCAATGTTATCATCAGTGTTAGAGGTCAAAGGACATCCTGAACGAGGCAAATCTTTGACGGTTTCCGGACCGTCTGAAAATTAATGAAAATTAAAATGAAAATGCTTTGTACCATTCGTAGGCTTGAGTTTTTGATAAAACTGATTCACCATAAACCTTTTCTAACATTCGCAACAATTCTGTTGGAAACAGAGATCTTGTCCAACATTTTTATTCATTCTAAAAATGGTGACGCACTCCCGAGTTGGGACTGATTCAACCAGCTGCTGTAGACAACCTGGTTGACAGATCGCATTCATTATTGGCATAATTGTTAAGGAGAGTCCTTATTTTTTATATTTATTAATATAGAGCGGGGGCAATCTAACTCACAATTTCGCAGCACTTAGTTGTCATGAATGAATCATCACTAGAATGAATGGGGGTTGTGCGCAGAGGGCTAGCAACCACTCTAATAAGGATAATAATAATAATCTCATTACCGAATTCGGATTCCTCTTCAACATGTTTCCGATCAGTTTTTGTATTATCAGTGGTGTATTTTCCCCAAGTTTCGGCAACTCTTCTTCTTTGTAACTAACATTTCGAAGTACTGAAAATAAAAATGAGTACCTTGTATTTATACAGAACTATGCACGCCAGAACACTAGTTAACTAGTTTCCATTACATTGACTAACTTGGGGAGAAACATTTCATCCACAGCGATGCAAAAAGATCCTTGTTTGAACTGTATATAATTTGTTTTTAGCTCTTATATTGATTCTCATGACATATGACAGGCAGTCACTCTGCCACCAAAGTCGTCTGAGTTTCTAATAACTACGAAATATATATACTAAATAATAAGAACCTTCGGATTTACAGTCCCCGCTATGCTGAGTGGTGTAGAAGGGATTGGGGTGACCAAATATCTCGTAGGCAATAGTCCCCGCTGCCCATAGATCTGACTTACTGTAGTTCAAAGAGCTAAATGTTCCTGGAGTCTGGATCATCACTTCTGGGGCCATTAATGTCACATTACCACCTAAAATAAAACACATTTATGAATAACTGTATGCGGTGAAAACCAACCAACCACTGAGTCACTTGACAAGGGGATTTTGGTTATCGCTAGATAGATAAGTGGCCCCTCAGTCATTCAATGACTATTTAGTGTGGTTACGGTGGTTTTATTGCGAACCCTAAAAATGGAGAATTAAAAAGTGCACATTCGTCATGTGATGCTTTGGAAATTTTATTTTTATTTTATTTATACATAATACACAAATGTGACATAACTAATGAAAAAGATTTAAGCGACTCATTTGGACACAAAACGGTGTTACAAAGATAAGATAAAACAACATGAAACCAAAAAATCCTACAGTGAGGCAGTACTCTTTCCAGAATTTGTAATATTTTTTTATGAATACTGCCTCACTGACACTGAAAATGTCCGAATCCGAGACGATTAGATTCAACGTCCGAATTGCTCTTCCTACTGGCATCACCAAAGGCAGGTTGGTTCTGCGTGACGGAGCAAAGAACAATTGATGTCGGCGCTGTCGCAGGTAATTATCAGGAACAATTAGACCCATTTGCTCCAGAACATAGGGGTTGACAATAAATGCAGTGTATATGGTGGAAGCCTGGACTGGAAGCTTGGGCAGTTAGAAACTAGTTTGTGAAATTTCGTTCCGGAGATGAGTCTCTGAAAGATGAACCAAGAGCGGGGCGCCTTTCCCACTTCGATGACAATTTTTGAAATGGGAAAAGATATATACAAGTAGTGTGAATGGAAAAAGAAGTGGAGGAAGGCGAAGGAAGACATGCCATGACCAAATTAATCAATTACTGAAAGGCGGAGAATTACGTCAGGATAGAACAATGTGGCGGTGGTTGGTTAGTTATTGGAACAAAATCCATGTCAAATGATAAGCGAGTTAACAGCGAGACTCGAGATGTCACAATCAACAGTTTATCGCGACCTAGGAAACTATGTGGAAATCAACGGGAAACTACCACATTAACGGCCCAAGTGGCATCCCAAGAACCAGCATTGCTGCAAGCCAATCCCTTGGGTTGAAACTAGAAGAGGGAGGTAATACATATACACATAATCTCAGAGACCGAATGTCTGTTGCCACAAGCCTCCAAAGGGAGGTGGTCGAGGAATAATCAAGTGTCTCAAACCTTTATCCGTATTGTCCGTCTTGTAAGGAATCTCTAAACCATAATTTTTATCTGCGATGCAGCATCCAAAATCTGTTATAACCAGGACAGGAACTGAACCGTCATCATCAGCGGTGATGGGGTCAACCAGAATATTATCCGATTTTAGATCCCTAGAAAGATTACAATTAAGTAAATATTTATATAGATGTACTTATCAAATATGCCATGGTATAGAACAGTGGTTACCAAAGTGGCCTACATCAGGGGTCCATATAGACTTGCAAGGGGTCTATGAAATAGTCCATTGTTTTGGCCAAAACACTATGATACTTCAAAATTATCAACTGGTTAATTTACAACACTGTTGTAATTTGACAATATGTTGTTATATTGGTTGGCGAAACAGCTGTCGCGACATTCTCAATTAGTGTATTATTATATTACAACAGGGTTGTAAATTTAACACTTAGAATGTATAACTATAAAACTTAACATATGTTATATTTTATTTTAAAGATTTATTTTCTCTGTGTCAGCTTCAAAAACTAATTGTATAGTTAAAGATGAATTTGTAAAAAAATCAATATTAGGAAAGCAGGGGGTCTGCAAAAAATATAAGGAATCGGCAAGGGGTCTACGGGATAAAAAAGTTTGGGAACAAATGAGTTATTTTAACAGAAATACAATATATTTTATAACTTATTTAAATATTAATTTACCTGTGAGCAATTCCATGTAAATTCATGTGAGCAATTCCTTCGAGCAATTGTGCGAGGAGCAACACCGAATCTCTCTGTACCGGGGGGTGTTTCTTTAAAAACTCAGCTAAAGAGTATTGATATCTGAAACAGTTTCCGTAAATAAGTGGATAGATTTTCAGGATATTAAAGGGAATAAGGCCAAGTCTAATGACTCTGTATGGTGAGGAATCCTGCAGGACGAGTAGTACTAACTAACTAACTAACTAACCATCACGCCGTCTCCCCGAAGGGGTAGGCAGAAAGAATGGACTGCCACACTTTTCTTTCCTGACATATTTCTCTCGCTTCCTCAACATTCATACATCGTGTCATGCACGCGCGTCGATTTCTCTGACTCCTCACTTGGCCGACATTCAATATTTGATTTATTTGATCGTGCCACGTTTTCCTCGGTCTTCCTCTATTTCTGGTTCCATTTACATCATTAACATATAATTTTTTTACCATTCTTTCTTCATTCATTCTTTCCATATGTCCAAACCATCTTAATGATCCTTTCATTATTTTGTTCATGACACCATCATTCGCACCGCATTCTCTTCTTATATTTTCATTCGACACTCTATCATACACAGAGTATCCGCACATTCGTCTAAGAGATCTCATTTCTACTGCATTTATTCTACTTTCATCCTTCTTTTGCCAGTTCCATGCTTCGCTTCCATACATAAGGGTCGGTAGAAGAAAACCATTGTGCACTGCCATTCTAGCTTTTTTGGATAGGTTTTTGTTCACGATGACAACTTTAAGTGCACCATTCACTTTGTTGCCTGCCCCAACCCTTCTTTCAATATCCCTCTCCACTCGCCCATCTTTTGTAAACATACTACCTAAATACACGAACTCAACTACTTGCTCCAAATATTCACCATTCATGCTAATGTTGCAGACTGTCATGGTTTCTTCCTTTTCAAAAATCATTACCTTGGACTTATTAACATTCATCATCAGATCACCAGGACTTGTAATTCATGCTCGTTGTCTGCAAGAAGGACAGCATCATCCGCATACAAGAGACAGCTTACTGACACTCCGCTCATTTTGGCACCTACATTCAACCCTTTCAGCTCTTTCATACATTTGTCCATATACAGATTAAATAACCACGAGTAGTACTATGTGTGTGATAAAGATGGAGAAAGATCTTCGAAGCCGGTATGACAGGATAAGAAGAAAACTTAACTAACTAACCATCACTCCGAATGGACTGCCACACTTTAATCGATGCGGCACTCCATCCTTCTCTTTTTGCCCCCGCGAGAGAGCAGTGCGATGGGTTGCGAACCTCATCGCCACCAATAGGCATCTCCCGCGCACACTTCGATCGTTCAACGTCTACATAATAAATCACAATAATTTTTATTTTCATTATGTATCTCTATAAATAAAAAAGTAAATGTTTGTGTTCCTAATCTTAAATCTCCAAAAGTTGAATTCGAATATACCTGCATTTTTACTTTAGATATCGTCTTCTCGGGAGTTCAAAGTTATTCTTTCCCCACATGTTGGAAATTTCTTTCTTGGATGTTGGGGTTGGATATTGTTGGATGGAGAGAGGAGTATTTCTTGGAAGATGTGGTGGGACTACCACGGGTAGGGAGGAGTGTGAAGGGATCGGGGGTGGCCATGGACAGGTGTCGAGGTCTTGGGTAGAGACCAAGGGACGCTGACAAGAAATTGCCTCAAATGGGTTGGATCTGGTTGGACCTAGGTAAAGAACCTACCTTCTTTTAATGATTTGTGTATACATATAACACTATAGATAAGGCAGTTTCAGGGTACTTTTTTATGTCTCAAAATTAACAGTACACTACAAAGGGACATAACAGACATATTTTTACCTTTTCATGAGCAAAAAGAGGGTCATGTTCCTTCCCGAACCGTCCGGATTGATGGAAGGAGGGAGGGCGTCCGGATAAGCTTGCATGGAGCCTGGCAGACGGGGCATGAAGTCTGCAAACACCCAGTGCATGGCCACGATGTTGGGATGTGGCGGCAGTGACAGCTTGTTCTGCCGGAGCCTGCAATATCGGACCATGCTCTTACCCCCTTCTTTTATTAATATAATGAGCAAAGTATTAACTTCGTAACAAACAATAACAACCGTAACACTTCATAAACTAGCAGAATAATTCATTAAAATTAATATTTATCAATTACTTGGAATGATTAAATATAAGAAACAAGATTGCGTAGGATCCCTGAATCCATTAAAATTAATAAAAAATATTAAGGGACATCAGATTATATTCCATAAATACATATTATTAAAATAATATTTGTTACCAAAAAAATTATTCGACTTTATTTGAAGCGGCCACCAACGCTCCTAAATTACAAAAAGAACATAAAAACATGTTTACAGAACAAAAGTTGAGGATGCCACTATTTACCGTTTGTGTGCTAGGCCTTTTTTCATAATATGTACTAAAATTGCGTGTTAAAAAACAGGGAAAAAAAATAAAAATTTGGATGCTAAATAAAAATCATAACTAGTGGATGCAGCGCACCATCCGAATACCAGAGATATACTGCGCGTCATATCGTCGATATATCGACGATACGCATTCAAACGGTTAATCTGGAATGAATGATGCCACCGGCTCGGAAGCTATAGCAATTCTCTAAATACACACATCATACGCATTCAGTGGTAAATTTAAAGCTATAAAATGTTCCAAGATGATCCTGACACAGTACAAAACAGTTGTTCATTGTAAATAATATGAAATAAATAAAAAATCTTTTCAAAATGTCCATCTTCTGCACTAGAAGATGGCAGCGAGCTGCCGAAACCGGTCTAAAACACAAACATTAGTGGATTTTAACATATTATGAAGAGTTTTTACAT
This sequence comes from Lepidostoma basale, assembly GCA_022606425.2. NCBI lineage: Eukaryota > Metazoa > Arthropoda > Insecta > Trichoptera > Lepidostomatidae > Lepidostoma > Lepidostoma basale. The sequence continues at coordinate 6,038 of JAHDVF020000093.1, read as the reverse complement.
TCTTATTTTCATTAATTAAACTTTTGAATAATGTTCATAAAACAATGGCTACCCTTCATTTTAATATTTAAAAGTCTGTTGAAACCAGCGATGCTGGCAAAAGACATCACTAATAGAATTAATTTGTAGCTATAATTAGCTCTGCAGTAAAAGAAAATAAAATAGTTATACAATCCATTACGAAATTTCATAAAAAATAGCTACAAATTGTAGTGATTGCACCAATATTATATATTAAACATAATTTTTTAGTCATTACGAGTCAATATTGTAAATCTGAGAAATAAAGAAGCTGCATAAAGAAATAATTCGCATCCTCCCGTTCGCACTTCAAGAGAGGTAAAATCAGATATTCGCAACATAAAAAAACAATTAACATTTAAAAAAGAAATATTATATATCAGAATACTATTTTTGATCTTGACAGATATCTCAAATACCAGCCACCGGAAACGGCCTCGGATGCGCCGGTGGGGAGAGCAATAAGTCTCCATGGAGATTGATCTTATACATATTAGTGAAAGTACACTTTGGGTATTTTACATGTTCTCAAATAGATGGGATCAATTAACAATATGCATGTCAGTTGCAGATGATGCCTTTAGAAGCTATTCCCTTATTATTTTACTTGTTAATCTAATTAATGTTCAATCCCGATACGCTACACGCTGCTCGACATCAATTTCATTTTCTAAAAGTAGGAATGAACCTCTTCCAATATCGAGGAATGTGAGTAGATTTTGAGAGTCCCCATATTGCAAAATAAAATACATATTTTACCCATAAAATGATATAACACGCCATCTCAGAAATTGACCATTAAACAGATTTTTTTTTTACACATTTGCGTTTAATTATAAAGAATGAGACTTACGAATTTTCCCAATAGCTGAGGTCATTCATTAAGAACCTCCTAGCAGGTATGGTCTCCTGATACATCGCCCGAAGAATGGCAAGAGAGCTACTTTGAACATCATAGTTAAACATCATCTTCAGAGCTAACGGGAATTCGTTGATATCGGATTCTATTTTTGTCAAATTTGTAGTATGTTTGGAAGGAGTGCCTGGAGCAGCATTATTGTTTGGTGTCGTGGCAATATTACTGTTAGTTTCCTCCTTGATTTTGGCAGAGTATACAACTGCAGAGCAACCTTTAGCTATGAGGTTGCCAACAGTCAAGTTTTCCAGCTTAATGTCCTCCTGAGAGAATGATGGTTCAGTTTGTTCATCAGTAAGCAGACTCCATTGAAATTTTGAAACAGCATTCTGGAAAGGATACACAACAAATAATAATTAGCACTGGACACACTTGGCTGCCTATTTATAACACACGGCATAGCCAACATAACATTGGAACACAGTGGTATTAGATTATTTTAAAGTCAACGACTAAGACAACGATTACGAGCACAATTAGTGATCTCTGAGATTAGTCTGTAATTTATTGACATTAGTTCAATTGATTCCGAGGGATTTCTATATCTGATATTATTTTAAATATAATTCTGTTACACTATTTATTATTTTGATTGGGTTAATAGTGTAAATGTATGTAAAGAATATATGACTGTATCAATAGCAAAGTAGCTAGAAAAATATAATATCTTATCCTTACCCTTATCTCCCAACACAATCCCTCCAGTTCATCCTGCCGACTTATGAAACCACTTCCCGAAGCCAGGGATACGCCAACAAATGCGAACAATGGAGCAGCATCTCCAAAGAATAACCTAAATAAGAGAGATGATTGACAACTGAAGGTATTTCAATTGTTTGGATCCTAGATTCCTCCTAGACTCAAGAGGAAGTCCTGAAACTAATACAACCAGAGGTGAAGTTGCTGGGTGCACACATTGCTAGGGAATGGGATCTCCACTGCACGTGCGAGTGTCTGCGCAAGTTGTCGCACTTCTTGAATTCTATTTTACTGGCATAATTTATATTATAATATATAAAATAGGTTTAGAGTTATACGAGACACACACAGGCTGTGTTCGGCTGATCACACTGTTTCAATATGAAACAGTTTTAAAGCAAGCACCAATCTAAACATTTAAAACAAAGCAGTGGCGCCAGGTGCGGCTAGAACATTATTCTATTAATATCTACCGTAATGTGGCAACAGTTAAATCACGTATATAAAAACTAAATACAGCATGACATAATAATGTGGCATGGGTATAGAAAGTGTATTAATGTGGGTGTTTACATATGTATATTTGGAATGGTTCCAAGAATGAATAATTAATAACACGGAAACCTCTTGGTGACTTGTTTCTTCACGTGCGAGCTGAACCCGTAGTTGACTTTGCAGAGGACACTCTCGATGAGGAGCCTTCGCGCGTGCAGACCCACGGAATGGCCTACACTCCTAAAGACCGATTGATGCGCCGAGGGGCCATTATTCAACACAAGTTTGGTTTTGATGGCTCTTTCTTCCGAAATGTTTGCGTTGTATTTCCCGCTGTTGATGTACTTTTGTAGGAAGAAGCGACCATTTCTAAACAGGCGAACTGTTAAATACCGGAGTGACATCGTTCGCAATTTTAGCAACTGCGTCTACGGATAATTAAAAATATGAACAATTCGTAAAAACGTTAAGCCGCTAACATTTCGTAAAAACATAAAAATTAAATAACTGACACAAGTGTCTAAAACGTTATGTCGTCGCAAAATATGAAATCGTGATAGCGCAATATATAAACTCATAGATGAACTGACAGGCACATCTGTCCAAGTGTCCATAGACACATTTAATATTTTTTTATAAAAACGAGGAAAAAATATTAAAATAAATTCTTTATTGTTTTATTTATTTTATGATGCGAACTGTTAATGAATACGGATGTAATTTTTTAATAATTAGTTTGATATAGCCATGTTTCATGGCATAATAGGTGAGATTGTTAGTAAAATGCTCTCGACACGGGGTGAAACATGAAGATTACCCGTGCTCCACTTCCAATCTCGAAGCATTCTCTCACAACGTATTGCCCAGTGTTTATTCGCTAATGTAATCATTATTATGTTAATTGAGACTGCTCCGGGATGTATAGTGATATGAGATTGAAACCAATATTTACTTTTTACAATTATATTTAAACATACAATATACGAACAGAAAGAAACAGATCACTTATAAATTAAAGATGACTTACTTGCTAATCGTTGGAACGACTTAAAACTACTCCGTCACTGAATAACGCTACTTGATCTGCGGCGAGGACCGACGCTGAAGCTGTCGTGGCCAGCATCAAGGACTGCCGGAGGCTGTATAACACAGAAGCATCACGCGGATGATGGACCGCGGAGGGCACGGGTCTTCTTCACAGCGACAGCGGTGGCCAGCATCACGCCCCAATGGTGATGAGCTGACGCCATGGTTACTGACGCCATGCGGCGATCTCGCGATCTTTTCCAGAATCACTTCCCAGCGTTCGGTATAACACTTCGCGATCTTTTGAGACTATCTCTCCCCGGCGCGCGTCCGCGCGAGGGAGAGATGTTCCCTTCCCGGAGGCCGGTGGTAGACTGGGGCGAGAGCTGCCCGGAACTCTGCAGGGCGGGGGGTTAGATCATCTCCTCCCAAGTGTGGCCACTCTCTGCATCCGGCCGGCAGTACCTAACTGCTTTGCGATACCGGGGCAGAACGCTATTTTTTTTCACTCACAGAAATGTCATTATCACTATTATTGTTTTTAAATTGTCTTTCATAATCTTATCACTAATTAAAATTAAACTTAACTAAGATCAAACAAGCCTCCAGAGAGAAAACGCCTTTTCGGTCATGTAAAATTTGTCCAGTGCAATCTCACCTATTATGCCATGAAACATGGCTATATCAAGATTGCACTGGACAAGTTTTACATGACCGAAAATGCGTTTTCTCTCTGGAGGCTTGTTTGATCTTAGTTAAGTTTAATTTTAATTAGTGATAAGACAATTTAAAAACAATAATAGTGATAGTGACAATTCTGTGAGTGAAAAAAAAATAGCGTTCTGCCCCGGTATCGCAAAGCAGTTAGGTACTGCCGCGCCGGCCGGATGCAGAGAGTGGCCAATAATATTAAAAGTTACATTTGCCCCACTTTGCTCCACATACCGTGGGGTAGTAAGAAGTGGGCATTGATGCCTGTAGCTGAAATTTTTATACGTTTGAACCATTTTGGCTGTAACAAATAATAACATAATTATCAATAAATCGATATAATAACATAATTATTAATTTCAGAAAATAATAAGGGCCAAAGTGGGGTATCCCAATGGAAGTACCCCATTTTGTCTCAATCGCTTTGAGCAACAAAATACGGACTTTGATTATCAGCAACTCGGAAATTGAGGTGTAAAATCCGATGGAGTTGATCGAATTAACCAGCGATATTCCATCCCGATTGCAGTACTATATCCCAAAATGATTCCACACAGAATTTAGACGAAACTTTAACGAAAATGCAACTTTCTAATAAATCACGAAAAAAAAATAAAGGAAAATTTCGACTTGCAGCAGCGTGTGACGGTGGTCAAGGGCACGTTTCGACTAAAGACCAACCACCTAGCTACATCTGAGTTTAGATGCGGCCCTTCATTCGTGAGATAACATGGGAACCCCACTATGCCCCCTTCTCTCTTACTTTTTTCCTGGCAATTTCTAGAAGACGCCTTATTTTGTGTTTTAATATCTATAGACCCCCTTTAGCCTTAGATTTTAGAGAATATAAAAACATTGTACAGGGTTTAGCAAATATTTAAGATTAATTGCCTTTGAAAGAAACTTTGCACCTTTCGAACTAATTACTATTGTGGTAAAGAAAACTGGACACGTGGAGAATATACGCTATTGAAAGCCGGAGACTTGTGTTTTACTCTAAAATGGTGCACGTCACTTGTTTAGCCCACGGGGTATACAGAGTTACTGAAGAAGTACGAGAATATTGTCTTGCGGGGGGGGGGGGGGGTAGGTGAATCCAAGCGGCGCTCTGCTACGGAATAAAGGTAAAGGGGATCATCTCTCCTTTTAACGATGGTGACAAGCATGCGATGACCAAAGCAATGGAGACGCTATGAATCCGAAAACCTTCAATGAGTTAAATTTCATTATGGCTCATTTTCACAATTGTTGTAATGTTATAATACCATTACGATTTCTTCGGCCACTGTATTCGCGCTTAACTCTGTAGCTCGCCAGTTAAGTACCTCTTCGAAAATTATTTCGAACTATCCCCTGTTAGCGAAATACAACAACATCGCGTTATTCCAAAGACGCATTTCCGGTTTGGCAACACCGCTGTCTGTCTTTCCGCCCTTCGCAGCAGCGCGCTAGTCCCCGCACTTCCCGACAGTCCGTCCTGTGAGCAGGCCGCCATCTTGCGCTTCGCTTCGTCAGTGCCTCGCCCCCACATCAAAATGTAGTAGCATCGGAAATCCGTTGGCATCCGGCTGGACCAGCAATGGTTCAGCCTTTGTTCAGGAGTAGGATATAAAGGTACTCGTAAGGTACGATATTAACAATAAATTTACCCATATCAAGAATCGCGCATCATGTGTCCGCGTGTCTGCGGTTAGTTCCGAAGGTTCTGTCGGATATCAAATTAACCGCGTTCGGAGTCATCCTCTCTTGCTGCCACGCGATTGCCAAGGTCCTCACCACCATGCGGAACTGCGTGGATCACTTCTGCACTTCATACAACTCCACCCGGCCTATGGAACCTCGTGTCAGTCAGGTGACGCCAAACAAGGTATTTTTCCTAACCGTCATCAACTGGTCAGCGGTTACCTGATGTCCTGATCACGCCATCGTGGAATCACCACAACCAGCAACTTTACTCTTCCGTTTTGTAGAATATTAGAACGACATCTTTAGCTTACAAAATTTCATAATTTAACTTGTGCCAATAAAACGCCATGTATTCAATAACCTGTGTTTATATTTAAACCCGTCCCTAATCGAATGACAGCAGCCGAAAAGAATCTCACGAGTTAAAACCTGAGAATATAAGTCCAGCTCTCCGCCACCTAGCCGGGATAGAGAGGTAGGGGAA